>CM053769.1:147434467-147446957 GCA_028658325.1 Potorous gilbertii
TTGTTTGTGATTTCTTGGTTTGTCATGAAGTCATTAGCCTCCATCTGTTCCATTCTAATTTTGAGAGAACTATTTTCTTCAGTGAGCTTTTGAACCTCTTTTTCCACTTGACTAATACTGCTTTTGAAAGCATTCTTCTCCTCATTGGCTTTTTGAACCTCTTTTGTCAATTGAGTTAGCCTATTTTTCAAGGTGTTATCTTCTTCAGCATTTTCTGGGTCTCCTTTAGCAAGGTATTGTCCCGTTTTTCATGTTTTTCTTGCATCTCTCTCATTTCTCTTCCCAGTTTTTTCTCACCTGTCTAACTTGATTTTCAAAATCCTTTTTGAGCTCTTCCATGGCCTGTGCCCATTGGGTATCTATTTCAGATGTTTTGGGTACAGAGGCCTTGAATCCTATGTCTTTACCTGATGGTAAGCATTGGTCTTCTTCGTCAGAGAGGAATGGTGGAATCATCTGGTCCCCAAGAAAATAACCTTCTATGGTCTTATTTTTTTTCCCTTTTCTGGGCATTTTCCCAGCCAGTTACTTGACTTCTGAGATTCCTGTCCACTCTCGGCTAGATTTCTATTCAGTGGGAACTTAAGTTCTGGTGCTCAGGTAGGGGCAGATCCGACTCCCAGGCTCAGCTCCCTCAGGGGTTTATGCAGAGACCTGTAATGGAGCTCCTGCCGAGCTCCTGCCTGCTCTGGGAGCCTCTGGCACCCTGCTGCCTCTGCCTGCTTCCTATGCTGCTGCTTCCCGAGGGTGCCCGAGTTATGGAGATGCCCCGCTCCCCTCTCATCCTGTCCAGACATCTCTCTCACTGACCTGTGAGTCTGCGGGTTGAGGGACCTTTGCGGCCACCTGAGATTCCATTCCTGAAGCCTACTCAGATCTGCTTGCTCCACTCAGTGGGGCGCGGCCAGGGTAGGGCAGGGCTCCACTCCTGTCAGGTGCACGAGGGACCTTTGGAATCGGTTTTTCAGGGCTCTCTGGAATGGAAATCTCCTTCACTGTGTTGCTGAGCAGCTTCCACTGTTCCAGAATTTGTGGGAGTTCTTTTTAGAGGAAATCCATGGGCTGTGGGTTCAGAGCTAGTATATGTGAGTCTTTCTACTCCGCCATCTTGGCTTTGCCCCTCAAGATCATAAATTCAAAGATGAAGGGGACCTTTGATGTCATTGAGCTCATCATTTTACCAATGAAAAGCTGAGTACAAGAAAGGTTACATGATTTGTCTAGGACACCATAGCTTCTGAGTATTTGAGGGAGGATTTGAATCCAATTCTGGAGGATTTGAATCCAATTCCTTCTGACTCTAAGTCCAGCATCTTATCCACAGTACCGTTCAGAATATGGTAGAATGTTTGTAGGATTCCACCCTTCTTCTGATAATTCACAGTACTCTAAACACATTGGGTCAAGAGATGCAAAGGAGATAATATTTGCTCTGCTTGGAAACCTAAGGGATGAGATACCTGGAACTTTTCATTAGCAAGAAGGGATTAAGTTTCTTCTTTTTTCTTCTTCTTCTCTTCTTCTTCCCTCTCTCTATTCTTTTTCTTCTTTCTTTTTCTTCTTTCTTTCTTTCTTCTTTCTTTCTTTTTTCTTCTTTCTTTCTTCTTCCTCTTCCTTCTCTTCCTCTTCCTCTTCGTCTTCCTCTTCCTCTTCCTCTTCCTCTTCCTCTTCCTCTTCCTCTTCCTCTTCTTCTTCTTCTTCTTCTTCTTCTTCTTCTTCTTCTTCTTCTTCTTCTTCTTCTTCTTCTTCTTCCTCTTCTTCTCACCTTTATCCACCTGAATCATATATCACAACTAAGGAAACTATGTTATCTTTTGGATATTTCATGATTTGTATCATTGCATTTCCTAGGTGGATATACTAAGACACTCTACTTCAGACAATACTTGAGGTCATTCAATTCCTGCCCCATCCCTGACCAGGGTCATATGATATCTCTTCCGCTTGAAATAACCTCAATCTTAATGCAGATGTCAAGCCCACCTAACTACCTTCATGTCTTCCCAGCACTATTTCTTTCCCCACAATGAATTTGGACATGTATTTCGGTTAAGCCTTAATAATTCACCGGTACATTTTTTCTCTATACATTTTATGTGATGAAACCTCCAGAATTCATTCCCTCTCCTGAACATTCTGAAGTCTATCCACACCAGACAGGTGGATCTCATGGTCTCTCTCACATATGCCATTCTAATTTCCACTTTTCAGTCTTTCCTTTGGCTACTCTTCCCCCTATCTGGAGGAATCAGATGCCATAGGCTTCCAAGCAGAGTAAATGTTATCTACATTTCCATTCCTCTCCATCTTTTTAAATTGTTTATATTTCAAGAACCAACTTGTTTCTAAAGTGTTAAAATTCATGTAGAATGAAAGGAACCAAATTGTACTTAATACAAATTGATGTTTCAGTTGCTATTTTCTTTTTCTATTCTTTGTAGACTGAAATGTTCATATTCATCAGTGTGTCTAAGTTCACCATATAAAAGAATAATAATGTTTTAAAAGAGTGACACTGGACCCTTGGCTTTACCTCTTCTTTTTTAATTCTGGATCTAACCAACATTTAAGAAATAAGGCACATCTCAATCTATACAATAATAGAAATAGACTGTACCTTAAATTGCAAATTCTTTCCTTATATATTTTGATTTCCTTGTAAATAAATTATGAATTCAAGACACAATTATTTTTCTTTTAATTGTTGATTTATTTTCAAGTTATGCAATAAAACAAGTTTCCCAATAAAAATAGTACAATAGTAAAAAGACTAATAGTAAAAATAAAAACAAAATTTAAATTTAAAAAAGTTAAAGTTAAATTATTTTCTAAAACATGCTAATTACATGAGAGGTGTCAAACTGTGCTACCTCTTTATAATGGTTGTTTCTGCTTTTCTTTTCTCTTCTCTTCTGTATGTAGCCCCATAAATTCTATTCATTTTGAACTGGCAAAATGGGTCCTCCTGAGCAAAGCTCCATCTTCCCAGCAGGGTCATGGCTCTACCTGGGAAGGGTTATATGTGTCATTCTAATGTTTTTGACCTGATTCCATATTCTAGATTGTTCCCTTCATCATTAATAGTTGAAGTTAATAAACCAATCAGACTTACTTAATCTTTAGGAAGAGATATTACTAAGGTAATATAGTAATAAAAGAGTTGTTTCATAGCACCTCTTCCCACACTCTGAACATGTGTCCTAACATTGTACAGAGGTCAGAGAAAATGTTGGCTCAGGCTTACAAAGTACATATGGCAAAATCTTTTGGTGCTTGAAATTTCTTCTTTTACTTTCTGAGATTTTCAATAAGTTCCCTTAGCTGTGGTATAGGTTCTTTGCTCAATGCCTTTTCTAGCCAGGAATCTGCCTTCTCAAATGTTATCTAGTCTCTTCTCAACTGCTAATGCAGATACTGCAACCAGATGCTGCTGACCTGGATCATGGTGCCAGGATGCCTACAGAAAGATGAGAAGTCCAGAATCCTCATGAATTTTGAACGTCTTGAATTTCTCTTTTTTTGCACTAATTAACAGTCGCTTTCATGGCACAATGAACAAAACACTGACCTCAGAATCGGAAAAACCTGAAATCAAATCCAGTTTCAGATAGTAGTTGTATGACCCTGAGAAATTCCCTGACCTTCACCCTGCCTCAGTTTCCTTAACTATAAAATGGAGATACTATTGTACCTACTTCCCATGGGTGTTGTGAGAATCAATTAAAATATTTACTAAGAACTTAACATAGCCACTGCCACACTATCAGACACTAGAGAAATACTCATCCTATTCTATGATTCTCTACTTAATTTTGCTGTAACTGCTGTTACAGTTGATTTGTTGATACTGTTGATTTGTGATTCTGTTTTCATCCTGGAATTCAACTGAACCTATTCTTGTCTATTTGTTTCTAAGCCAATCATGGAGCATATTTTAATTAAAATATAATTATTTCAGCAGAAAGATATTTTATCCCTCCTTTACTTAGATTTCTCTATCCTCCTTTTGCTATCACTACCATTTCTAGACGTATGTGAAAAAATGGAAGGAAAAGAGGGCATATTTCCCTTATTTCTTTCTTCACTGGGAACAATTCTGTTTCCCCATTGCACATAATTTTAACTTTTGGATTAAGATAGACAATTTCATCATGTCAAAAGAAAGTTCTTACTGTGCATGTGCTTTAGATGATATTTTGCATAAGCAAACGTACTTCATCAAATGCCTTTGATAATCTACTGATATAATCATGTGATATTGACTATTTATAGATTCAATATGATTTTGTCAAATGTATTCCTATGGAGACATCCTTGCTTCCTTGCAAATCTAACTTGAAAACAATGGATGGTTTTACGGAGAAATTGCTAGTTTTATCCAGGATTATTCTTTTGAAAATGAATTTATATCCATTAGTTATACTGACTTCTAGCTCTCTTACATTCCTTTGTCCTCTCCTGGTTGACTTATTAGGACTACGTTTCTCTCAACAAAGGAGGTTGCTAGGGTTTTCTTTAAGGTTTTGAAATAATATCTGCCTGTGTTTCAATTGTTATTGAAAAGTTTGATACAATGGTCATGCATCAGTCTGGGAAAAGAGTGTTGTTTTCTTTTGCAGTTGCTTTCAAACCCATTCAGTTTCCTTTTCTTATCTTTATTTCTACTTCTGTAAATTTTGGAATTGAATATTTTGGTATGAATAGCATCCTTTCTAGTCTCATTCACCCAGCAGGTACTTGCAGAGGCAGTTTAGATTATCAAAAGTCAAATAAATGCAACTACCCTCAGTCTTCTAGGATTAACCCTAAGGTGATGCAAATTCTGGGACCGTTGATTAGAAGCCACCATCCAACATGATGCTTTCATTGATCAAAAAGTCAAACTCTACTGCAAGGTCAATCTTAAGGGAATTTCAAGCTCATCTTTCAATAAAATAAATGGGCAAAATCCCATAAGAACAGAAATAGGGTTGGTTAAGTCTCAGCTGCATGAAGGGCTTCCTAAAAAGTCAGTATGCACTTAGATTTGATTTTCAACCTTATTAAGCCAACAAGAAAAATTTATCACATGGGCCTACAATCCACGTGAAACTCACAATAGTTCCATTGGTCTGGGTCTCCTTAAAGAGCTAAACAAAATGAAATTTATAAGTTACTATGATATAATCTCTAGGGAAAATGTAAAATACTGGTGTCTTAGGGACACAGAATTCATACTGCTTGCTCACAGTAATCCATTATCTTTCTGTAACAGAAAACATGTTTCTTCATCATTCCTCTGGAATCACACATGATTTGATTAATGTTATTATAGATTTTAATTTTGACTGAACTTACTTTTCTACTATATAAATTATTCTTCTAATTCTCTTCATTTCATTCTTCTCTACTGATTAAGCCATTACAGTGTGCCAGGCACTATGTTAAGCACTGGGAATAAAAATACAAAAAAAATATTCTCTGCCTTCAAAGACTTATAATCAAATAGGTGAAAATGATACATGAAAAAAAACTGAAAAGGATGGATGTGGGGACAGCCCCTAGCACCAGGGCATTGTAGAGTAACTCAGAGATGTGCCTTAATACTATAGTAAAGTGAAAAATGAGAAATTCTGTGCTGAGGGCCTTCCTTAAATGATGTTTTTGGAGTTCATGAATCAACATATAAATAAGAACAGTAGAGAGTTGTGAGGAAATAAAATTCAGTTTTCAGCTGAGACATACTAGAGTCTACTGAGATCCTTTATTTTGATTCTGTGTTGACTTTTTATGTTTAAGAGGTTTTCTTGCAAGCAATATATTGCTGAATTTTACTTTATAATCAATTCAACTAAATCATACAATTTATGAGTGAGTTCAACTCACTAATATTCATAATTATATTTCCCTTCATGTATACTCTTATACATTCTACTTGCAAATAACTATAATAGATGGCAAACCAATGAGGATTTAGTCTTAAGAAGATGCACAATTCACTTTTCTGCATATCAAACCACATGGAGTCTTAGTGCTCCCACTTCTGGAAATGTATCATGGAGGAAGGGCGAAGGCAAGATGGCAGAGTAGAAAGGGGTACATACTTTAGCTCTTCCCCCATAGCTCATAAAATACCTGTCAGTTAAGACTCTCAACAAATTCTAGTGCAGCAGAGGTCACAGAAAGATGGAGTGGAGGAGATTTCTAGCCCAGGGTGACCTGGAAGGCTAACAGGAAACGTTTGTTGCACCAGACAGGAGTAGAGCCCAGCCCAGCCCCGGTCACATAACTCTGGGAGGAGCAGAATGTGAGCAAGCTTTGGGACAAAATCCCTGGAAGCAGCAGCAGTTTGGAGATCCCTCAACCCACACAGGCCAGAGGTCAGTGAAAGGGATTTGTCAACCTGAGTGAGAAGAGAGCAGAGTTCTCCCCTGAACCCTGGCCCAAGGCAGCAGGGGAGGCTGGGCAGCAGAGACTTCTGGAAGTCACAGCAGGCAGGCAAAATCCAGCATCCATTATTCCATTGTTGGAGCAATGAGCATAAAGTCCCTGGGGGAATTAAATAGCTGATATGAATCTCATCAATGAGTCAGTCCTGGGGTGAGAAGGAGCACTAGGACCCTCCTCTTGACAAAGGATTAAGAAGTCAAGAACTGGCTTGGAAAATGCTCAAAAAAGGGGAAAAAACAAGGCCTTAGAAGGTTACTTTCTTTTTGAACAGATTTTTCCTTCCATCCTTTCAGATGAGGAAGAAGAAAGCATATTATTGGAGGATGTGAAGGCTTCTGCATCCAGCGCCTCCAAAATGAATATACAATGGGCTCAGACCATGGAAGAGCTTGAAAAGTGAATCAGCAGCTTGCTAAAGGGGACCCAAAAAAATGCTGAGAAAAATAACACTTTTACAAATAAGCTAACTCAATTGGAAATAGAGGTCCAAAAAACCAATAAGAAGAAGAAGGTTTTAGAAAGCAGAATTAGCTTAATGGAAAAGGAGGTTCAAAAGGTCACTGAAGAAAATAGTTCTTTAAAAATGAGAGTGGTATTCAAGGAAGTGAATGACTATACAATAAACCAAGAAGTTGTAAAACAAAAGCAAAGGAATGAAAAAATACAAGGTAATGTGAAATACCCCATAAGAAAAACAGCTGACCCGGAAAATATATCCAGGAGAACGAATTTAAAAATTATGGGACTACCTGAAAGCCATGATCAAAAAAAGAGACTAGACATTATCTTTCATGAAATAATCAAGGAAATCTACCCTGATATCCTAGAACCAGAGGACAAAATAAATATTGAAAGAATACACCAATCACCTCCTGAAAGAGGTCAGAAAAGAGAAACTCCTATGACTATTGTGGCCAAATTTCAGAGTTCCCAGGTCAAGGAGAAAAGATTGCAAGTAGCTAGAAAGAAACGATTTGAGTATTGTGGAAATATAATCAGGATAACTGGCAGTTTCTACATTAAGGGATAGAAGGGCTTGGAATAGGATATTCTAGAAGTCAAAGAAACTGGGATTCAAACCAAGAATCACCTACCCAGCAAACCTGAGTATAATACTTCAGGGGGGAAAATGGTCATTCAATGATATAGAGGACTTTCAAGTATTCTTGAAAAGAAGACCAGAACTGAAGAGAAAATTTGACTTTCCAACACAAGAATCAAGAGAAGCATGAAAAGGTAAACAGTAAAGAGAAAACATGAAGGACTTCTAAAGCTAAACTGTTTACTTTTCTATATGGAAAAATAATATTTCTAACTCTTGAGATTTTTCTTAGTATTTGGGGAGAGGGGGGATTATACACACACACACAGATATAGAGAGAGCAGAGGTCAAGTTAAATCAGAAGGAGTGATTCCATTAAAAATAAAAATAAAGACTTAGGGAGGAATATATTGGGAGGAGAAATGGAGAAATGAAATAGAAATGAAAAATTATCACTCATAAAAGAGATAAGAAAAATATTTTTCGATAGAGAAAAGGGAGCAGGTGAGAGAGGAAAAGTAAAGCTTACTCTCTTCACATATGGCTTAAGGAGAGAATAATATGCTCACTCAATTTGGTATGAAAATCTAGCTTACACTACAGGAAAATAGGGGAGAGGGGGACAAGTAGGGTGTGGAGGATGATAGAATGGAGGTATAATGGGAGAGGGGAGTGATTAGAAGTAAACACTTTGGGGGAGGGACAAGATCAAATGAGAGAACATAATAAATGGGAAATAGGGTAGGATGGAGGGAAATAAAATTAATCTCACACAATATGGTTATTATGGAAGCCTTGAGCAAAACAACACATATGTAGCACATACTGAATTCCTTGCCTTCTCAGTGGGGATGGGTGGGGAGGGAGGAACGGAGAGAAGTTGGAATCTGAAGTATTAGAAATGAATGTTAAGAATTGTCATTGCATATAACTGGGAAATAAGAAATACAGGTAATGGGCTACTGAAATCTGTCTTGCCCTTCAAGAAAAGAGAGAAGATAGGGATAAGTGAAAGGTGGGGTGTGACAGAAGGAAGGGCAAATTGCAAGAAGTCGTTATCAGAATGCAAGATGTTATGGGGTGGGGGCAGGGGAGAGATGGGAAGAAAAATGGGAACTCAAAATTTTGTGGAAAGGAATGTCAATATCTAAAAATAAATACACATATGTGTAACGGAGAGTCTTGGCTGCCACTTCAAAGACGCTCTAGATATTCTACCCTGCTTCCTTTCAGTTGGTTTTTTGTTGTGTTGTGACTGATTTTCAACTCAACACTTCCTCACTCCATGTTTAGCACTCTATTCATTGACCAACAAGCTATTCCCAAAATAATGCTTCACAAATACTGATATTGATTGAATATCGAAAATATTGCGGCAATATCAACTTGTCAAATGATATGGTGAGAGACTAACTAAAAGTGGTGGTATTGAAGGGAACAGAGTGAATTGAGGCTGAACAATGACACTGCCAGAATGGATCTCTTCATGCCCTGGAGATAAGACTAGAACCCTGGCAGGAGTGGAAGTGTTGCCAAGGGCACACAAAGTGTCATGGAAATTGTGATTGGGAAAGTGATCTCAAAGTCTTTATGCATGACATAATAAGTTCAGTTAAATAACATTTCTTTCTTCACCCAGAAAACTGACTCCATCATACCAAGGCATGTGAGTAAGGCTCAGGGAAACTTAGGATTATCACAACAGCTGCGAAATTAAGTGGTTAAAATGCCAGGCCTAGCATGAGGAAGACCTGAGTTCATCTCTGGCTTCAAACACTTACTAGTTGTGTGACCCTGGGCAAGTCACTTAACCCTGATTGCCTCAGTTTCCTCATGCATAAATGAACTGGAGAATTAAATGGTGAACTACTACAGTATCATCAAAAAGAAATGCCAGATCTGGTCACAAAAATTCACACAGAACAGAAATTAATAATAACAACAAAAAGTATAGACTTTATAAGTAATATTTATATATGTTTCTTATTTTCTAGCATAGGATCCAAGTACATATTTCAGGAAGCTCAAAAGTTCAAGTAGGACTCTAGTTACCAAACTAGTGACTAAAGCAAATATATCAGGGCTCTGTCCTTGGGTAATAAAATTATAGGTCAGTGTCAGCATTTACAATCAAAAAACTAAAATTAGCACTGTTATGAGATTTAACACATGGATTCTATATCATTCCCATTAATTAGCATGGAAGCTCGACCTTCATCACCTATTCCACCCTGGGTACCCTTACGGCCCCTACCAAAAAAACCGACCTCTGCATATAGAAATTAGTATTCAAACCAAAACCCTCTACCTACAAGCAAATCACCCCAACTTCCATAACACTAGCTGTTATTCTACCAATTATTATACTCATCATTTATATCTAATTTGTAGTACAATAATTCTTAATATTTCAAATGAGTGTGCCTGAGCTAAACCTGTGGCATTTTAGGGAAATTAACACAATGTCTTTTCTTTGTTGTGAGTACAATATGGAGTGACGCAGATAAGATTACAGGTGCTTCCCAATATAACAAAAGAAAATATTGAACGAAGATGAAAGGTTAGGGTTCCTAACATAAGATAAGAATAGACTAAAATGGAAACTTGTGGAAGAACAACAAGGAGTCTGTTTGGGCTTAACATTTCCTCACACAGACTCAGGGATGACATAGGAGCAATGAAGGACTTTCAGATTTTCCCAAAAATTTTCTCAGGGCCATTTTTACCTCCTTATTCCTTAAGCTATAGATGAGAGGGTTGAGGGTAGGTGTGAAAGCCACATAAAGCATAGAAGCAATCTTATTGTATTCTGGAGAAGACAGAGACTGAGGTTTCATGTAAACAAATGTTCCAGTCCCATAAAATAGGGTGACAACCAGAAGGTGGGAAGAGCAAGTAGAGAAGGCTTTCCTGCGTCCCTGGGCAGAGCGAATTCTCAGGACAGCAATGATGATGTGAGCATAGGAAAGGATGATGAATGTGACAGGGCAGATAACAGTAAAAATACAGAAGACCTGCACCACCAATTCTGCCTGTCTTGTGTCAGTACAAGACAGGTGCATTAGGGCAGGCATTTCACAAAAGAAATGATTGATAACATTATCCTGGCAGAAGGTAAGCTGGAATGTGACAACTGTATCCACTGTGGATAACATAAAGCCACCCAACCATGACCCAGCAGCCAGCATCCTACAAACCCCCCAGTTCATTGAAATTAAGTACCTTAAGGGGTCTCGAATGGCAACAAAGCGGTCATAGGCCATCACTGAGAGGATAAAGCACTCTGAAATGCCAAAGGCCAGAAATGTGTAGAACTGTGTGACACAGCACGAGTAGGAGATGGACTTTCTTTCTGCAAAGAAATGTACCAGCATCTGTGGAAACACGCAGGATGTGAAACATACTTCAATACTGGATAAATTAGTGAGGAAGAAGTACATAGGTGTGTGGAGGCTTGAATCCCTCAATATCAGCAACACAATGAGCAGGTTCCCCAGCAAGATCATCAGGTAGATCATGAGGAAAAGCAGGAAGAGGAGCAGCTGGAGCTCAGGCTGGCTGGAGAGGCCAAGGAGGATGAACTCAGTTACTGAGGTGAGGTTGGTGCTCTCCATCTTGTTTATGAGTGTACTGAAAGAATATTAAGTATTAAAGATAAAAAAGAAATGTTGTATTCTTGCTTTCCTCTTGTGGGAACTACTGGTAGAACATATAGGGTCTGTTAAGTAATATGTATGTATAATTTATGATTGACAATCACTTTGTATCCATTATCTCCTATCATTCTCATTAAAACCATGCAGTGTGAACAGGATATAGATACATTATCAGATGAATTTTTTGGTACTGATGATATTGAGGTCAAAAGGATTGTCACTTTCTTTTTTAAATATTATTTAGTATTTTAGTTTTGCCAGTTACATTCAAACACATTTTTAACACTGTTTTTCCCTCCCTCTCGTACCTCTCTCAATGAGAAGGCAATCATATTGACATAGGTTTTCCATGTAGAGTTATGAAATATGTATTTTCATAAGTCATCTATATAAACAAGCACAGACTAAAAAGTAAAGAAATAAAAATTATCTGTGATCTGCATTCATGATCTCCCAGTTCTTTTTCTTCAGAAGGACGGCACCTTTCATCATAACTCCTAAAGAATATTTTTGTATCATTATTTTCCTGAGAATTGTTTAGTTATTCGTAGTATATCATCAGGAAATACTGCTCTTATTTTTTACAGTGTCCTCCTGATTCTACTCATTTCGCTTTTCTTCAATTCATGTAAGTCTTTTCAGGTATTTCTGAGAACATTCAGTTCATCCTTTCTTGAAGCACATTGATATTCCATCGCAATCTTATAAAATGGCATTTACAACCATTCCCCTCAATTTGTAGTTTTTTTTTGTGACCATTAACAGAGCTGATATAAGTATCTTCGTACACATATGTCTTTTGCCATTTTGGTTTTTATTTTTTTGTCGTACACATTTAGTGTTGCTATTGCTTGGTCAAAGATTATGCATGGTTTTATAGTTCTTTGGGTATAATTCAAAATTGCTGTCCAAAATAGTTTAATCCCTACTTAACTTCACCAATAGTATATTAATGTATTCACTTTCCCACATCCCCTCCAGTATTGGTCATTTTCCATTTTTGTCCTATTATCCAATCTGAGGAATGTTAGATGGTAGCTCAGAGTGCTTTTACTTTATATTTCTCTAATCAATAGTGATTTAGAACATTTTATATGACTCTAAATAGTTTTTATTAATTTGCCTGAAAGCTACCTATTAAGATCTTTTGAGCATTTATCAATTGAGAAATGGCTCTTATTTCTATACATTAGATTCCATTTTCTCTATGTTTGAGAAATGAGATTCTATCAGACTACCTCACTGTAAAAAAATTTTTGCAGTAGCGATTAGTTATTATATATTTCCCTTCAATTTTATTTGTCATTCTCTCTCTCTCTCTCTCTCTCTCTCTCTCTCTCTCTCTCTCTCTCTCTCTCTCTCT
>CM053769.1:147447057-147531354 GCA_028658325.1 Potorous gilbertii
TTAGATTTCTAAACTCAACAGAATGCGTATATTATACAATTCCAACAACATTAACTAAGGTTCATGTGCTTCCCTCCCTGCTTACCCCATTTCCCCCTCCATTTTCAAATCTTTTCCAGACCAATTTTATGTTTGACAGCTTCTCCCAATCTAAATCACCGTTTCCCATTCTGCCACTGCTTTCATTTTTCTCATCTTGCAATTATATTTTTTAGATAAACATGACATTATATTCACCTCAAACCTCTGCTTTCTGTCTATGTATACCCCTTCTAATTTTCCTATTAATGACAAGGTGTTAAGGATCTAAAATACTGAAGTAATAATCACTCCAGATTACAAGAACATAATATATAAAATACACAGAGCTATCAAAGTAGTATTTCTATGAAGAGGAAAATATTACTAATTTTACATATTCCCACTATCCAATCTACAGCTGGATAGACCAGTGTATACAACATTCACCATGAGTTAAAATTCAACCAATGACACTAAATAGCAAAGTGGCACTGAGCAAATCAGTCTCTTAGCATATTTAACCTCTCTTTGCCCTAGTCTGCTCATCTGTAAAATGGGTATAATAATACCAATAACCTCTCAGAATTGTTGTAAAGATCAAAGGACATAGTATTTGCAAAGCACTTAATATAATACCTGATATGTAGTAGTCACTACAAACACAAATGTTTGCTCCCTGCTCTGCCCTTCATCACATAAGAAATTCACCTCCTGGTCATTGATTTTGTTTCTGAAATATTTCATTTCTTTGAGCCGCCTGATCTCCCCAGACCTGCAATTATAATTTCCGATCAGAAGATTCCATCACTTACCTCAACAGAGAAGCAAACCTGATCACATTTAGTTGTTTGGGTCTTGGTCAACAGCTGGGAATGAGAGAGCTAAATCGGCCTTATACAATAAAGCAGACAGGGCATTTCAACACCATAGTGTCATTGGCACATAGTAGTCATTTAATAAATGTATTGGATTGGATTAAGAGGTTTACATAACAGAGTAACTGGGAATGATGATGGATCAAATACTTCCTAAGTAAAAATTAGAATTTTACAGAAAAAGGTTTTGAACACCTCCAATGGTTACTACATCATGAGAAACTATAATTGCTACCCGAGCCTTGACACATATTTAGTTTATGTGGTTGCAAGCATTTGTCTGTTATGAATTGTATCACCCTATTGGTACCACACAAGATGCTATCCAAATGGAGACTCAGAATTTGACAATTGAAAAGCAACTTAGAGGTAATTAAGTACAACTGCTTTTTTTCTCCAGGTGAGAAAATTAAAAACCCAAAAGTCTTTCATGAAATATTTTCCCCCCTCATATTAATCACTGCATAAAACTCAAAATTTGGGAGGGGAAGTGAGGGAAAGTATTATGCACCATAGTATTGTTTCTGAGACATAAATTGCTTCATAAAAACTCTGAATGAGAAGGAAGCTCAGGGAAATTCCCTTTCGAAAATCCAGGATGCACTTGAAGACCTGTAATCAAGGATACTACATAACTTCCTAAGGCAGCAGATTTCACTCATGACCCATTATATATTTAGGAAGTTTTCTCTTATGTCAAGCAAAATATCACCATTTTCCACATTATTCCTCGTTCAACCCTCTAAGGGTAAGAAGAAAAAATTAATTGTTCCTCTATGAGGCACTTCTACAAATCCTTAAGAAAAAGCTCTCATGATTCCCACATTTTTTCTCCCTCAGTTCCTTCAATCAGTTCTCCTAAGGGCTGTCCCCTTACCAGGCTGATGGTCTTATCACCTGAATAAAAACCATTTGGTAAATATCATTTTTATAATATGATCCCTCAAATTAGACACAATATTCTAACCATGTTCTATCTACAACAGAGTACAATGAAACTATTAACTATCTTGTTCTGGTTTCTCTGTGGCATTTTACTCACATAAATGGCCACCATGCTAACTGAAGTCCTTATCAATTTTTCAATGGATTATAGCAAATAATTAGAGTTCTTACCTCCAGTGCCTCCCCTGAACATCAAAGTTTTATTTTCTTTAAAATAGTTTTTGCCCAATTTATGAATAGGCAGTTTTAATATTAATGTTTAATAAGAATTTGAGTTTTAAATTTCATTCTTCTTTCTCTACCTTCTTCCATCCCTAAGAAAGTTAGCCATTTGATAAGAGTTGGTTATGTGCAATCAAGTTTGTATTCTTAATGCACATGTCTGATTATACTGATATTCTATGCACTAAAATTTAGACTCTTTGCCTGAAGAATAAATCTAAATTTTTTAACATTAAAATCCTTTACAACCTGGCCCCAAACTATCTTCCTAAATGGATTCACCATTACTCTCCTTCTGTCACTCTGTGTTCCCCAGATCTGGAAATATACAGAAAACAGATGACAGGTAACGTAGCAAAGTAACAACTGTGATATTAAAAATTAAGAATAAAGGTTGTTTTATACTAATTGAAGGAGGGAATATTTTTTTCAAGTATTATCTCATTTGATCCTCATATCAACCACCTCGGCTGAGGTCCCTGAGAGGTGTTAAAGTTTGGCTCTTGGTAACCAATTATAAATCTCCTGAGGCAAGAAGATGCACAGGTATACTTGATTTCAGGTTCAGTGTACTATATATTATGTCATCTGACCAAGAAAAGGGGCTCAACTTGGAGTTAGGAAGACATGGGTATTGATCTGACACTTACTATCTATGTGACTGGGCAAATCATTTGATCTGTAAGTTTCAGTTTCTCCATCTGTAACAGAGAGATGAAACTTTAGGTCTATATCATAAGCTGGTGATAAAGCTTAAATCACATACTGAATATAAATAACTTCACAAACTTTAAGGCACTGTACAATCAACAGTTATTTTTATCATTCTTACCACCTGAAAGTGATAAGGTAGAGAGAGTTCTGAACGTGATTGCCAGCTGAAATAGATTAAGTCCCTTCCAGTTCAGAGATTGTCTAAATATCATGCATACATGAAAAAATGCAAAGCAGAGCAAGATGATTTTAATTCCTTACTTTATACATTGATTCATTATAGAGTTCCTTCTAAAACTGAACTCTGTAGGTATTTTAAAAAGAATTCTCCTTCAAAAGCAAAATGCCCATTACACTTTCAGTACATTTCTAGATACACTAGTGTTGCCACTATCCAAAAAACAGTAACAATGACCTGGAGCTTGCAGGTGTGAGCCAACACACCAATAAAGAAATGTGAATTATCATGTGCTTCCTCAGTAAATCACCATTTCCATATTTAAGGCCAGTCCAAGCATACCACTTATTTAGAGATCTGACAGCAGTAACCTCTACATTGTTGGTCCCCTTGGTCTTGTATGGACAGCAATGAGTTAATCCATTGAAAGGCTTTTGGGGGAAAAGACAGGAAAGTAATTAATCCTAGCTGTGCATTGATTCCAGTCCCAAACTTTCAGCATGTGGGCTTATACCCTGTGAAAAACTGAGATTGCAAGGACAGGATGCAAATCAGTGTAGGCACTGATTATGCAAATTATAATATCTGACAATATAATTAGGGATGAAAGTATCAACAACATTAACCTTCTCCTCACTTAGTCAAGGACTAATTTGTAAAAGACTTAGGGTATCATAAGATCATAACTTTAAAGGCGAAGTGGACCTTTAATGTCATTAAATTCAGCCTCATCATTTTACAAATGAAAAGCTGAGTACAAGAGAGGTTACATGATTTGTCCAGGACACTACAGTTTCTAAGTATTTGAGGGAGGATTTGAATCCAATTCCTTCTGACCCTAAGACCAACATCTTATCCACAGTGTCATTCAGAATTCAGTAGATTGTTTGTAGGAATCCCCGCAGCTTCACAAGGTACTCTGAAGATACTGGGTCAAGAGATGCAAGAGAGATAACATTTATTCTGCTTGGAAGCCTAAGGGATGAGATTCCTGAAACTCTTCATTAGCAAGGAGGAATTAAGTTTCTTCTTCTTCTTCCTTCTTCTTCTTCCCTCAAATTTATCCTTCTGAATCACATATCACAACTAAGGAACCATGGTTGTCTTCGGGACATTTCATTACTGGGGTCATTAGATTTCCTAGGGGATATACTCGAAGATTCTGCTTCAGACATTACTTAAAGTCATTAAATTGCTGCCCCATCCCTGACCAGGGTCATGTGATATCTCTTCCTCTTGGAATAATCTCAATCTTTATCTCCATAGGTCAAGCCCAGTTGGCTGCCTTCATGTGTGCCCAGCACTATTTCTTTCCCCACATTGAATTTGAACATGTATTTTGGTTAAGCCTTAATTATTCACCTGTACATTTTTTCTCTATAGCTTTTATGTGATGAAACCTCCAGAACTCATTCTCTCTCATGACCATTCTGAAGTCTATACACACCAGACAGGTGGATCTCATGGTCTCTCTCACACATGCCATTGTCATTCCCACCTTTCAATCTTTTATTTGACTACTCTTCCCCTTATCTGGAAGAATCAGATCCCATAGACTTCCAAGCAGAGTAAATGCTATCTGCATTCCCATTCCTCTCCATCTTTATAAATTGTTTACATTTCAAGAACCAGCTTGTTTCTAAAGTGTTGAAACTCATGTAGAATAAAAGGAAACAAATTGTACTTAGTACAACTTGATGTTTCAGTTGCCATTTTCTTTTTCTGTTCTTTGTAGACTGAAAAGTTCATATTCGTCAATGTGTCTAAGTTCACCATATGAAAAGATAATAATGTTTGAAAAGAGTAACACTGCACCCTTGGCTTTTCCTGTTCTTTTTTTAATTCTGGTTTTAACCAACAGGTAAGAAATAAGGCATATTTCAATACATGTCATAATATAAAAAAGATTGTATGTTAAATTGCAAATGCTTACTGTATATATTTTGCTTTCCTTCTAAATAAATTATAAATTCAAGATATGATTATTGTTCTTTCAATTTTTGAATTTTTGCAGTAAAAGGAGCTTTCCCACAACATAGTACTGTAGTAAAAAGATTAATAGTAAGAATAAAAATTAAATTTAAATTTAATCAAATTAAAATTAAACAAATTTTGTTAACTTGCTAATTAAGTAAGAACTAACTTTTCAAACTGTGCTACCACTCCATGATGGGTGTGGTTGCTTTTTTTCTCTTCTCGTCTCTATGTAGCCTCATAAGATCTACTCCTTTTGAACTGGCAAAATGACTCCTCCTGAGCAAAGCTACATGTTCCCATCTGGGTCATTTCTGTACCTGGAATGGGTTTTATGTGTCATTGTAAAATTCTTGCCCTGAGTCCCTATTCCAGACTCTTCCCTTCATTGTTACTAGTTGATGTTAATGAACCGGTCCGACTAACTTAAGCTTTAGAAGGAGATATTACTCAGGTAGTATAGAAAGAAGAGTTGTTTTATAACACCTCTCCCCAAACTCTGAACATTTCTCCCAACATTACACAGAGCTCAGAGAAATGTTGACTCAAGCTTAGAAAGTACATATGGCAAAATCGTTTGTGGTTGCAAGTTCTTCTTTCATTTCCTGAGATTGTCACAAGTTCCCTTAGTAGTGATGTAGGTTCAATGCCTTGTCCAACCAGGAATATGCCTTCTTAAATGGTAGCTAGTCTCTTCTCAGCTCCTAATGCAGATACTGAAACCAGATGCTGCTGACTTAGATGATGATGCTAGGATGCCCATAGCAAGATGAGAAGCCCACAATCCTCATGATCCTTTAATGTCTTGAATTTCTCTTTTTTGCATTAATTCACAACCAGTTACATGACACAATAAACAAAGAACTGACCTTAGAATCAAGAAAACCTGAATTCGAATCCAGTCTAAGATACTAGTTGTATGACCCTGAGAAAGTTACTGACCTTCATCCTGCCTAACTTTACGTAGCTATGAAATGGAGATACTATTGTAACTATCTCCCAGGGTGTTGTGAGAATCAATTGAGGCATTCAAAAGAAACTTAGCATAGTCCCTTCCATATAGTAGATATCTGAAAATTGCTCATCTTATTCTATGATTCTCTCCTGAATTTTGTTGTAAGTATACAGAAATGCTGTTGATTTGTGATTCTGTTTTCATCCTAGAATTCAACTGAAGCTATTGTTTCTATTGGTTTTTCTAAGCCAATCTTATGATTTCCTCAGAAATATAGTTTATCTCTCCTTCACTTATGTTTCTCTACCCTCCTTTTTGTGATCACGACAATTTCTAGACAAATGTGAAAAAATGGAAGAAAAGAGGACTTACTTCCTTTGTTCCTTTCTTCGCTGGAAAAGCTACTGTTTCCCCATTGCACACATTTTTAACTTTTAGTTTAAGACAGACACTTTCATCGCATCAAAAGGAAAGTCTTACTGTGCATATGCTTTGGATGATTTTTGCATAAGCAAATGGACTTTGTCAAAGGCTTTTGCAAAATCTATTTATCCAATCAATGTAATATTGGCTATTTGGGAATTCAATATGATTATGTTAAATGTATTCCTATGGAAGAATCCTTGTTTCCTTCATATAAATCTAATTTGAACACAATGAATGCCTTTATGGACAGAATACTAGATTTTTCCAGGAGTTTTCTTTTAAAAATGAATTTATATTCATTAGTTATACTGATTTCTAGCTCTCTTACTTTGCTTTGTCCTCTCCTGGTTTAGTTATTAGGACTATATTTGTCTCAACAAAAGAGTTTGTTAGGATTTTCTTTCTCAAGGTTTTAGAATAATTTTAGTGTAGATTTCAATTGTTACTGAAAGGTTTGATGCAATTATCATACATCATTCTGGAAAAGAGTGCTGTTTTCTTTTGTGGTTCCTTTCAAACACATTCAGTTTCCTTTTCTTATCTTTATTTCCACTTCTGTAAATTTTGGAATTTTATATTTTGGTATGAATAGCATCCTTTCTAGTCTCACTCACCCAGTATGTACTTGCAGAGGCCGTTTAGATTATCAAAAGTCAACTAAATGCAGCTACCCTCAGTTTTCTAGGATTAACCCTAAGGTGATGGGGTTTTGAGCACTGTTGTTTAGAAGCCGCCGTCCAATGCGCAGCTTTCATCAACCAAAAAGTCAAACTCTTCATTTCGTTCTTCTCTACTGATTAAGTACTTGCAGTAAGCCAAGCACTATGTAAAGCACCAGAGATACAAATATGAAAAAAATATTCCCTACCCTCAAACACTTCGTAATCAAATAGGTGAAGGTGATACATAAAAAGAAATTGAAACGGATGGATGTAGGAAGGGTACCTAGCAGAAGGGCATTGTAGAGAAACTGAGAGATATGCCTTAGTACTATAGTCAAGTGAAAAATGAGAAATTCTGAACTGAGATCCTTCCTTAAATGAAGTTTTTGAACTTCATGAATCAACTTACAAATAAGAGTGGTAGAGAGTTGTGAGAAAATAAAATTCACTTTTCAGCTGAGACATACTGGTTTGTATTGAAATCCCTTATTTTAATTCTGTGTTGACCTTTTATGTTTAAATGTTTTTCTTGTTCCCAACATATTGTTGAATTTTACTTTCTAAGCAATTCAACTAATTCTTACAATTTATGAGTTAGTCCAACCTATTTATATTCACAATTATATTTATTTCCCTTCATATATACTGTTATACATTCTACTTGCAAATAATTATAACAGATAGCAAACCAATGAGGACTTAGTCTTTAGAGCATGCACAATTCACTTTTTCCCCAGATCAAACCACATGGAGTCTTGGTGTTCCCACTTCTGGAAATGTATAATGGAGAGTCTTGGCCATCAATTCAAAGACTCTCTAAATATTCTACCACTGCTTCCTTTCAGTTGTGACTGGATTTTAACTCAGGTCTTCCTGACACCATGCTCAGTATTCTATCCATTGAGTCAACCAGCTATTCCCAAAATAACACTACAAATATTCGTGTTGATTGGATATCAATAATATCGAAGTGATATCAACTGGTCAAATGGTATTGGTGAGAGACTAATGAAAATTGGTGATATTGGGGGGAATACAGTTTATTGAGGCTGAACAATGATGGTATTACTGTAGATACCCTCATACCCTGGGAAAAAGACTAGAAGCCTGGGAGAACAGGAAGTTTTAATATGGGCACCCAAAGTGTCATTGAAGTTGTGATTGGGAAAATGATCTCAGAGTCATTATGCATGGCACAATGAGTTCATTTAAATATGGTTTGTTTCTTGAAACATAAAGCTGACTCCATCTTACCAAGTCATGTGAGTAGAGTTCAGTGAAATTTAGGATGATCATAGCAGCTGTGAGGCTAAGTGGATGAAATGTCAGGCCTGGCATGAAGAAAATCAGAATTTAACTCTGGCCTCAAACACTAACTAGCTGTGTGACCCTGGGCAAGTCACTTAAGCTTTACTGCCTCAGTTTTCTCACGTATAAAATGAACTACAGAAGAAAATGGTAAACTGCTAAAGTATCTTTAACAAGATCTGGTCACAAAAATTCAGACAGGACAGAAATACCTTAAGAATATTAACAGCAAAATTAGTATAGACTTCATAAGTGATATTTGTATCAGTTTCTTATTTTTTAGCATAGGATACACATAGATATTTCAGGAAGCTCAAAAGTTCAAGTAGGACTCTAGTTACCAAGATAGTGACTAAAGCAGAGCTATCAGGGCACTGCCCTTGGGTGGTAAAATTATAGGTCACTGGCAGCACTTACAGTCAAAAAACAGAAAATAGCACTGTTATGAGACTTAACACATGGATTCTCCATCACTCCCATCAATAACCCATGTAAGCTCCTACTCCATCACGTACTCAACCATGTGTCCTCTTATTGCCCCTACCAAAAATATCTACTTCTACCCATGGAAATTAGCATTCTAATCAAAATCCTTGTCCCACAAGCAAATTGCCCCAACTACCATAAAACTAATGGTGATTCTGTCAGTTACAATGCTTATTATTTAAATCTAATTTGTAGTTGAATAATTTTCAGTATTCCAGATTAAGTGTCTCTGAGTTACACCTGTAGTCATTTAGGGAAATTAAAACTATTTCTTTTCTTTATTATGAGAAAAATATGGAGAAATGCAATGGAGAGTTCAGGGGGATCCTGACATACCTAGAGAACATATCGAATGAAAACTGATAGGTTAAGGTGCTGAACATAAGAATAGGCAATGTAGAAACTTGTGGAGGAACAGGGAGTCTGTTTTCCTTATGTAGACTCAGGAATGAGATATGTAGAATTAATCTCTTTCAGGTTGTCCCAAAAGTTTTCTCAGGGCCATTTTCACCTCATTATTCCTCAAGCTATAGATGAGAGGGTTGAGGGTAGGTGTGAAAGCCACATAAAGCATAGAAGCAATCTTATTGTATTCTGGGGAAGACAGAGACTGAGGTTTCATGTAAACAAATATTACAGTCCCATAAAATAGGGTGACAACCAGAAGATGGGAAGAGCAAGTAGAGAAGGCTTTCCTGCGTCCCTGGGCAGAGCGAATTCTCAGGACAGCAATGATGATGTGTGCATAGGAAAGGATGATGAATGTGACAGGGCAGAAAAGTGTAAAAATACAGAAGACCTGCACAACCAATTCTGCCTGACTTGTGTCAGTGCAAGACAGCTGCATTAGGGCAGGCATTTCACACAAAAAATGATTGATAACATTATTCTGGCAGAAGGTAAGCTGGAATGTGACAATTGTATCCACTGTGGATATTGTAAAACCACCCAACCATGACCCAATAGCCAGTATCCTACAAACCCTCCAGTTCATTGAGATTAAGTACCTTAAGGGGTCTCGAATGGCAACAAAGCGGTCATAGGCCATCACTGAGAGGATAAAGCACTCTGAAATGCCAAAGGCCAGGAATGTGTAGAACTGTGTGACACAGCAAGAATAGGAGATGGACTTTCTTTCTGCAAAGAAATGTACCAGCATCTGTGGAAACACGCAGGATGTGAAACATACTTCAATACTGGATAAATTAGTGAGGAAGAAGTACATAGGTGTGTGGAGGCGTGAATCCCTCAAAATCAGCAACACAATGAGCAGGTTCCCCAGCAAGATCATCAGGTAGATCATGAGGAAAAGCAAGAAGAGGAAAAGCTGAAACTCAGGCTGGCTGGACAGGCCAAGGAGGATGAACTCAGTTACTGAGGTGAGGTTGGTGCTCTCCATCTTTTTTATGAGTCTACTGAAAGAATATTAAGTATTAAAGATAAAAAAGAATTTTATATTCTTGCTTTCCTCCTGCTGAAACTACGGAGAGAACATATGGGCACAATCAGGTCTTTATATATGTATCCCTTCATGATTACAAATAACTTTATATCCATTATTTCACATCATTCTCATTGCACCTATGCAAAGCAGGCAGGATATTGATGCTTTACCTTCTCGGTTTTTTGATGCACAAGATACTAGGGGTCAGAAACATTGTGATTTTCTTTTTTAAATCTTATTTATTCTTGTAGTTCTACTAATTACATACAAAAACTATTTTAATATTCTGTTTTTTAATTTTGATTTCCACCATTTCCCCTCACTCTCTTCTACCCCTCTCAATGAGAAGGCAATCTATTTGCCTTTGGTTATTCATGTGTAATCATGCAAAACGTACTTCCATGTAAGCCACCTCTGAAAGAAAGTACAGCCAAAAAAATTCCCAAAATAAAGGACAAATATTTTTCATCTGCATTCGGGACACCCCAGTTCTTTTTCTGCTGATGCACAGAACCTGTCATAAGTCCTAAAGAATTGTTTTGGATCGTTGTTTTGCTGAGAATACCTTAGTTATTCATGGATTATCATCATACAATATTGCTGTTATTGTGTACAATGTCCTTCTAGTTCCACTCATTTTGTTTTGCATCCATTCTTGTAAGATTTTCCATGTTTTTCTGAGAACATTCTGTTCATTTCGTAAAGCACTATTTCATTCCGTCACAATTATATACAATAACTTGCCAAGCAATTCACTTCAATTTCCAATTCTTTACCACCACTAACAGTAATGTTATAAGTATTTTTGTACATACAGGTCTTTATTCCCTTTTGGTTTTTTATCTTTCTGTGATACAGACCTAGTGGTAGTATTACTTGGTCAAAGGGTTTTACAAACCTTTGGGCATAATTCAAAATTGCTGTCCAGAATGGTTGACCCACTATACAACTTTGCCAACAGTACATTGGTGTTTGCATTTTCTCATTTGCCCTCCAATATTGGTCAATTTCATTTTCTGTCATATTAACCAATCTTGTAGGTAAAAGGGAGTAGTTCAGAATTGATTTACTTTGTTTTTCCCATCAATAGTTATTTAGAATATTTTATATGACTATAGATAGTTTTTATTACTGTCTGAAAGTTTCCTATTCGTATCTTTTCACTGTTTCTCAATTGAGAATGGCTCTTAGTTCTATACACTTGACTTCATTTTCTCTACATCTGAGAAATGAAGTCTTTATCAGAGAATTTTGCTGCAAATATTTTTTCCAGTATGATTACTTACTATGTATTCCCCTCAATCTTATTAGCCCCCATTTATTGTTCTCTCTCTGTGTTTCTCTCTCTCTCTCTCTTTCTCTCTCTCTCTCTTTCTCTCTCTCTCTCCCACTCACTCCCACCCTCCCTCTTCTCTTTTACCCTGTGCATGCCCAAAAGAGTTTTGCTTCTGACTTATACCTCTACAAAACTGCCCTCCCTTCTGCCACCTGCCTCAACCTTCTCTTATTCCCTTCTTTTCCTATGTTCCTATATTGTAAGATAGATTTCTACAACTAAATGTGCATGCGTATATTTACCATCTTTGAATCAATTCCAACAAGAGTAAGTGAAGGTCATGTGCTCCCCTCCCTGCTTCCCCCATTTTCCCCTTCACTATCAAATCTCTTTCAGACACTTTTACGTCTGATAATTTATCTGATTGTAACTCTCACTTTCCCATTCTCCCACTGTTTTCTTCTTTCTCCTCCCTTAATTGTATTTTTTAGATAAACATACCATAATACTCAACTTATACTTTTGCTTTCCGTCTATTCATACTCTTTCTAATTGCCTTACTAATGAGAAAGCTTTTAGAACATAAAATATTCAAGCAATAATTACTCTAGATTATGAAAACATATAAAATACACAGAGCCATCAAAGTACTATTTTTATGAAGAGGAAAATATTATTAATTTTATACATTCTCACTGTCCCACCTATAGCTGGGTAGACCAATGTATAGAGAGCATTCACCCTAGGGTCAGGAAAATCTGTGTTAAAATCCAGCCAATAACACTAACTAGGTAAGTGGCACTTGGAAAATAACTCTATTAGACTACTTAACCTCTGTTTGCCTCAGTTTCCTCATCTGTAAAATGGATGTGAAGATCAAACTACATAGTCTTTATGAAGCACTCAATATATTGCCTGACATGGAACAACCCCCACAGACATAAATGCTTGTTCCCTGCTCTGCCCTTCTCCATCACATGAAAATTAACCTCCAGAACACTGGTTTTTTTTTCTGAAATCTTGCATCCTTAGAGCTGCCTGAGCTGCTCCCACAGACCTGCACTCACTGTTTCTGACCAGAAGATTCCATTTGCTTATATCTAC
Source organism: Potorous gilbertii (assembly GCA_028658325.1). NCBI lineage: Eukaryota > Metazoa > Chordata > Mammalia > Diprotodontia > Potoroidae > Potorous > Potorous gilbertii. Next base: position 147,459,648 of record CM053769.1, read on the forward strand.
AAAGAAGGAGACTTGATCAGTTTCAGCTCTTTGGGTCTGGGTCAACAGACATTATGAGAATGGGAGAACTGAATCAGCCCTACACACTAAGGTGGAAAGGACATTTCAACAACATAGTGTCACTGGCACATAGTAGGCACTTAATAAATGTTTATTGGATTGGATTATGTGATTTATAAAACAGAGTGACTGGGAATAATTATAAATCAAATATGACAATGCTTTTTCCCACAGGGCTAAATGTACTTTCTTCCTAAGTAAAAATCACATTTTTCACAGCAATAGACTTTTTGAGCACCTCAAATGAGTCCTACTTCCTTAGAAGTTACAAATGCCATTTGAGGTGTGACATTTTCAAAGTTTTTGTTGTGAGTGCTTTTCGGTTAGGAATTGTATGAGCATTGACCTGCCAAAAGTGGCGAATTATCATGTGTTATTGAAATGGAGACTCAAAGAATTTTACAATTGTAAAGAAACTTAGAGGTCATTAAATCCAACTGCTTTTTTTGCCTCTCATATTTTTTTCCCTCTTATATTACTCATTACATATAAGCAAGAATTAGGTGGGGAGAAAGAAAAGGTAAGTATTGTGCACTATAGTCATGTTTCTGAGACACAAATTCCTTTATAAAATCTCTGAGTCATAAGGAACGTCAGAGAAATTTCCTCTATAATATCCAGGCTATATTTAGAGACCTGTAATCAAGAGTAATTCATAACTTCCTAGGGTAGCTCATTTCAGTCATGAACAATTTTACCTTTTTTGAAGTTTTTCTCAAATATCAAATAAAAATCACAATTTTGTACAATGCTCCTAATTGAACTCTCTAGGTATAAGCAGAAAATGTTTGAATTCTTCCTCTACAAAGCAGTTCTACAAAGCCTTCAAAACAGCTAGCCTGGCTCCCACATCTTTTCTTCTTCAGTTGCTTCAATCAGTTCTAATATCTGTCCCCTTACCATGTTGATGGCTTTATCACCTGGCAAAATACAATTTTGTAAATGTCATTCGTAAAACATAATTTTAAAATATAAATACAATATTCTAGCCATTTTTGTCCATATCAGAATACAATGGCACTATTAGCTCCCTTGTTCCAGTTCCTCTATAGCTTTCCACTCACATACTTGGTCACCACACTAGTTCAAATCCTTATCAAATCTTTTATGGACTGTAAAAAATTATTAAACTTCCTACCTTAAGCATCACCCATCTAGAATTCCTATTCCACATATTTATCAAATTTATAATCTTTATTAAAATAATATCTTATTTTCCAATTACATATAAAGACAATTTAATATTAATTTTTAATGAAAATTTGAGTTTCAAATTAAACAATTGGATGTAGATTATATATGTGCAATCAAATTTATATTCTTAATACACAGTTCTGACTGCATTAATATTTTCACCAAATTTCAGTGACTCATTGCCTCCAGAATAAACTACCAACTTCTTTAACATTATATTCATCCAGAATAAATTAACAGCTTCTTCAACATTATATCCCTGGCTCCAACCTACCTTTCCAGGCTGCTTTCCCATCACTCTCTCCCCAGATCTGGAAACATATGGAGACTAGATGAGAGGTAATGTTACAAAATAATAAGAGTACTACTACCAATAACAATAAGTCACTTTTAGTACTTCAAGGTGTACCGAGATGTTTCACACGTTATGTCATGTGGTCCTCACATCAACCACCTGAGCTAAGTTAGCAGAAAGGTCTTAAGTTTTTAGCCCAGGAAAACCAATTATTTATTGCCTGAGGCAAGTCCGTTACACAGGTCTTCTTGACTCCAGATTCAGTGTTCTATCTTTTATGTCATCTGACCAAGAGGAACAAAAGAAGGGGCTGGATGTTGAGTTAAGAAGACATGGGTTTCAATCTGCCTCTAACACTTACCAGCTATGTGACCATGGGCAAGGCATTTGAAACCTAACCTTCAGTTTCTCCATCAATAACAGAGATAACAACGTTCCTTCCTATATCACTAGCTGTTGACAAAGGCTAACTGAGATACTTGATATAAACTTCATAAACTTTAAAAGAACTGTACAAGTAGTACTTATTGTTGTCGTTAGTATTACCACCTAAGAAGGATACGGTGGAGAGATTTCTGAATGCGATTGCTACCTGGAATAGATAAAGTACCTCCCAGTTCAAAAATTGTGTGCATTTCATGAATACACAAAAAATGTAAATCAGAACCAGATGATTTTAATTCCTTGCATTGTACGTGGATTGATCACAGAGCTCCTTCTAAAACTAAATTCTGCAAACATTTAAAAGGAATGCTCCCTCAAAAGAAAAGTGGCATTTACACTTTCAGAACATTTCCAATTATGCTAGTCTGGCTCCTATCTACAAAGCCACAATAGAAAGGACCGGTCCTTGCAGGTGTGAACCAACACACAAAGGAAAGACGGTAAATTGGCATGTTTCCTCAGTAAATTCTTAATATCCCTGGTAAAGAATGGCCCATCTGTACCTCTTATTGGTGGATCTGACACAGCAGGGACTTCTACATTGCTGGTCCCTCTGATCTTATTTGGAGAGCAATGAGTTCATCCAGTAGAAGGTTAGGGAAACAAAGAGGGAAAGGGAATTAATTCTTTATTTAGCTGTGCATTAATTCCATCCCCAGACTTCCAGCTTGTGCTCTTGACATGTGAGAAACTTATTTTCCGAGGACAGGATGCGAATCAAGGTTGGCATTTGATCCCGCAGATTATAATATCTGACAATATAATTAGGGACAAAAGTATCAGCAACATTTACCCTCTCCTCACCTACCTGGGAGTAATTTGTAAAAGAATACAAGGATTATAAGATCATAAATTTATTGCTGAAGGAAACCTTTGATGGCATTAAATCCAACTTCATCATTTTACAAATGAAAAGCTGAGTCCCAGAAAAGCTGCAGGATTTGTCCAAGGCAGCACAGCTTCTAAGTGTCTAAGGTAGGATTTGAACCAAATTCCTTCTGACTAAGTGCAGCATCTTATCCACAGTACCATCCAGAATACGGTAAACTCTTCATAGGAATCTCCCCAGCTTGTGGTAATTCTCCAGATATTCTGCACGGACTGAGTCCAGAGATAAAAGGAAGAATAACAATATTTACTCTGCCTGGGAGCCTTTGGGAACAAATTCCTATAAACTTTTTTTTAAGTAAGAAGGTATTAATTGTCCCATCTCTCTCTGGTCCTTGTCCTCCTGAGTCCTATGTACCAACTAAGGAAACAGTGGTATCTAGGGGGATCTGTCAATGGGGTATTTCATAACTGGTATTATTGGATTTCCTATAAGGAATGTATTCAGAGACTCTACGTCAGACGATCCTTGGGGTCATTCAATTTCCCTACCCCTCTGACCAGAGTCATGCAATACCTCTTCCTCTTGGAATAACCTCGATCTTTATCTCCAGATATCAATACTGGCTGTTTTCATGCCTTCTCAGTATTATTTCTTTCCTCACAATGAATTTGAAAATGTTTTGGGTCAAAACCCTGTTTACTCACCTGTATATTGTTTCTGTTCTGCTTTTGTGTCATGTGACCTCCAGGATTTGCTATCTCTCATAACCATCTGAAATCCATCTGTTCCAGAAAGATGCATCTCATTTATTCCCTCATTCATACCAATGTTATTCCCACTTTTGTAACTTCTCTTAGATAACTATTCCTCCTGTCTGGAGAGCCCCTCTCAATCTACTCCATCTTTTTAAACTCATCTTTATTTCAAAGCCTAGTTTGTTTCTAAAGTGTTGAAATTAAATAGAATAAAAGAAAACAAATTGTGAGTAGTAGAAATTAAAAATTTCAGTTACAATTTTCTTTTTCTGTTATTTCTATAGTAAAATATTTCTGTTTGTCAATATGTCAAAGTTCACAATACAAAAAAGGCTGGCACTGAGCTTTTCTTTAAAAAAATATTTTGTTTTAAACTATGAATTTAGCAAACACCAAAGAAATAAGGCATATCTCCATAGTATCATAATAGAAAAAGAACACTGTACAGGAAAATGTAGGGGACTACAATGTGCATTATGCTTCTCTTTTCAATAGATAATCAATTCATCATTTAGTTTTTCTTCTTTTAATACATATTATTTTTAACACAAAATGGAGTATTTCCATAACGTAAAAATAATAAAAAGATAATTGAACATGAAAGTATACATTTATTTTTAACAACTTGCTCCCTAAATAACATGTAACTTTTCAAGCTACACTACTCTGTGATTCTTTTGGAGTTTTTTCTGTTCTCTTCTATGTGTAACCAATTTAAGCTCTACTCCTCTTCAACCGACTGGTTGATTACTCCAGAGCAATGCTATATCTTCCCATCAAGGTCATGGGTGTACCTGGGAAGGGTTGTATGTTTCTTTCTAATGTTATTGGCATAAGTCCCTATTCTAGGGACTCTTCTAGTTTCCCTTCATTATTAATAGTTGATGTTAATGAACCATGAGCCTGACTTACTTAGGCTTTAGGAAGAAGTATGTACTAAGGTAGTATAGTAAGAACAGTTGTTTCAAAACATCTCTCCCCAAAGTCTGAACATATTCTCCCAATAGTTATATTGACTTCTAGTTCTATTACTTTGCTTTGTATTCCTCTAGTTTAGTTATTATGACTATATTTGCCTCATTAAAGGACTGTGTTAGAGTTTTTCTCAAGTTTCTAGAAAAATCTTTGTGCATATATAAATTGTTATTTAAAAGTTTGATAGAATTTTCTTATAAATCCATCTGGAAAATAGTTTTGTTTTCCTTTGTGGTTCCTTTAAACCAATTCAATTTCCTTTTCTGGTCTTTATTTGGGGGCCTGTTATTTTGGGAACTTTATATTTTGGTAGACACTGCATCCTTTCTGGACTCACTCAACAGGAACTTGCATAGACAGGTTGGGCTTTCAGAAGTCAGCTAATTATAGCCACCCTCACTACTTTAAAGATAAACCTGAGGGGTTCTGATTTCTTGGAATATTATTTAAAAGTCCCTCATTCAATATTCTCCTTTTGTCAATCAAATAGTCAAACTCTACCATAAATGCAGTCTTACTGGAATTTCAAACTCAATCCTCAATAAGAGCAGTAAGCAAAATGCAAAATGAAAGGAAACAAGGTCAGGTAAGTCACAAACATATATAGGGTTCCCACAAAAGGGTTAAATATTTAGAGTTGGTTATACAAGCTTAGTAGGAGAATAGGCAAAATTTATCACATGTATCTCCATTCCTTTAGGAACTCACAATAAAATTAATTAGTCTGGGTCTCCTTAAAAATATAAAAGAAAAAAATGAATGAACATTTGTGATCTACCAAGTTGTATCTTAGAGACACAGACTTAATACTGGTTGCTCACAGTAATCCATCATCTATCTTTAATAGATAACATTTCATCCTCATTCCTCTGGAATCACAGATGATCAAAGCATTAATCAAAGCTCTTACAGCTTCTCAAGTTCTCTTTGCATTGTTTTTTTCTGATGTATGAATTGTTCTAATTCTGTTCATTTCATTTTTTAATACTGAAGTCAGTAGTCAATAAATGCTTATTAAGCACCTAGTATATTCCAGGTACTATACTAAGAACTGCGGCTACGAATATGAAAAAGATATTCCCTGCCCTCATGAAATTTGAAATCAAATGGGGGAAGATAATACACAAAATAAAACTGAAAAGGAGGGATGTGAGAAGGGTCCCCAGTGGAAGGGAAATGTGGAGAAAGTCAGAGATATCCCTTAGTTTTGTAGCCAAGTGGGAAATGAGATATTCTGTGCTGAAATCTTTCCTTAAATGCAGTTTTTGAGGTTCATGACTCCACTTATTGATCAGAAGGGCTGAGAGTAGTGATAAAGTAAAATCCTGTGTTCAGTTCAGGCAAACTACACTTTATTGCAGTTGCTTATTTTAATCTTATGTTGAGTTTTGTATTTGTGTGTTTCTTGCAAACAATATGTTGTTGGATTTTGCTTTCCAATCAATTTAACTAATTTGCAGTTTATGAGTGTGTTCATCCCATTCATATTCACAATTATGACGTTCATTTATCTCCATGTTATTCTCTTATACATTCTATTTGGAAATAATTATAACAGCAAAACAATGCGGGCTTAGTCTTTGGAGCATGCACAGTGCACTTTGCCTCATATCAAATCACTCTTGGACTCTTGGTGATTCAAATTCTGGAAATGTGTAATGGAGAGCCTTGGTCTCCACTTAAGATCTCTAAGTATTCTACCATTGTTTTCTTTCAGTTGACTTTTTGTTGTTGTTGTGGCTGGATTTGAACTCAAGTCTTCCTGGCGCCTGATTCAGCACACTATCCACTGAACCATCCAGCTGTCTCCAAAATATCCCTTTACAAAAGTTGATTCTGATTAAATATCAATAATATTAAGGAGATATCAACTTGTCAAATGATATTGGTGAGATACTAACTGAAACTGGTGATATTGGGGAGGGGGAATAGTAGATGGAGGCTGAAGAATGATAGCACTAGAGAAGATATCCTTCCTCCTTGGAGTTATGACTAGAACCCTGAGAAGAGTGATAGCATTGGTCTTGGCCCTCAAATTGTTATTGGAGTTGGAGTTGTGAAGTTAACCTCAGAGACTTTATACATGACATGACAAATTCAGTTAAGCATGGTTTATTTCTCCATCATATTAGGTCATGTGACAAGGGCTCAGTGAAATATAAGAAGATCATGGCAGAGAGGTGACTCATTGGATAAAACCTGAGTTCAAATCTGGATTCAAACACTTACTAGATATGTAACCCTGGGCAATTCACATAACCCTGTTTGCCTCAGGTTCTCATCTCTAAATGGGCTGAAGTACGAAATAGCAAACCACTAGTACCTTGATCGAGAAAAGCTCAAAAGTGGTCACAAAGAGTCAGACATGACTGAAAACAACTAAGCAACAATAAAAACAAAATTTTAATGGAACTCCTGCATAGCATTGTGGATAAAACACTGCGTCTAAAGTTAGAAAATCTCATCATACTGAGTCCAAATCAAGCTTCCAACACCAACCATGTGACTCTAGCCAAGTCACTTAACACTTGTCTCACTTTCTTCATATGTTAAATGAACTGGATAAAGAAATGATAAACAATGACGGTATCTTTGCCAAGAAAACCCAAATGAGAACACAATCAGACATGATCGAAAGGACTAATAAAACAAGAACAGTAAAATCAGTATATACTTTACAATTGATTTTTATATGTCTCTTATTTTCATGCATATGATCCAAGGAGATATTTCAGAAACCTTAAAGTAGTATGATTAGGGCACTGCTTTGGGGTGGCAAAACTAGAGGGCACTGATAGCACTTACACTAAAAAAAGTGAAATCAGAATTAAATTAGAAAAATCAGTTAAATTAGAAAGCTATCACTTAAATTCTATTACTCACCCCAAAAACCCCAACCATTCCATAGGTAACCTCCTCCTCCATTGCCTGTCCCATTCTGTGTCTTCCCAAACCCCCCCCCCCACAATAACCTACCTCTGCCCATAGAAATTGGTATTCCCAATGAAATCCTCTACCCACAAGTAAATGGCCCCCAATTCCATGACACCAGCTGTGATTCTGCCAATTACTATAATCATTATTTAAATCTAATTTGTAGTGTAACAATTCTAACTATGCCAAATGAAGTACTGTCTGAGTTAAAACCTGTGGTAGTTTAAGGAAATGAAGACGATTTCATTTCTTTTTATATGAAAAATAAGGAGGAAACCAGGACAGAGTTTAGATGTTTCCTAAAGTGATTTAAAAAAATATTGAATAAAATTGAGAGGTTAAAGTTCCAGAAATAAGAATAGACACATTAAGAACTTCTGGGAAAAAAAACCAAGGAGCCTGTTTGGGTTTAAGTTTTTCTCACATAGACTCATGAATAGTGCAGGTGCAATTAAGCATCTTCAGGTTTCCCCAAAAGTTTTCTCAATGCCATTTTCACCTCCTTATTCCTCAAGCTATAGATGAGAGGGTTGAGGGTAGGTGTGAAAGCCACGTAAAACACAGAAACAATCTTATTGTATTCTGGAGAGGATAGGGACTGAGGCTTCATATAAAGAGACATTACAGTTCCAAAAAATAGGGTTACAACCAGAAGGTGGGAAGAGCAAGTCGAGAAGGCTTTCCTGCGTCCCTGGGTAGAGCGAATTCTCAGGACAGCCATGATGATGTGTGCATAGGAAAGGATGATGAATGTGACAGGGCACAAAAGGGTAAAGATACAGAGGACCTGCATGACCACTTCTGCATGAGTTGTGTCAGTACAAGAGAGTTGCAGTAGGGCAGGCATTTCACACAAGAAATGGTTAATGACATTATTCTGGCAGAAAGAGAGCTGAAATGTGGTTACTGTGTCCACTGTGGATGCCATGAAGCCACCCAACCATGACCCAGCAGCCAGCCTCCCACAAATCCCCCAGTTCATTATGACTGAATACCTTAAGGGATCTCGAATGGCAACATAGCGATCATAGGCCATCACTGAGAGGATATAGCACTCTGAAATGCCAAAAGACAGGAATGTGTAGACCTGTACAACACAGCCTGAGTAGGAGATGGACTTTCTTTCTGCAAAGAAGTGTACAAGCATCTGTGGAAACACACAGGATGTGTAACAGACTTCTTGAATGGATAAATTAGTGAGGAAGAAGTACATAGGTGTGTGGAGGCGTGAATCCCTCAATATCAGCAACACAATGAGCAGGTTCCCCAGCAAGATCACCAGATACAGCATGAGGAAGAGCAGGAAGAGGTAGACCTGGAGCTCAGGCTGGCTGGAGAGGCCAAGGAGGATGAACTCAGTCACTGAAGTGAGGTTGCTTTTCTTCATCTTTATGGGTCTACTGAAAGAATATTCAAAGTTATGGCTACAAAGCATTTTATATTCTGATTTTCCTTCTGCTAGAACTACAGGGAGAACATATAGAGCCCATTGGACCATATGTGTGTGTTTCTTACGTTTACCGATCATTTCATATCTTATATCTCACACCATTCCATTGTGATCATGAACGCAGGCAAGATATGTTCTCTTCTCAATTTTTTGATACTGAAAATTTCAAGGAGCAGAATAATCCTGATTATCCTTTTTTATCTTATTAAATATATTATATTTTCCAAATTACATGCAAAACAACTTTATCATTCTTCTTTCTTTTCAAATTTTGAGTTCTACATTGTTTTCCTTCCTCTCCTATCCCCTTATTGAAAAGGCAAGCAATTTTACATATGCTACTCACGTGTTAGTCATACAATTCACCTGCGAAAACAAAAACAGATCAAAAAATAAAACAATAATAATAAAGAAAACGTATCTTTGATCTGCATTCAGGCTCTAACCAATTTTCCCCTCTGGAGATGGATAGCACCTTTTATTGTAAGCCTTTAAGAATTGTTGTGAATTGTTGTATTACTGAGAATAGCTAAGTAATTCATAGTACATCATTATATAATATTTCTGTTATTGTGTACAAAGTTTCCCTAATTCTGCTCATGTCATTTTGCATCAGTTCATGTAGTAAAATTTTTTCAGGTTTTTCCGAAAACATCCTGTTGATCATTTCTTAAAACACAGTAGCATGCAATGAAAATCATATACATTCTCAGCCATTCCCCTTAATTTCCAGTTCTTTGCCACCAATAAAAGCGTTGCTATAAGTATTTTTGTACATATAAGTCCTTTTCATTTTTGGTTTCATATCTTTTTGTGATACATACCTAGTGGTAGTATTGCTTGGTCAAAGGGTTTGCATGGTTTTATAGCCCTTTGGGAATAATTCAGAATTGCTCTCCAGAACGGCTGAATCGCTACACAACTTCACCAATAGTACGATAGTATTTTCATTTTCCCAGATCCCCTCCACTATTTTTCATTTTCCTTGTCTGTCATGTTAGCCAGTCTGACAGGTGTGAGGTGGGAGTGCAGAATGGTTTTACTTTTCCTCTCATCAATAGTGATTCAGAACATTTTATATGACTTTAGGTAGCTTTTTATACTTTGCCTGAAAACTGTCTGTTCATATCATTTGACAATTTCTCAATTAAGGAGTGACACTTATTTGTATACATTTGACTCCATTTTCTCTGTATTTGAGAAATAGTCTTTATCAGAGAAACTGATTGTAAAAAATTTTGACGGTAATGATTTCCAACTATGTATTTCCCTCCAACTTATGCCGCCATCTATCCTACTCTCTCTCCTTTTACCTGGTGCATTCCCAAAAGAGTTTTGCTTCTGACTTTTACCTCTCCCAATCTGCTCTGCCTTCTATCACTTACCTCAAACTTCTCTTCTCCCCTTTCCTTCCTACTTTCCTGTTTGGTAAGATACATTCCTACAACCTACAATTGAGTGTGTATGTTATTCCATTTGAACCAGTTCTGAAGAGAGTAAGGTTCGTGTGCTCCCCTCCCTGCTTCCTCCATTTCCCTCCCACTTTAAAAATAACTTTCGGACCATTTTATGTCTGATATTTTTTGCTGTTCTAACTCTCCCTTTCTCCTTCTTCCAGAGCATTCTTCTTTCTCATCCCTTAACTTTTCTTCAGGTAATCATACTATCACATTCAATTCATACCTGTTTTCTGCCTATGTATATTCCTTCTAACTACCCTAATAATGAAAATGGTTTTAGGACTTAATAATATTCAAGTAATAATCACTCTAGATTATGAAAATGATAGTATGTAAGCTACCCAGAGGTATCAAAGTACTTTTTTCTATAAAGAAGAAAGCATTATTAATTTTATATATTCTCATTATCCCATCTATAGCTAGCATCTGAGTTAAAATCCAGCCTACAAAACTATCTTGCTAAGTGGCCGGAGGAAATTCATTTTCCCTCTATTTGCCTCAGTTTCCTCATCTGCAAAATAGGGAAAATAATAGCGACTACCTCCCAAAGTTGGTGTGAAGATCAAATGAGATAACACTTCTAAGCCACTTAATACAGTGCCTGACATGTAGTAGCCACTGTAGAAATACTTGTTCCCTGCCCTGCCCTTCTCCAACAGAGTCTTAGTCACTGATTTTTTCTGATATCTTTCATCTCCTTGAGCTGCCTGATCTGCTCCCCCAGACCTGCACTGTGTATGTCTGACCAGAGGATTCCATTGACTTACCTGTACAAAGGAGACCTGATCACTTTTAGCTTCTGAGTCAACAACCCGTACGGGAATGGGAGACTAAACCAGCAGAAAAGGCATTAAACAACTTACAAGTCACTGGCACATGGTGGGTATTTAATAAATGTTTATTAGATCAGATTATGAGATTTACATAACAGAGTAATTAGTAATAAGAGTGGATCAAGAATGACAATTCTATTCTTCTTAAGGCTATTCGTACTACCCTCAGAAGTAAAAAGTCAAACTTTGCAGCAATACATGGTCCTACTTCATTAGAACCTACAAGCACCATCTGAGATGTGACACTCACTTTCAAAGTTTTCCTTCTAAAACTGAACTCTGCAAACACTTAAAAGGGATTCTCCTTCCAAAGAAAAGTAACATTTACACTTTCAGAACACTTCGAATTATGCTGGTCTTGCTAGTCACAAAACAACAATAAAAGTGACCACCCACTTGCAGATGTGAGCCCCCATACAAAGGCAAAATGGTGAATTGACATGGTTTCTCAGTAAATCCTCAATGTCACTGCTAAAAGATAGCCCATCCATACCTCTTATTTGTGGATCTGACACAGCAGGGACCTTTACATTGTTGGTCTCTCTAATTTTGTTTGGACAGCAAGGAATTCATTCATTGGATGGTTGAGGAAACAAAGAAGGAAAGGGAATTAATCCTTCACCTAACTGTGCATTGATTGCATGTCCAGCTTCCCAGCATGTGCCCTTGACATGTGAAAAAATGAGGTTCCAAGGACAGGATGAAAATTATATTTGATAATGCAGATTATAATATCTGAAAATAAAATTAGGTACCAAAGTATCAGCAACATTAGCCCACTCCTCACCTAGCCTGGGAGTAATTCATAGAAGAATTAAGGGGTCATGAGATCATAAGTTTAGAGACAAACGGGACCATTGATGTCATTAAGGTCAACTTACTCATTTTATAAATGAAAAGCTGAGTCCCAGAGAAGTCACATGATTTGTCCAGGTCACCATTTCTTTTAAGTATTTGAGGTAGAATTTGAACCCAGTTCCTTCTGACTATAAGTACAGCATCATATCCATTATACCATCCAGAGCAGGATAAGCTGATTGTAGAAATCTCCCCAGATTGTGATAATTCACCAGGAGTTCTCCACAGATTGAGTCCAGAGATACAAGAGAGAATAACATCACCTCTGCTTGGGAGCCTATGGGATCTGATTCCTATAACTCCTCATTAGCATGACGTGATTAATTTTCCAAAATCTCTCTCTGTTCCTTGTACCCCTGAGCCCTAAGTCCCAACTAAGGAAACAGTGGTGTCTAAGGGGATCTGTCTTCTGAGTATTTCATAACTGATATCATCGGATTTCCTAAGGGGATACCTTCAGAGACATTGCTTCAGACAGCACTTGGTTTCACTCAAATTCCACCCCCTATTCCCCTCCTCCCTGGATTGGGCTTATGAAATGCCTCTTCTTCTTGGAATAATCTGGATCTTTATATCCAAACATCAAATCTGGCTAACTGCCTTCATATCTTCTCAGCACTATTTCTTTCCCTACAACAGCATTGAACATTTATTTAGGTTAAGCCCTGATTATTCACCTATATATTATTTTTATTCCCCTTTTGTGTGATGGGACCTCCAACATTCTTTATTTCTCATGACTATTATGAAATCTATCTGCTCCAGAAAGTTACAGCTCATTGTCTCCCTCATACATGCCAACCTCATTCCCACCTTTTGTAACTTTCCTTACACTATTGTTCCTGCTCTCTGAAGAGTCCTTCTCAAATAACTCTATGTAATTTCAAGGCCTTGCTTGTTTCTAAAGTGTTGAAATTAACATAGAATAAAAGGAAACAAATTGTACTTAATAGAAATTAATAGTGTCAACTGCAATTTTCTTTTTCTTTTCTTTCTATATTGAAATATTCATGTTTGTCCATATGTAGAAGTTCACAACATAAAAAATAATAAAATTATACGAGTGGCACTGAAACCTTGGCTTTTCCTTTGAAAAAACCCTTTTAAAAATTCTGTTTATAACAAATCCCAAATAAATAAGGCATATATCTATAGATATAACAGAAAAAGAAGATTGTATATGAAAATGCAGGTGTTTATTAAGTACACCTTGCTTTCCTTTTATGTAGATTATAAATTCAACATGTAACTTTTCTTCTTTTAATTCATTTTCAATTTTTATATAAAACAAACATTTCCGTAACATAGTAGAATAATGAAAAGATGATCACACATAACTGTGAATCTCTTTTTTTACAACTTACTACTTACATAACGTGTAACTTTTCAAACTATACTGCCTCTCTGTGATTCTTTTAGAATTTTTCTCTTCTTTTCAATGTGTGGCCCCTATAAGCTCTGCTGCTCTTTAAACTGGAAAGATGAGTCTTCCAGAGCACAGTTATATCTTCCCATCAAGGACATGGGGTTTCCTTGGAAGGGTTATATGCATCTTTCTAATGTTATTGACATGAATCCCCATTCTAAGGTGTTCCCTTCATTATTAATAGTTTATGTAAATTAACCAGACTTACTTACAGACTTTAGGAAGAGATACATACACAACACCTCCCAACAGGCTGAATACACTCTCTCACCAGTACATACAGAGCTCAGAGATATCATGGCTCAAGCTTAAAAAGTATATGTGGCAAAATCTTTTGGTTTTTGGAAGTTCTTCTCCTTAACAATATTCTCAAGAAGTTCCCTTATTTGTGATGGTGTTTCTTTGTGGGATGCCTTGTCCAGCCAAGAATGAGTCTTCTGAAATTGTAACAAGTCTCTTCTCAATTCCTAATGCAGATGCTGCTGTCAACTGTTGCTGGCCTGAGTAATGGGGCGAGGATGCCAATAATAAAATGAGAAGCTCAGAATCCTCCTGACTTTGAAGTACTGAAGGTCTCTTTTTTGCTAGGATTCAGAGGTAGCTTGGTTGCATATTGAATGAAACATTGATCTTAGAATCAGGAAGATTTGAATTCAAATCCAGATGTTGGTGCTTCTCTCTCTGGTGTCTATGTGTGTATGTCATGGTCAGACAGTTAGATCTGTCTGTTGATCTGTGATGTATGTATTCCTCATGGTCAGACAGTTAGAGATCCTGTCTCCTGGTATTTATTTCTGTGCTTGTATTTTCTCTTTGGTATGTGTAATTAAAGAAGATTGTTGATCCCTCAAAAGGTGCTTTCCTTTTAGAAAAGCAGATCTATGAACCTGTGCTAGCAGGCCATCCTGGGTATGTCAGAGTGTTTACTGATACTATTGCCAAACAAAAATAACCTACCTCTGCCCATAAGGATTGGTATTCCCGAACAACCACTATACCCACAAGAAAATTGCCCTGACTTCCAAAATACTATTCTGCCAATTTTCATAACTATTATAAATAATTTATAATGAAATAATTCTCAATATGCCAAAATTTAGTGCTGTCTGAATTAAAACCTTAGATGGGTTGGGGATATTAACACTATTTCATTTTTTTGTCATTGAGAAAAATAAAGAGGGGATTCTAGAGAGAAATAAAGTGGCTTCTAAATTGACAGGAAACAGATTGAATGAAAATGAGAAGTTGCGGTTCCAGATACAAGAATGGACATGCTAGAAACATTCAGAAGAAAAAACAAGGAGCCTGTTTGGGCTCAAATTTTCCTCACAGACTCATGAATAAGATAAGGAATTAAGGACCTTCAGGTCTCCCCAAAACTTTTCTCAAGGCCATTTTCACCTCCTTATTCCTCAAGCTATAGATGAGAGGGTTGAGGATAGGGGTGAAAGCCACATAAAATATAGAAACAATCTTATTGTATTCTGGAGAAGATAGAGACTGGGGCTTCATATAAAGAGACATTACAGTCCCAAAAAATAGGGTTACAACCAGAAGATGAGAAGAGCAAGTAGAGAAGGCTTTTCTACGTCCCTGGGCAGAGCGAATTCTCAGGACAGCAATGATGATATGAGCATAGGAAAGGATGATGAATGTGATAGGACACAAAAGGGTAAAGATACAGAGGACTTGCATAACCAGTTCTGCTTGACTTGTGTCAGTACAAGAGAGGTGCAGTAGGGTGGGCATTTCACACAAGAAGTGATTGATAACATTATTCTGGCAAAAGGAAAGCTGGAATGTTGTTACTGTGTCCACTGTGGATGCCATAAAGCCACCCAACCATGACCCAGCAGCCAGTCCCCTACAAACACCCCAGTTCATTGTGACTGAGTACCTTAAGGGGTCTCGAATAGCAATATAGCGGTCATAGGCCATTACTGAGAGGATATAGCATTCTGAAATGCCAAAGGACAGGAATGTGTAAACCTGTATCACACAACGGGAGTAGGAGATGGACTTTCTTTTTGCAAAGAAATGGACCAGCATCTGTGGAAACACACAGGATGTGCAACAGACTTCTAGTATGGATAAATTAGTGAGGAAGAAGTACATAGGTGTGTGGAGGCGTGAATCCCTCAATATCAACAGTACAATTAGCAGATTCCCCAATAAAATCATCAGGTACAGCATGAGAAAGAGCAGGAAGAGATATATCTGGAGCTCAAGTCTGCTGGAGAGGCCAAGGAGGACAAACTCAGTCACTGAAGTCAGGTTGCTGCTGTCCATCTTGTTTATGACTCTACTGAAAAAACAAAGAGAATTAGGGCTACAAAGTATTTTATATTCCTGTTTTATTCTTGCTACAACATAGCAAGAGAACATGTAGACGCATATTTATGTATCATTTTGTTCTTACAAATTACTTTATATTCATTATCTCACATCATTTTCATTGTAACCATGTGAAGCAGGCAGGATATTGTTATATTATCATCTCAATTTGTTTACACTCAATATAGTGAAGTTCAGAAAGATACTGATTTTCTTTTTTTTAATCTTATTTAATACTTTACTTCTCCACATTACATAGAAAAGCAATTTTAACAGTTTTTCAAATTTTGAATTCCACATTCTTTCTCTCCTACCCCCCCACATTGAGAAGGCAAGCAATTTTAAATACGTTATTCATGTATAGTCATGCAAAACATATTTCCATGTAAGATATTTGTGAAAGAAAACACAGAACAAAAAAAAAAGAAAAATAGAGTAAAGAAAAATATCTTTGCTCTGCATTCAAGCTCTAACATTATTTTTCTCTAGAGATGGACGCCTTTCATCATAAGTCCTACAAAATTATCTTGGATCATTGTTTTGCTAAGAATAGCCAAACTATTTCATACTATATCATCATAAAATATTTCTGTTGCCATGTACAATGTTTTCCTAGTTCTGCTCATTTCACTTTGCACCAATTCATGCAAATCTTTCCAGGTTTTTCTGAGAGCATCTTCCTCATCATTTCTTAAAGAAAGCTAGTATTCCATTGGAATCATATACAATATCTTGTTCAGTTATTGCCCAAATGATGAACATCCCCTCAGTTTCCAATGTTTTGCCACCACTAACAGAGCTGCTATAAATATTTTTGTACACAAAAGTCATTTTTCTTCTTGATTTCTGTCTCTTTTGGATACAGACCTAGTGGCGGTATTGCTTGGTCTCAAGGTATTCATGGTTTTTCAGGTGGAGTTCCAAATGGTTGAATCAATATACAACTTCATCAATAGTACCTTAGAGTTTTTTTTATTTTCCCACATCCCCTTGCCATTTTCCTTTTCTGCCATATTAGTCAATCTGACAGGTGTGAGGTGGTAGGTAGCTCAGAGTGCTTTCAATCTGCATTTCTCTCATCGGTAGTGATTTACAGCATTTTTTACATGATTATAGATCTCTTTGATTACTTTGTCTGAAAACTAACTACTTCTATATTTTGACTATTTAAATTGAGGAATGGGTCTTAGTTCTGTAAATTTAATTCAATTTTCTATATGTTTCATAAATGCAGTCATTATGAGAGAACCTCACTGTAATTTTTTTTACGGTAATGAATATCAGCTATGTGCTTCCCTCCATTCTATTTTCCTCCTGTTTATCCTACTCAATCTCTCTCTCTCTCTCTCTCTCTCTCTCTCTCTCTCTCTCTCTCTCTCTCTCTCTCTCTCTCTCTCTCTCCTTTTACTGTGTCCATTCCCTAAAGTGTCTTCTTCTGACTTTTACCACTCCCAAACTGCCCTCCCTTCTACCAAGTCCCCCATCCTTCTTTTTTGCCCTTCTCTTCCTCCTTTCCTGTACAGAATGACAGATTTCTACACCCAACTGAGTGTGTATATCATTCTCTTTTTGAGCCAGTTCTGAAGAGAGTAAGGTTTGTGTGCTCCCCTCCCTGCTTCCCCCATTTTCCCTTCCACTTTAACATTTACATCAGATTATTTTTAGGTCTGATCATTTATTTTATACTGACTCTCCCTCTCCCCTTCTTCCAGAGCATTGTCCTTTCTCATCTCTTATTTCTTTTAAATACTCACATCACCACATTCACCTCACACCTCTGCTTTCTATCTGTGTATACTCTTTCTAACTGCCCTAATAATGAGCAGGATTTAGGAGTTATAAATAATATTTTCCCACCTGGGAATATAAATAGTTTAACCTTATTAAATCCCTTACAATTTGTCTTTCCTGTTTACTGTTTATGCTTCCTTTGCATCTTGTATTTGAAAGTCAAATTTTCTATTCAGCTCTAGTCTTTTCATTAGAATACTAGAAAGTTCTCTATTTCATTCAATATCTATTTTTCCCTTCATTATACTCAATTTTTCTGGGTAGATGACTCTTGGTTGTAATCCTAGCTCCTTTGCCCCCTGGAATAACATATTCTAAGCTCTCAAATTCATGAATGTAGAAGCTGCTAAATCAAGTGTTATACTACCTCTGACTCCACTATATTTGAATTGTTTCCTTTTCAGGGCTTGTAGTATTTTCTCCTTTATGTGGGAGGTCTGGAATTTGTCTATGACATTCTTGGGAGCATTCATGTGGAGCTCTATTTTAGGAGGTAATTTTTGGATTCTTCCAATTTCTATTTTACCCTCTGGTTCTAGAATATCAGGATAGATTTCTTTGACAATTGCTTGAAAGGTAATATCTAGGCTCTTTTTTATGAAAATGACTTTCAGATAGTCCAATAATGTGTAAATTATCTCTTTTTGATTTATTTTTCAGGTCAGGTGTTCTTCCAATGACGTTTCACATTTTTTTCTACTTTTTTCATTATTTTTCTTTTGATTGGTTTTTTATTGATGTTTTATAAAGTACTTAGCTTCCATTTGCTCAGATCTAACTTTTAAGAAATTATTTTCTTCAGTGAGCTTCTTTACCTCCTTTACAATTTGACTAATTTTAACTTTTTAAGGAGTTTTCTTCATTAGTTTTTTGTGCCTTTTATAATTTGGCCTATTTGGTTTTCTAATATATTATTTTCTTCAATATTTTTTGAATCTCCTTAACCAAGATAGTGACTCTTTTTTCATTATTTTCTGGTATCACTCTCATTTCTATTTCTAGTTTTTCCTCTACCTCTCCTATTTGCCAGCCAGTTATTTATAGTCAAAACTGCTAACTCATTTGCCTAGTTGAATGGAGGTTTAAGTTTCTCTCTTTGCTCTGTGTAGTTGGAAAACTTAATAATTACCTTTCTATAGCTCAAGCACCCCACAAGAGAAGATTTTTTTTTCTTTCGGGAAAAACACTGAAATTATAAACCTCTCTTTCCCCCGCCAATATTTGCCTATAATCTTCTCCCTACCTTCCCTCTCCTTTTCCTTTACCTTCTTCCTGCCCTTCTTCTTCTTCCTCTATTATTGTTGTTGTTGTCATCGCCTTTTCTCCTCAGTGGCTAGTATTGTCTCCTCGTGACTTCCTCTCTCTGAGTCATAAGTGCACATGCTACTGGTCACAACTATTTCCTAGGCCTTTTGTGCTGGTTCTCCACCTTGATTCATTTGCTCTCTATTGCTTCATTAAATAACCTCCATCTCCAATCCCTTAGGGTGGAAATGTCTGATTTATCCATAGACCATGCCACTTATGAGATAAGGGCTCAGATTTTTGGATCATTTATGTTCTCTCCCTTAGATGTCTATTCCAGTATTCCTATTTCCTTAGCATTTCCCAAAAGGCTATTAGATAACTGTAAGTCATTATCATATTATTGCACTGCCTTCCGGAGCTTATTCCTTCAATCTTCAATCTTTCTTTCTCCATATGTTTATATACATTCTCAGATCTCCAGTTCTTAAAAAAAAATCAAGTTCCTTTGCCCTTTTTTAACCCATGCATCTACCATCTCATTTCTCTCCTCCAACTCAGTCATATTTCTTGAGGAAGATAGTCTACACTAGATGGTTCTATTTCCTCTACTTCATTTCTCAATCTTTCACTACATGAATTCTGTTCTCCCTGCTAATCTATCTCAAAGGTCACCCACCAAGAGATTTTTTCCTAGTTCTTCTTTCCTTCATTTTCAGCATTCTAAGACACATTTATGCCTTTGAATATCATCTATAACTCTAATCTTGACCTTTCTCCTGAATGTCAGGTAATTACTTTAGACTGCCTTTGAGACATGCTTATTAATGCTCCATTGGAGACCATGTTCACTCTGTCCAAACCAAAGTTCTTTTCCCCATAGCCTGCTTTCTCTGATGACTTCCCCATTTCTATCCATGGAACCAGATTTCACCCAGTACTCCATATGCAAAACTTTTACTATTTTTTCTACTATTATTTCCATAATCAGCTGTCAAATATTTTTAGTTCCCTTTCCGCAATCTGCTTCACCTTCTTCCCCTCCTTTCTACTACATTCTTAGTAAAGAAGGAAGAAAATAAATCATTTTAAGCAGCTACTCCAATCGAGGCACTACAGTAATTTACAAATTAGCATGCAAATATCTTATCTGTTCCTCACAACAACCCTGGAAGGTAGTTAGTAGTCATCCCCATTTTAGAATTCATTAAAATGAGGCAGACAAAGGTGAAGTGACTTGCCTAGGATCACACAGCTAGGAAGAGTCTAAGGATGAAATTGAATTCAATCTTCCTGACTATTCACTGTACCATCTACTTACCTCTAAAATCTCATTATAAACTGCATGGACGATTTTGATCACCCCATAAATTTTTTCTTCTTACCTTCAGTCTTTTCCTTCCATAAGAATGTCCTTCTTACTACTTCCAGTTTAAGATGCTCTGTTCAAAGACAAATAATTAGTAAGCTCCTAACATGTGTAAGATGCATTGGAGAGGAAGAAGAAAAGAAGTAGTCCCTTCCCCGAGGGAACTTCCATTTTTGGGGAGATACAATAGGTACACAGATAAGTACATAAAAAGTACATTTGTATTTTCAGATGGAGAATAACACTAACAACTAGAGGAGGGGAGAGGAATCAGAAAAATTTCAGGTAGGAGGTGGTTATCTGAATTGTTCCTAAAAAAGGAGTCAAAATTTACGAGAGACAAAAGTAGAGAAAAGGAACATCCCAAAGATTGAAGCCAACTTATGTCCAATTACAGAAGTAAGAGATGGATAACATGCATAGGAAACAAATTAGAATTTTGTGGTATTTGAGGGAAATAAATTAAAGTTCAATTTTGAAGGATAGACTGGAGACAAATTGAGAAGGGTTTTAAATTCCAAGCAAGTAAGCTCATAGTTTTGTTTATTTGTTTGTTTTCCTTAGAGGCAATAGGGAGCCACTGAAGGCTCTTGAGCAGGAAAGTTCCATGATCTGAGTTATGCTGTGGAAAGAATATGTTCATCCTTCATTGCCAAAGAATACCATGCCAACAGAGAAATAATAACATGACTTGCACTTGGCTTTGATTTGAGTAATGGAGGGCTGTGCAGGTCACCAGCCTCACTTTTTCTCCAAAGCCATCTGAATCCAGTGACCAGATATGCATCAACATGACTGGAAATGACACAGGATGAGGCAATTGGGGTTAAATGACTTACTGAAGGTCACACAGCTGCTGAGTGTCAAATGTCTGAAAGTGAGATTTGAATTCATGTCCTTCTGACTCTTGCACTGGTTCTCTATCCACTGCACCACCTAGCTGCCCTACCCATGGAAAGAATGATGGTTGTATGGAGGGTGAATGAATGTATGTAAAAGCCTTTATTAAGCACATCCTTTGTGCTAAGCATTTTACCAAACAATGGGGATAAAAATATAGAAGCAAAAATACTTTTCATGGAGTATAAATTCTAAAAAGGAAACAATAGAGACAGAGGAGTAGGAGCCAGAAAGGGGAATTTTGGTCTAGGACAAGTCACCTATCAGAATGATGGTGAAGGAGGATACAATAGAGTAGGTTGACAACACAAATTTTCTGGAGTAGTGAAGTAAATTTGATTGTGGTTCTAGAGCTGTCAAAGGGGAAGGTAGGATCGGAGAGTATCAATGAATTAGAAGACTTGGGGATAGGAAGTTAAGTGAAGCAGATCTTAGGTCTGCCTGGGTTAGACCTGTCTCAGATTCAGCTGGGGCAGTCACTAGTCAGGACAATGGGATCATAGGGTATAAATTTCAGAGATAAAAGGATTACAAATATCTTAGGGACGGTCTCTGATCCAGGCATAAGGGTGCTTGACAAGAAAGTAAGAGATGAGTAAGTGAAGTGAACCATGGTTTCCCAAAATATTGGACATATTGGAGAGGGAATGGCCCTGAGGTAGGGAGATTAGATTTTGCAATAGCAAAGGGAAGAGTTAATAAAGTCCTAAACTGGAACAGGAGCCATGCAAATGGATTTTGTTTAATTGTTTTTCAGTCATCTCTGTCTCTCTATGACCCCTTTTGGAGTTTTCTTGGCAAATACACTGAAATGCTTAGCCACTTCCTTCTCCAGTTAATTTTATAGATGAAGAAATTGAGGGAAACAAGGTTATGTAACTCAGCCAGGGTCACACAGCTGGTAAAGGTCTGAGGGCAGATTTTAACTGAGAAAGAATAGTGCTATATCCACTGTGCTACCTAGCTGACCCAAGTAAATGGAGAGAAGAGGATAAATTATGCAAGATATGTTGTGCAGTAAAGTAGACCAGACTTGATGTGATAGGTTCCATGATGAACCCACTGACACCCACCGGAAATATGACACAGACATAAATAAGGCAAACTTTCAGATGGCTAGGTGGAACCAGGTAGGGAAACAGGCTGACGCGGGATCACTTCTGAAGACAAAGATCCAATTAATGACATGAGATCATAACAACTAGTGTGAATGCCCTGAGGGCTATAGAGCATAAAAATATGGCAAGAAGCTCTGGTACTGGCTTCTCTGTTCTGACAGAGCCTGCTGCCACCCATGAATCATAAGTTCATTGTAACTAAGGAGATAATGGAGAGACAGGGTGTTTCATACAACTGTTATGTATCTTTGCTGATAGTTTCACTTGTTAAGCTTCTTTTTCCTCTCTACTCCACAAATAATCCATTCCTTTTTCCCTGGACACCTGAACTCCCATGGTTAAACCACCACTTGTTTCTTTTATGTTTACATGTTTCCCTTAGGTTTAGAGGTGGTTTTTATTTTGAGTGGCACATTAGCTGCAAGTCTTCAATAACAATAGCCTTTGAATAGTACAACTGGAATAGTCTACACAATACATCACTTTGACTTCCTAGTTGTGGAAAGGGAGAAACAGAGAGGAGGGTAAGATCCTTTAGCTGCTAAACTCCTTGGTGTCTTGTTGCCCAGAAGCTCTGGAGAAAAAGAAGATAAATCCTACTGGTAGGATAGAGAAGACTGGAATCCCATGGGATTCCAAATGAGTCAGCTGATGGATTGGAAAAGCAGTAAAACTATTCCAGTCATTCTGGAAACCCACTTGGAGCTACACCTGAAAAGTCACTAAAACAGCATGCCTTTTGAACTGATAACATCACTCTTAGACATGTACTCCAAAGAAAGAAAATGAAATGAAAACAACCCTTCCATGTATATGTATAGTAGACATTCTTTGTAATATGGCAAAGAACTTAAAGCAAAACAGGTGCCCATCAATTAGGTAAAGCCTGAAAAAATTATGGTATATGATCATAATGCAATATTATTGCACCTCAAGAAATGATGAAAGAAGTAGTTTCAGAAAAACCTGGGAAGACTTTGATGAACCAATATAAAATGAAGTAAGTGCAATTTGTGCAACAACAATAACATTATAAACTTTGAAGATATGTAGGAACTCTGATATTGTTATCAATCCAAACTCTTGAGGACAAACAATGATGCATGTTACTCACTTCCAGACCCAGGGATGACAGATACAAGAGGCAGAATGACACACTCTCACATCTTACTGGCTCCCGGGGCTCACTTAAGAAAGGCTTAGCCTCTAGTGAAGAGCACAGAACAGACAAGGTTTAAGGCCCTGCGAAGGAAGGGAGAGATTGGGTGGTTATAGGGTGACTGGAACCAGTGAGAAAGGAGGAGAAAAGGGATCTGAATTCTCAAGCATTAAAGTGCTCAAAAAATACATAGAAAGACTCTGATGTCTCTGGTGTGGTATTTGTGAGAGGAAGAAGGGGGCCCCTATATCCCTGCACGTGGGTCTCCTGCCATCAAGTAGAAATTCTTGTAACAGGGATAGGGCTGGTAACCCGAAATTTACTTGGTGCTATTCCTTGGTAATCTATCTGGTGTCATGTATATATCAGTGGGTATAAATTGGGGAATGAAGGGGGAATAAATATTCTGGGCCCTTCTGACACAACCCAGTATCACAGTAACTGGGTAAAGAGAGGAATGCTTCTTAATTTAAGGGCTCTTAAAGTGATTACTACTATTGGAAGAATGAGTCTGAGCCTGCTTCAGGGTATGAAACTGATTCTCAATATGTGTCATGGACGTTGTTGCCCTACAGATGAATTCATTGTAAGTATAAATTTACTGGAGACTGAGAGGCTGAGCCAATGTATTCCACTGAGTTTTCAGACTGGGGTATCTCAGTAGCCTAGGCAAGATGGAAACCTTTGGGAGTATCTCCTTCATACCAGGTCAGAAATATAAAAGAGTATAGGATACAAGAGACAGTGAGAGAAATGCATTCCCTAATCTTGAAAATAAGAGGTTAGTATGCTGGTTTCCACTAGCCAGTACAAAAAGTCGTGAAGAATAGAAAGACTTACAGTAGATTACAATGAAGTGAGTAAGATCTAGGAGAAAATGGGGGTGGAAAGTTAGAGTTCTATGAAGTGATCAATCTAGACAAACACATTCTTCTCAATACCCATAGCAGAATAGTCAAGTTCTGTTATCTTCTTCTGTGATAGGATACAGGATATATTCATGTTCATTCCCCAAGAATATCTGAACTCCCTTGCATACTGTCACAATAGAGATGAGATCTAGAAAGGCTGATACTTCCTAACATTCCTCCTCCTTACATAGATGACATACTGGCCACTGGCCAAAATAAACATTCCATGGGGACCTCATATAAAAATATAGTTAAGCACAGGCAGAACCAATGTTATAAAATTAACCCTTACAGATCTAGTACCTAGCCAAATCTGTTAAATTCATAAATTTCCAGTTAGAAAGGATCTTAGAGAATATCCAGATTCATTTCACAGGTGAAGAAATTGAGGTTGAGAGACAATGAATGGAATATCCAGGGTCACATAGCTAGCAAGTGTCTAAGGCAATACTTGAACTCAGGATTCCCTGACTCAAGTCCATCCCTCTATCCAATGAACAATTTAACTCTTCTTAGGCATTCTCTGGATGTTCTCTGTGTGACCAAAGCTTCCATTCTTGAGGGTTTGCTCCCTCACCTCTAGAAGGAAGCACAAAAACTGATTGGATTGATCAGGATTTGAAGATCCCATATGCCCCAGTTAAGTATCCCATTGAGTACAATTTGTAAACTAGGAACAAGTTAGAACACTTTGAGCAAGGATGCAATCAAGAAACAGTTTGACATGCAAGCAAATAAATTATGCAGCAACCCTTGTCTCTGCCCTCTTGTGACCATGCTGACCCTATGAGCCTGGGAGTCTCTTTCCCTATTACCTTGGGGTTTGGGGGTTCCAGTAACCACAGACCAAGTTACCAGAAGTCTCTTGAAAACTATGAGAAAGAGAACCAAAAGCATCCCACAGGATTGCTCTGTGGAAGGTGATTTCTAAAGTCAAGAACAGAATCATAAAAACCCAGGGGTAAGAGAATGTCCAGAACACTGTATCAAAATCCATAGAGAAATCAAAAAGGTTGAAGATTGAATGAAGGCTATTGGATTAATCAAGAGATGGGCAGGCAATTAGATGGCACAGTGGATAGAATGCCCCAAATCAGAAAGAAGAGTTCAAATCCAGATTCAGTTACTTATTAGCTACATGACCAGGCGTTTAAACTCTGCCTACCTCAGCTTCTTCATCTGCAAAATCAGAATAATAACAGCACTTTCCTTCCAGGATTGTTGTGAGGATAAAATGAGGTCATATTTAAGAGATTTTGCAAACACTAAATCCTTACATAATTACAAATTGTTTTTATTGGGGTGTTTTACTAATATTTGTTGGTAACTTTGGATGGGATAGTTTCAGTTGAATTGTGGGTTGGAAGACAGATTGCAGGGCCTGAGAGACAAGTAACTATAGTCAAATAGTTATCTTCCCTATCTAGATTATAAATTCCTTGAAGGGACTATTTCTTTCTGTCCTTGTATTCCTGCTTGGGCAGTTAGGTGGTACAGTTGATAGAGCACCAGTGCAGGAGTCAGGAGGACCTGAGTTCAAACCTCACCTGAGACACTTGACACTCACTAGCTATGTGACTTTGAGCAAGTCACGTAACCCCAACTGCCTCATCCTGGGTCATCTCCAGTCATCCTGATGAATATCTGGTCACTGGTGACCTGCACAGCCCTCCCTCACTCAATACAAAGTCAAGTCAAGTCATGTCATTACTTCTCTGATGACATGGTCTTCTTTGGCAACAAAGGACGAGCACACACATTCTTGTTTCCTAGAACATAATGGGCACTTGATAAATGCTTGCTTACTTGATAGATTTCTTAACTACATGCTCATTCCCTCTATATCCACTACTGCAAAGTAGAATGATTTCCATCTCTCTTCCATATTTTACACTCACCTACTTCCATTCATTTGCTGATGCTGTGTGCTCTTCCAGGAACCTATCTCTACCACTTGAACTCTTAATTATCACAGAGGGAAAAGTTCAAGTCCTCTTTCATGAAACCTTCCCTCAATGTCTCCTCTTCTCTTTCCCCACCAATAATTGGGTATAATATTTTCCCTCTGCAACCATACTTATCACTTGCTTTAGACCTCTCATACAGGGATCATATACCATTTTGTATTTATCCTGTATATATTACAATTACTCAACAAGAGTTTATAATCTATGTCTCTCTCCATCCTTTTGAGTGACTAGTACAGTTCTCAGGTGTTTTATAAATGAAGCAGAAAATCATACCTTATATTTTCTGATTCCAAGGCAAATTTTCTAGCCACTCCTATGGACCGCTCACAGTAATGCTGACTCCACTCTCGTCCCAACCTCAGGGTCTGCTTACATACCTCCTCTCCGTATAGCACCCTTTCCTACAACTGGATAGAGGTTCAGTGTTTAGAATGCTAGAGCTAGAGTCAGGAAAACCTGAGTTCAAATCCTGCTTCAGACACTTACTAGTGATGTTATCCTTTGCAAGTAATGATAATAGCACCCACCTTCTAGGCTTGTGAAGATAAAATAAAATAATATTTGTAAAGTTCATTGTAAACCTTGACACTATATAAATGCTATTATAATTCTAATCATTGTTTCCTTTGTGAAGGCACTATAGGGGTTCAGAAATAAATATTAGCATGGTGATGTTATTTTGGAATGAAGAGGAGAGCACCAGACCATACACCCTCTCTCACATAGACACTGTCTTCTGAGAATGCTAAAACCAAGTATTCTCACAAGTTAACTTTCTCATAAAATCACTGGGGATCTAGGCTTCCACACACACTTCCACTCTCCATGGTATACATGGTAATACTTTGTAAAAAGTATGATGTTTTGAGCTATATTGCAGTTGTAAGTCATATGTTACTCCAATATGGACTCCTAATGACTATAAACATAAACAGACAGCCTGTACTTTTCTACTGCCTTGACTCATTCTGATCATTTGTCCAACATGTAAACAACCTCTGTTCCTAATTAGACACAAGTACCAATATCCACTCCTGAAATCTCCTAATTACCAACTTGTACCCTCACCTGATTTCTGGTGCAAATTAAGAAACTCCTCCACCTGAGTTTGGTACTGAAAAGTGATGCTGGAGAACTTCGCATACACTGCTGAATCAGATTTAAAATGCATGTCCCCTGTCTAGAGACATTGGCTAGTTCAACTAAGACCACCTTCAAGGTATAAGATTTTTCCACTCATATGTGATTTTTACAGCGGACTCCCATCAAGACTTTACCACTGTACAATTCTCTCTCATACGAATAACCCTGGCCCTGTGTGGCTGAATCTCTTTCTGGATATTCTAAAATATATGCATATATGTTGCCTTCATTTTTGCCATCTAGATGCACCACATAATAGTAAAACTCATGCTTTTTCCAGCTTCCTGAATATCAATTTTCTGTGGATCCTTGAACCTTGGTCCTTGCTCTAACTCAAAACAAGAGGACAAATACAGCATGGTTCTTAAAAGACTTCTCCCAGTCCCATAGTAGTAAAACTCATGCTTTTTCCAGCTTCCTAAATATCAATTTTCTGTGGATCTTTAAACCTTGGTCCTTGCTCTAACTCAAGACAAGAGGACAAATACAGCATGGTTCTTAAAAGACTTCTCCCATTTCCTTGGACTACTCTGCCATAACTGCATGTCCCTTGCTCTATATATTAACTTCCCACATGCATGGATTAGTTTTTTCCAGCACATCTAATTTTAGAAATAAAAGTATATGTTCTTAATAAAATCAAGGATACTTGGCAATCATATATAGTCATATATCTCTATTGACTCTGTGCGTGGCTATCTCCTCTTTTTCTGGTGTTCTCAGACTTTACCATACTGCCTCTTCAGAAAAAAAAAGTGAGCTCCCTCAGGTTATCTGAAAGATGAGTGAATGGACTGGCATAATAAATATGTGTTTTCAAAAAATTATACCCACTCTGCTCCAGTAAAGATGGTCATATACTTTATCACTGAAGATATAAGACTAATAAAGGGTTTCCTGATTTAGATGGGAATTAGATTGGACTAAAGGACATCTAAGGTCCTTCTCAACTTTACATGGCTATGTACATGGCACTATTCTTCATTCAGAGACTGGAGGGCTCTGATTCCTAGGGAGCAATAAGTCAAAGGGGAAGTCAATTGATCAGGAAACAGAGCAGTTTGAGAATGATAATATATTAGATGTGGATGAGTTGTGAACCATAACCGGAAACTGGGAAGCCAGGGGATTAACTTTTGCTTGTGCGGATAGGGGATGAAATAAGAGGGCTCTAGTAAAACCAAGCAGACTACTTGGGGAGCCAGGGAAGGAACAGACTACGCAGTATATCCTACACAGAAGGACCCAGAATTGAGGATCTCTAAAGGAAATATATCTAAATTGAACAAAACTGGAATTTTTTAATGTTGTAATGCAATTAGAGTAATTTATTATAGGAAAAGATTCTGTGCTGAAAATATGCTGACTTTAGTATTTTATGACAAAGAGAGGCATAGGAGATAAGGAAAGGACTATGTCTGTCCTCAAGGCTATAGTAACCAGAGAGATTCTGAATCCTTACTTGGAGAGATAGGATGTGGAGAATGAGCAAGGTAGCTTTAATCATCTGCAGAGATCTTTATTCAAATACAAGCTGGTCAATGAGGTCCCTTCCAACTCTGAGATTTTGTGTTTATATAATCTCTAAGAGTAGCACCTCCATCACTCTCAAGAAATTATTATTTAATTCCCAGGGAATCCCTTCTCAGTAACGGCATTCTATAGATTGAGCCCTATGTCACTGAACACAGCCACACTGTAGTCTCAGGAAAGCCTACTAGATGTATCTTAGGGTCTTCTCAAAGTTCCACATAATTAATATTCATACAGAATCAGAAAGTAGTGGAACTCAACAAGGTACCCAGGCCATGCAGCTTTCTGCATCACAATCCCGTTCTTACATAAAAGTGGTCAAATTTCAACACAACTTTTAAAAAAAGGATCCATTTCAAGCCAGGGTAAGGTCTTTAAAGGTGCTCTTGTCCTATATTGTTTTACATGATTTTCAATGATTTGGAGGAAAAAACAGTTATAAAATTTGCAGTTGGAATGGAATGAGGAAAGATAGCTAATGGATGGGATGAGAACCAGGATCCAAAAGGATCTCTACATGCAAAAGAAAAAAACTGAATTAAATTTCTTAGGTAGAAAATATATAAATTATTTACTCTATGTCAGGCATTGTTCTAAGTGCTAGTGCCGCAAATATAAGTAACACTATCCCTGACCCCAAGGACATTTTATGTCAGTATGGGAAGTTAATACACAAAGAGGAGCTGAGGGTGAGGGATAAGGATGATGGCCAGAGCAGAGGCAGTGTGTTAAGGAGGCAACCAGGAAATGGCTTCTGAGGAGAAAAGACAGCAAATTGCAATGCATCTCAGTCACTTTCATTCTTTCATTCACCCTTACATAATGAAAGTATAGATTATCACCTTATCAGATTCCTGTTAGCAGTAAGAGCTGAATGACCAAGGGGAAGAATTGAAGGTTGTTAGGTGAAGAAGAGGAAGAAATGAAAATAATGACCTTACTGTAAGCAGCACAGGGAATAAATATATGGGAACAAATGTGAAATCCAACTGTTTGGTTCAAAAAAATCAATTGCAAACGTATAAAATCAGTGAGACATAGCTTAATAACAAGATCACATGAAAAAGACTTGTAAGTTTTGGTGAACAATCAACTCCACCTTAATCAATGTCATGCCCTCAGACTGAGCTAATATCATTGTATCAGTACAGAACAGGGAAGCGACAGTCCTGCTGCCCTGTGACCTGATTAGACCCCTCCTAGAATTGTATGTTCAGCTCTGGGCAGAACATTTAAAGTATACATTTAATTGACATAATGAAGCATGTTTCCAAACAAGAAAATCAGTAGGATAAAGAAGCTTGAATTAGCTTCTATGAGAAAGATTAAAGGAATTCATGTAAGTTTTTCTTGGAGAAATTTAGTTGGATTTCCCACTTTCTTTAAATTCTTCAAGGTCTCATGGAGGTGGAAGCAGCCTTATTCTATATGGAGCAAGAGAATTGGGGCTTTGCAAGAAATTGGAGTTAGAGACGGACCTTTTCCAGCTAAATCTTAAGAGATATGTTCTAATAGTCCGACAGATTATCTCTGATGAGGGATCTCCCAACCACTGAAGATGTTCAGATAGAAACTAGAAAATGATCCATAAGCAGTGCAGTGGATGGAATCTTCATGACATAGGAAATTAGAGGACCTGACAGCCTTCCAATCCTAAGATTCTCTCAATATAGTGAAGGTATACAAAATCTATAATTTAGAATAATAGTATTTAGACTCTTTGCTCTATACAAGATTTGATCTCAGGGTCCAAATTTTTCCCCTTCCCAAGGTATTGAAGATAGAATTCCATTCAAAAAGAAAAGTACAATTTGCACATAAGCAACATATCTAAGTGAATACTGTTTACTTTCGCACACTCATTAATCTGTACTTTCATATATGGGAAGGTGAATGGAAGAATAAGGGGTGAGCTTTACTGAAATATGATGCATCACTATATCTCCACTCCCACTGCTGAGTTGATCCATGCTTATCTCTCATTTCTGAATGTGATGCAGCAGTAAAGTCTGTATTGCTACCTTCTCTGGTCTTGCATAGAGAGCTATGATTCAGCCCATTGCAAGAATGTGAGACAGAAAAAGAAGAGGAAATTTATTTCTTACCCAGCTGAGTCTCATCTCCATCAACAAACAGCCTAGGAACTGGGCCTGCGTAGAGGGGAGAACACCTTACAAAAACAGAAGCCAGGTTGAAGCAATCTTTGTCCTGTAAGACCAGGACATCTGAAAATTCAGGAACCAGGGTTTTAGCAGTTTTAGTCCTCAGATTCAATCATCCCATTTGGGGATGTTTTTGGCGGAAACACGAGCCACCAAATTCGGCAAAATAAACTTTAGAGACTTCCTCAGTCCCTAAGGCATTCCTGGGAGGAGCTATTGAGGAATGCTAGGTTGATTAGTGACAGTGACATCACATTCCTCAAAAATGTCACTTCTTTCCCCTGGGGTAGGTCAAAGTCACATCTTCTCCTGGGTGTTCAAGCCCAGATAGAGATACATTCCCCAGCCATATCATGAAGCCATTTGGGAGTGGTATTAGCCCCAGGGTCCCTGAGAAGTATCAGATTATTTAATATTTATATGGCACTTTAGACATTTCAGATCTCTAGGGGATCTGTAAATTTGGATGGGAAAAAATAGATCTTTATTTTCCGCAACCTTTGATTTCCTTTGTAATTCTGTGTATTTTATTTTATGCGTTTAACAACATTCTGAGAAGGGTCCGTAGACTACCCCAGACTGCCAAAAGGGTTGATATCACAACACAGGTTAGGAACTCCTGCTTCAATCTCCTTTGACAATCTCAACAACCTCCTGTGATTGATTGAGTACCTTTTGTTATTTACATGACAGGTGGGGAAACTCAGCTCCACACATGGGAAATTTCTTGTTCAATATCACATAACTAATCAGCCAAAACGACATGGAATCCAGGCATCCTGAATCTCAGCACTAGGCTATGATCACATTATCACACTTGCCCTCTCAGATAAATTTGCAGGCCAGGGCTTTCTAAATGGCTCCTCCACTGAAATTCCCTTGCTCTACCCCACACAGTGCTTTAGCTGCTCATATTTTGCTTCATCCTCCCTCTCCCAAACACTTGCTTCAGAGGTTGCTCCTAATGTCCTTTTGTAATGAATTTAAATGTAAAACTTTTCCCATTCATTAATAGACCCATGAGATCCACTGAAGTCACATGGAAGCCTACTTCACATGAGTTTGAATCATGTGGAGCCTGTGGTGGGAGGAACTTGCTGAATGGGTGGAACAGGAAGAGGCAGAGATGGAGCAGAATTAAGAGAAAATTTAGAGAGAGCAGTCAGAGATAGAAAAGACTCAGGGAAGCAGGCTGCGGGCGTGAGGGAACCTGCATGTCATTTGTTTAATGGCGCTGGTTTGTGAGAAGCCTAGCAGGGGGAAGGATTGGAGATGGTGTTGTCCTCTGCATTGTTATTGTGGATAGTTTATGATGAATTTGGTTTTCTGGTGTCTGAATAAATTTTTGATTCTGTCTTCCATGTGGAGAATCTGTGGTATTTCATGTTTCAGAATTGTGCCACGATATTCATGTCCACTGTAGGTACTGAGAATATTGCATTTGCACTACAAATGGTGAAAAGGATGGGATCAAAAATTATCAAACCTCTATTTGGAGACAGAAAGGCAGAGGATAGAGGAAGAAATAGATCTGCGAGGATAGGAGGATTTGCCTTCTTCCTCCCTGGAAAGAGAATGGGCTAAAAACACTGTACTTTGTGAAAACTGGGAACCAAGACCATAGAAGGGGTAACCCCAAAACTTAGAAAGATGTGTGCAGGAAATAACAACAGAAAGAAAAGACATGGCATGGGTGTATAGGAGAGGCTGAGGTTTGCTAATAAGTCACTGAATTATATGTAAAAGTTAATAATATATGTAATGTATGTAATATGTAAATTAAATAATAAATAACAAATAAATAATAAAGTAAATAATATATGTGAAAGCAGAGACAAGATGCTAGAGGAGAAGGCTCAGGTGGGAAGGGACTTGCCTAGTTTGCATGAGAAGATTTTATGCTGAAGCATTCAAACTCTCCTTCAGGAGAACAAGCTGGAGGGTCTCAGGTGGTAGGACAAAAAGCTATTGTTGGTTTTGCTCACAGGAGGTGAAAAGTTAACACCAGTAAAGTGATTGCAACCCTTGCACAGCCTGTGATGGGAGGAGCTTGCTAAATGGGTGGAGGAGGAAGAGTAGAACAGGAAGGAGTAGAGTTGAAGCAGAATTGAGAGAAAATTTGGAGAGAGCAGTCAGAGCTAGGAAGAATGCAGGTAAGCAGGCTGCTGTCTAGCATGAGTGAAAGAGTTATTTGTGATTTTGTTTAAGGGAACCTGCTTGTGATTTGTTTGAGGGAGCTGGTTATGGGAAAGCCTAATAGAGGGAAAGCTTGGGGCTAGTGTTGATCTCTGCAATGTCATTGTGTGACAACTCTCAAAATGTTTAAATATTTTGTTTCTGTCTTTCATATGGAGAGCCTGTTGTATTTTGAGATTCAGGATTGTTCTAGGATATTCATGGATGCTGTAGTTGCTATGAATATCACATTGAAACGACACCCTTAGGTAACAATTCAGCAACTAGTTATGGATTGTAGATATATCAAAGGTTCATATATTAATGACCCTTCCCCAAGGTAACATCATATTCCTCATGAAAAAAATCCAACCCTTCCTTCAAAGACCAGCTTGAATTCCTTCACTTGCAGGAAATTTTCCCTGATTCCTGCCATGCAGATATGATCTTTCACTCTTCAGAACTCTCAAAATGTCATCCAAATTTATTTTTCATTTATCATATTCCACTTTGTATTTTCATTATTTGTGTCTCTCCAGCTAGCCTGGAACTTGCCTGGGGAGGTGGGAGAAGGGACTGTGACCTATTCATATCTTTATGCCCTACCACCTATCACAGAGATCAGCACATAGCATTCACTAAAAGTTGAAATTAAAATGGAAGTAAATTGGAAATGCAGGTTGGGGCTGGGTTCTATGAGTATCTAACTATCATTCTATGCAACAGGACTTAATTCAGGCAATGACAAGCTAGTTTAGGTACTAGAGAGAAGGATTAGAGGAAGAAGAGACAAGGAGTATAGAAACCAACTGAGAAACTACTGAAAGAATCTATGTGGGATGGCATGAGATTTTGGACCAGAGGGGTAGCCATAGGAACAAAAATGACAAGTCACATACAAGATAGTAAAAGGAATATTTGGAAGTCCCAGTGGACCTTATTTATATTTATAATTGTATTTTTATCTTTAGGTGCACTGCTTTGAGCAAGTGTTTTGTCACAGAATGGGACATTAAAAAGGTGACTGAATTGAATTGGGGAGATTCATAAGACTCAGGATGAGACTTAGTGATTGCTTTGCGATCATCAGAGAGTGAGAGCACAGCATAATTTCTACCACTACAGAAATAATGGGGCCCCAAGGAAATTCTGCTCCCTCCACATTTAGGCTCCTCTGTTTGAGCAGAAAATTATCACCCAGGGACATCTTCTTGGAATCCAATTAAGTTAACTCAAAGGAAGAATGTTTGGTTTCTCCTGAGTGATTGTAACTAGGAACTAAGCCTAACAACCCTCCTATACAAATGTGTCCCAGGATAGCCAGAGACAAAGTCTCCCCAATATCAGGAATGGAAACTTCAGGTTTAAAAAATCACAGAGTTCCATGAGAACATGAATGTGATCTTCAAGTTAAGACCACATGTATTTAGGGTAGGTGGTGCTCTCATGCCATAAATAGAGTGCAGGACCTAGGAAGATGAGTTCAAATACAGCTTCAGACACTTAATAGTAGTGTAACTCTGGGAAAGCTACTTAACTCCCATCTTCCTCAGTTTCTGCATTTCTAAAATAGGGATAACATTAGCATCTGCCCCATAGGGCCTTTGTGAGGACCAAATGAGTTGATGCAAGTAAAGCACTTTGCAAACCTCAAAGCCCCATAAAAAAGACAGCTATTTTAGTCATTTTAATAATTAGCACATGCCATCCAGTCATATGTTTTCACCAGTGTCTTTAGTTCAAATTTGATAATTGTGTTTCTCTTTATTTTTAGTATTCATGATCAAGAAGGAATGGAAGGAGATACACTTAACTTTACACACCACCACCAATTATACCTATTTTCAATCTAAATAAATGTACATAATTTACATGTAATAATATATACTAGTTTCCTCTGAATTGCTCTAAATTTCTAATTTGTCCATTCACCTAGATATTTGTATAATTAGGTTCCCAATATTATAGTCACTGGTAAGTACATACACTGTTCTGCAAGGCACTTGGAATCTCAGAGTTTGAATGGACCTCAAAGATTACCTAGCCAGGGAATCTTAGCATTTTTTGTGTCAAGAAGGTGAAGCCTATCTCAGAATAATGTATTTAAATTCAAAATGTAAAATACATAACAGTAAAACCACTGTGTCAAAATATGATTATCAACATGTTTAAAAATAAAATTCAGCTACGCCGAGTCATGAATCTGATCTATGCCTGAAGTTCAATATCCTGTACAATATTTCTAACAACTTCTTCTCTCAACTAACCCAGCAATTATCCTACTTCAAGCACTCATTGTCTCTTGTTTGCAATAACCTTCTGAATGAACTTCCTCCCTAAAGCCTCTTACATCTTATACATACAACTGACAAAATAATATTCCTAAAATATGTCATTCCCCAATTCCATAAATTATCACAGTTCCCTACTACTCTTAGAATCCAGTAGGTTAACATTTAGCGACCTCCACAATCTAGTTCCAGCCCAACTTTTCCAGCTCAATTTTATTATACTTCTATCTAGCCAAACTGACTTTGTGAAAGATACTCCATCTCCCACTTCCATCTCTTTCTACAGGCTCTCCCTGAAGCCTCCAAGATACTCCTGTCTTATTCATGACTATTAGAATTCATTATTTCTTCAAAGCTCACACAAATAACACTCTTATATAAGGCCATTTCTGATCCTCCAGCTTCTAGTGCCCTCCTCCAAATTATATTTAAAATGCATATTTTTGTATCTACTTAAATATGTATTTTTCCTCATAATGTCTCCCTGATCAAAGTAAGCTCCTTACTAGGAGACACTTATTTCTCTTTTGTTGGCCTATTATGTGATAGGGTGTCTGGTACCCAGTCATGCTCAATAAATGCTTATTGATTGGTTGATTCAAGAGGTCTATACTAGAAGACTTCTTATGACAGGTAACTCATTCCTCCTGAGCCAGCTCAATCTACTTTTGGACAGTTCTATTTCCTAGGAAGTTTCACCTTACATCACAATGCAATCTTTCTCTCTGCCACATCTAAGTATTGCTCCTTGTGGTGCTCTCTTGTACAACACAGAATAGGTTTTATGTCACACATCAACGCTCAAAAACATGAAAACTAAATCATACTATATCAAACCTTCTCTCTTAAAAATTTTCAATTAAAATTGTCAGCTCTTTAAAATGAAACACACATAGCATGGTTTCTGGTGCTCCCTGATTGACGGACTTTGACTTTCAAATGTCCTTCCAAAGATGTGGCACTTTGGGAGGTGGAGCCAAGATTGTGAAGTAAAGGTAGGAATTAACTGAACTCTCCCCCAAACCATAACAAATACCTCTAAAAACCCCCCTAAACAAACTATAGAGCAGCAGATCCCAGAACAAGATGGAATGAAACAAATTTCCGGTCCAAGACATCTTGGAATGTCAGCAGGGAAGTTCTTTTGCTCCAGGGTGAAAGAGGATCACATTCCGATGCAGTCCACACAAGATCCAGCAAACCTGAAGCAGGCCTCAGAATGACTGAATCACTAGTATCAGTGGTAGTTTCCATAGACTCCAAAACAACATAGAAGGTCAGGAAAAAAGACCTGTCACACCAGGATGAAAGTGGAAGGCAGTCCCATGCTGACCACACCAGCAGCCACAGCCACAGCAAAGCAGGAGCAGGCCTTATGAGTGACTGAATTAGCAGCAGCAGTGGCAGTGGCAGTAGCTTCTTCCAGACATCTCAACACACAGACTGAGGGTCAAACAGCTAGTCAGAAGGAGATTACAGGGGTCTTTTTGCTAGCACTGACATCAAACTGTTGCTTTGTCCATACTCAGATGCAAGTCACAGTCTTGAGTGTCAGTACCAGAGTGAGGAGGAACACTAGTCCACCAGAGTTTGTAATCACAGTGGAAGGATGACTCTCTTCATAGTTTCAGAGCAGAAAAAAAATGCTTATAGTCACTCACAGAACAGAGCACAAGCCGGGAGAGTAGTAAACATGACCCCTTAGATCACTCCACCTTGGAAGAATGGAAGACTTACAAGTCCCTAGAAGTATCTTTGAAAACACCTGCACAAACCCTCGAAATTTGGAGTAATGTACCCTCCATTCTGAAAGCAGAGCCCTACTTTAACAAGTAGGAAAAACTCAAGTAATAGGCTAGGGAAATGAGCAAACAACAGAAAATATCTGATTATATAAAGTTACTATGGTGACAAGGAAGATCAAAAGGCATTCTCAGAAAAAGACAAAGTCAAAGTTCCTACATTCAAAATCTCTAATAAAAATGTGAATTGGTATCAGGTCATGGAGAGCTCAAAAAGGATTTTGAAAATCAAGCAAAAGAAATAAAGGAAAAATTAGAAAGAGAAATTAGATTGATGCAAGAAAAATCATGAAAATGTGTCAATAGGTTGGTAAAGGTGACACAAAACAAAATACAGAAGAAAATAATACCTTAAAAAACAGAATAGGTCAAATGGTAAAAGAGGTACAAAAAGCTAAAGAAGAGAAGAATGCCTTAAAAGGTACAATTGGTCAAACAAAAAAAGAGGCCCAAAAACTCACTGAAAGAAATAATTCTTTAAAAACTAGAATTGAGAAACAAAATGAAATTAATGAAAAATAGACAACAGTGTGAAATATTTTATTAGAAGACAGCTGACCTGGAAAATAATTCCAGGACAGATAATTTAAAAATTATTGGACTTCCTGACAGCCATGATCAAAAAAAGACCCTGACATCATCTTTCAAGGGATTGTCAAGGAAATCTGCCCTAATATTCTAGAACCAGAGGATAAAAAAGAAATTGAAAGAATCCACAAATTACCTGCTGAAAGAAGTCTCAAAATGAAAACTATCAGGAATTTTATATCCAAATTTAAGAGGTCTCAGGTTAGTAAGAAAATATTGAAGCAGACAGAAATAATTCAAGTAGTGGGGAACCAAGTCAGAACAACACAAGATTTAGAAGCTTCTACATTAAATGATTGAGGGCTTGGAATATGATATTCTGGAGGACAAAGGAGCTAGGATTACAACCAAGAATCACTTTTCCGTGCAAAACTCAGTATAATCCTTCAGGGGTACAAAGGATATTCAAGAAATAGAAGATTTTCAAGTATTCTTCATGAAAAGGTCATAGTTGAATAGAAAATTTGACTTTCAAATAAAAGACTCAAGAAAAGGGTGAAAAGGTAGAGAAAAAGGGGAAATCATAAGGGAATTAATAACTTTAAACTTTTTATATTCCTACACGAAAAGATGATATCTGTAACTCAAAAGTCCTTTCTCATTATTAGGACACTAAAGGGGCTATCTAGACAGAGGGCAGAAGTTTGGGTTCTATTTGAAGGGATGGTATCTAAAAAATAAAATTAATGGGTGAGAGAGATGAAAGTACTGGGTGTCAAGAAAAAAATTTTATACTAGAGGGGAAAAGAGGAGAATTCAAGGGAAAGGAGTCAACCTTACTCTCAGAATTGGTTCAAAGAGAGAATAACGTGACCACTAAGTTGGATATTGAAATATATCTCACCCTACAGGAAATTAGAAGGGGAAGATTAAGGGGGCAGGGACTGTGATAGAAGGGAAGGCAGGTTCGAGGAGGGGATTTTTAGATAAAAACACTTTTGAGGATGATCATGGGGAAAGAGAAAGAATTGAATAAACAGGACAGGGAAATTGAATGGAGCAAAATAGAGTTAGTAAAAATAATAGTGAAAAAAATTGGAGGGGGTGGGGTAGAGTCAAGATAGTGGAGTAAAAGCAAGGACTTCCAGAGCTCCCCCACAAACCCAACTAAAAACCTTTAAAAAATGAATCTAAACAAATTCTAGAACTGCACAACCCACAGAATGACAGAGTGAAGTAAACCTCAAGCCCAAGAAAACCTGGAAGGTCGAGAGAAAGCATCTATTGGGCCACACTGGGAGCAGAGCACAGTGAAGCATGGGCCCAGGAGCATAGATAGGACCTGACCAGGCACAAGGGGACTAAATAAATATCTAGAACCTGTGGCTGTTTCCAGACTTCATCATCCCAAAATGCCAAGGACAAATTGAAAGGTCAGTGGGAAAAAACCTCTGGGAAGTGTGTGAGAGAGTATAGTG
This sequence comes from Potorous gilbertii, assembly GCA_028658325.1. Lineage (NCBI taxonomy): Eukaryota > Metazoa > Chordata > Mammalia > Diprotodontia > Potoroidae > Potorous > Potorous gilbertii. The sequence goes on from CM053769.1 coordinate 147,499,073, forward strand.
ATCTGGCTCAGGCTCCAGGGTAGCAGCAGCAAGAGCAGAGGCAGTGACTTTTTATGGAACTTTAGGCCCACAGATTGCAAGAGGATTGAGTGATTAATAGTACACTCTGTCACCCCTGCTGGAAGCAGAGAACTACCTTAATAAAGAGGTCAAAAGTCAAGTAAATGGCTGGGGAAATGAGCAAAAACTGGAGAAAAAATCAGTCTATAGAATCCTATTTTTGTGACAATGAAGGTCAAATTATACAAAGAGAAGACAACCAAGTCAAAGCTCATATATTCAAAGCCTCCAAGAAAAATATGAATTAGTCTCAGGCCACAGAAGAACTCAAAAAGGATTTTGAAAATCAATTAAGAGACAGAGCAACAATTGGGAAGAGAAATAAGAGTAATGCAAGAAAATCATGAATAACAAGTCAACTGCTTGCTGAAGGGGACACAAAAACTGCTGAAGAAAATAACACCTGAAAAATAGACTAACCCAAATGGCAAAAGAGATCCAAAAAACCAGTGAGGAGAATCTCTTAAAAAGAACAATTGGCCAGATGGAAAAGGAAATCCAAAAGCTCAATGAAGAAAATAATTCCTTACAGATTGGAATGGAGCAAATGGAATCTAATAAATATGAAAAATCAAGAAATTATGAAAACAAAACCAAAGGAATAAAAAATGGCAGACAATGTGAAATATTTCATTGGAAAAACAATTAAACTGGAAAATAGATCCAGGAGAGACAATTTTAAAAATTGTTGTACTACCTGGAAGTCATGTTCCAAAAAGGAGCCTATTCATCATCTTATAAGAAATTATCAAGGAAAGTTGCCCTGATATTCTAGAACCAGAGAGTAAAATAGGTATTGAAAGAATTCACTGATCATCTCTTGAGAAAGATCCTAATCTTAGGAATATTGTAGCTAAATTCCAGCACTCTCAGGTCAAGGAGAAAATATTGCAAATAGCCAGAAAGAAGCAACTTGAGTATTTTGGAAACACAATCAGGATAACAGGAAATCTAGAAGGACTTGGAACATGATATTCCAGAGATCAAAGGAGCTAGGATGAAAACCAAGAATCACCTACCTAAAGTGAGTATAATTCTTCAGAGGAAAAATGGATATTCAAGAAATAGAGGACTTTCAGCATTTTTGATGAAAAGATCAGAGTTGAATAGAAAATTTTACTTTCAAATACAAGACTCAATAGAAGCGTGAAAAGGTAAATGGAAAAGGGAAATCATAAGGGACTTAATCACATTAAACTGTTTATATTCCTACATGGAAAGATGATATTTGTAACTTGTAAGACCATTCTCATTACTAGGGTATTAAAGGGGATATGTAGACAGAGAGCAGAGGTGTGAGTTCTATACAAAGGGATGGTATTTAAACATAAAATTAAGAGGTGAGAGAGAGGAATGTATTGGGAGGAATAGAAAGGAGAATCAGAACAGAGTAAATTATCTCGAATAAAAGAGGCAAGGAAAAGCCTTTTCAATGGAGGGGAAGAGGAGGCAAGTGACTGGAAAAGAGTGAACCTTATTTTCATTGCATTTGGTTTAAGGAGGGATTGATATGCACACTAAATTTGCTATGAAAATCTATCTTACACTACAGGAAAGTAAGAGGGAAGGGATTAAATTAGGTGGGGTTTGTAGAGGATGACAGAGAGGGCAAATGGAAGGAGGGGGTAATTAAAAGTAAACATTTTTGAGGGGAGATAGGGTCAAAAGGGAGAAAAGAATAAATGGTTGACAGGAAAGGATGGAGGGAAATATAATTACCTTTTTACAGGTATTATGGAAGTGTTCTGCATGACTACAAATCTGTAACCTATATCAAATTGCTTGCTTTCTCAACAGAGGTGAGTGTGGAGAAAGGAAGGGAGAGAAGTTGGAACTCAATATTATAAAAACAAATGTTAAAAAATGTTTTTTACATGCAACTGAGAAATAAGACATATGGGCAATGAGGTAAAATATCTATCTTGCCCTACAAGAAATTAGAGGGGAAAGAGATAAGAGAAGGGAGGGGTGTGATAGAAGGGAGGAAAGATTGTATGAAGGGGTGATCAGAATGTATGCTGTCTTGGGAGGAGGTGAGAGGAGAGATGGGGAGAAAATTTGGAACTCAAAATCTTGTGGAAGTGATTGTTGAAAACTAAAAATTAATTAATTAATGAAAAACACCTAATAAAAAGAAAAAAAATTGAATCAGAATGCAGAATGAAGCAATCTATTTTCTCTTTTGTTATGTTTTGTTTTGATTTGATTTCTTTCATAGCTTCTTTCATTCATTTTAATTTATCTATGTAACATGACTAATGTGAAAATATGTTTGATAAGAATGTATGTGTACAACCCATATAAGATTGCATGCCATCTTGGGAAGGAAAGTAGGATGGAAGGGAAGAAAATTTAAAACTAAAGTGATTGTTGAAAACTGAAAACAAATAAATTAATTTTTTAAAAGAGAAAAAATATGAAGCAAATTTCTCTAATAAAGGCCTCATTTCTCAAACATGTAGAGAACTGAGTCAAATTGACAAAAATAAGAGCCATTCCCCAAATGATGATCAAAAGATAAAAGTTTTCAGATAAAGTAATCAAAACTATCTATAGCCATATGAAAATATATTCTCATTATTGATTGGAGAGATACAAAACAAAACAATTCTGAGGTACTACTTCATGCCTTTTTTGGTATTGGCTAATAGGACATGAAAAGTAAATGACAAATGTCAGAGGGGATCTGGGGGAAAGGAGACATTAATGCACTGTTGATGAAGTTGTGAAATGATTCAAATATTCTGTAGAGCAGAACTTCTTAAACTGTGGGTTATGACCCCACATGTGGTCACATAAATGAATGTGAGGATCACAAAAAATTTGGCAACAGTAAAAATTTCCTGAACACACAATGAACAAAATTAATTCAAAATCAACCATGCAGTGAGTCTGAGGTGTTCCTGGCAGGGCTTTTCCCTTTTGCAACGCCCAACTTGACTGCAGCCTTCGTTCTCTACATAAAACTTTAGCACTTTGCTCTGCACATGCCATCACATGACACAAGGCCGAGGAATACTGCCAGAAACACCTGGGTTCAGATTCAAGACTATTATGTATTATGAATTTCAGGGATTTTACTGTATGTATGAAACTGTTAAATGAATTTTTGTTTAGGATTAGGACAGAGTTTCCAATAATTTCTAAAATGGCTCTATATATATTTCTGCCATTGTCTACTATGTACATATTTTTGAGAAGTGGCATTCTCAGCATTGACAATTACAAAATCAAAATATCGATCAATTCTGAAAGATATTGAAGATGCTCTACGACCTGCAGTGTCTAATATTATGGCAGCATTGAATTCTTTATATAAAAATAAACAAGCACATCCATCTCATTAGCATGCAAATTTGCTTTGATCTTTAATAAACAATAAAATTATATATATATAATATGTATATATGTATACCAAATAATTGTTTTAAAATAAATTTCTTTATGATTTCTTATCAGTAAATGCTTGATTTGTATACCTATTTTATATACCTGTATACCTGGGTGTCACATAAAAATTTCTTGGGCAAAAAGAGGCAGAGAGTTGAAAAAGTTTAAAAAGCCCTGTTGTAAAAGCATTTAGAACTATGCCCAAAGGGCTAGAAAATCATGCATAACCTTTGACCTAGAAACACCACTACAAAGTCTATATTCCAAAAGATATAAAAAACAAAAATCTTAGTCATGGGAAAGCACAGTGATTTTCCACTTCCTACACCAGTACACTTTAATTTTAGAGCCCATAAAAAGAATACATAGCAGGGAATGGCCCCCTAGTATGGAAGCTATCGCCTCCTACTAGCTTGTTCAATTTTATAGCCTTGTTGCAAAAGTCCTAGTCTGTATCTCTTCATTGACCAGGCCAGTTATAGTATTCCTATGGGAGGTGTTGGAGAAGCACAGAAGAATCTAGGTGTCCCTCTTTTCCCTGCTGGAAAACTATTTTTCCACTTTTGTAGCAGCCTCCTAAATTTCCTCTCTGCCTCAAATCTCCACCTTCTCCAAACTACCAAAGGTATTTTCCAAAAGCAAAGGTTCTAGCCATGTTGCTCCCTTACTCACAGAAGCTCCAGTTTTCCTATTGCACCTAGGAAAACATAGGAACTCCTGACTGGTCATGGAGTCTAGCTTCAACCTCTCCAAGTTTGTTACACTTTCTTCCTTTGCTCTTAATGCTACAATTCAATCAAACTGATCTTGCTGTTCCCTGCTGTGGAATTCTTTCTCCCATCACCACCTGTGCCTTTGTACCACCTGCCCCCACACCACCATGCCTGGAATGTACTCCCTCCTCCTCTTCACCTTATAGAATCCCTCATCCTCATAAAAGATCAATTTTAATGCCAACTCCTATATGAGACAACTAATAGTACCTCTACCCAATTACTTTGAATTCACCTTGTATACACTTAGTAGCACTTATATGTTGTTTCCAGTGATGGAATCCTTGAGGTCAGGGACAGTTTCATTTTTGTCTTTGCATTCGCAGTGACACCCACAGTTCCTGGCACACAGCAGTAACTCAACAAATGTTTATTGATTGATTGGAACTTCAGGGATATTTGTCAAAAAGTGGAGACCTGAATCTCTTTCATGACTGTATATACAATCACTCTCTGAGTCCAGGATCTCCTGCACTTGATACACAATCTGATGGACTAGTTGACAAGGTCAATAATATTCACCAAATTGAATAATTATGGGGCAGGCTGCTTGACCCTGATTCAAAATGGGAATGATTTGAAGTAGTCTTTCAGAATATGGTAAAACTTGAATGAATACTATTGAATGAATCATATGTACAACAACTCAAATGTTTTTCAGAGGTTTTCAAAATCTCCTCCAAGATCTATTGTATTAAGGTACAGTAGCTCATCTTGGTGATATCTTGATATTCCCAGAACCCTCTTCAGCACATGAAATGGGTAGGTGCCCCCTTAGAGTACTAACAACAGTACCCATTTGTTAATTGGGGTTTGTAAAAACTGAAGAAAATAATAAGGAAATATAATTCATGGGGTATATAGTAAGTTGACACAAATCCATGTAAGATAAAGGCCATACCACACAGAAAGGACCCGCAACCCCACAAAGGTCCTATGATGGTCCCTCTGCTTTATGGGATACCATAGTCACTTTCTCCCTGGGTTATGTATCCTCTACCGTTCATCAATCTGTTAAAAAAAAAACAGGCTTTTCAGTGGACATAGGAGAGAGAGTGTTCATTTAGCAAACTGAGAACCTAGACCACCTTAGCTTCTATAGTTAGATACGTTTGGATTCACTAAAACAAAATGGAAAATGATATATATCCTCAGTCCTAGGTGTTGACCTTTAAAGTAGGATGGCACCCACACACAAGGGAGAAGTAGTCTCAGATGATCTTAAGCTTATAATTGTCTATCCTTCCTGATGATGCTCAATGATAAGTGATGTGAATCTGAGATGATAGTCTCTTGGTGGACCATGTGAGTTTGTACTGGACCTTATATCCAACAATATTTTGGAAACTACAATTTCAAAATGCTTTTGACCAGTATGTCATCAAATGAACTATGTGGTCAGACCCAGGATCCAATGAGGTGGTCATCAAGCTTACCATTATTTAGTTGATAAATCTAGTTGCCTGATGATAAAAATTATCTTTCTCAATTCATATACACCCTACCATATTTATTATAACAGCTTCACCTTGATGACAAACTAAATTATCCAAATTCCTTTCAAATTCTGATAATTGTGGATCAGTAAGAAGAATACATGTCAGAATCAAAATAGTAAAAAAAATCAATAGAAAGAATACAAGTATTTTTTTTTTACCCACAGAAGTATTGGGACTCTCTCTAGAACTGAGAAGATTTACAGGGCTAAAGGCCCAAAGTGAAAATATCAAAGCTAGTGTACAATATGTGTGCTTCAGAATTGGTAGAGGTCTTGCTCCAGCACTACTTAACCAAATAATAGTCTTATGCTTAGGGAGTCATTATTTGGGGAGTGATGATGGTCATTCTTTGGGGAGTGATAATATTTATATTTTTAATTTTGTAAAGGTAGCTGAATTAATTAGATGGAAGAGTGACCAACACATGGAATATCAGTGCCATATTGGCATGGGGCACTAACATCTTCAGAATAGAATCCAAAACTTGTGAGAAACTTTATGAAGTGTCAACTCTCTTATAGTTCCTGACTGACGGCTCCTTAGACTTGAAAACTTGAGACTTCCACTTCATTAATACTAGTTCTCCTGCTCAAAGAAGCTTCTTGCATGCTGATGGCAGCATGTATCCACTTGTGTGTGGGGGAACAGGAATTCAAAATGAATTCTGTCTACTCCTCCTCTTGTCTCAAGTCTTGCTTTCTCTTACCTCAGTCCACAATTAACTTACCCATGTATTTTTCCTAATTACTACCACGTCAGCTATGCCCTAGGGAGAACACAACACCAAAATCTTGAATTATCATTCTGTCATTTAATGCTCCTGTTTCCTCCTCTGCACATTAGAAAACATGGTAGGATGAAGGAGAGTGAAAATGTGAGGATAATATAGAGGTTGAAGACCTGAGTGACTAGAGAGAGGGTGGTGCTCACAAAAGAAAGCTCAAAAAATGGAAGGTTTTGGTTGGAAAGATACTGAGTTCTGTTTTGAACATGATGAATTTCAGATGCCTGCTCTGTACCAGTGAAAATATAGCCCCCATCTGAAATATAGGGCTAATTATCGAAATCACGCTGTAAGTTTATTGACAAAAAGAAAGTAATGTGGATGGTCAGGGGGCTTCAAATATGCCATATTAGGATTAGGAGTGCATCTTTTTTATCTTCTAGAAATAAGACTTTGTGGAAACATAAGAAATATCTTCAAATATCTGAAAGCCTTTTATAGGGAGTAAAGTTTTGACTTATTCTGTGTAACTAAAATGGAATTTATAGAAAAGTAAATTTTTGATTAATTTAACGAAGAAGGTTCCAACAATTTGAGCTATTTGAAAATGGATTGTATTGCTTTGTGAAGTAGTGAGTTCCCTATCATTGTCTACGTCCAAAAAGAGACTGACCACTTGTCAGGGATCTTTTTTAAAGAATTTACACATCTCGTAAGGATAAGAGAGAGGCAGGATAAGTGACCTGAAATATTCCTTCTAAACTCAAGATTCGTATAATCATAGAAGGTATTAGAAGTAGAAGTCTAAATTAGAAAAGGACCCTAGAGATCATCTAATTCAATACCCTCTTTTTTGAAAAGAAAAATCTCAGGCTCTTAGAGGCATGGTGGCTTGCCAAAGTGATAGTGAGTGGCCAAGTCAGATCTAGAATTCTAGTCACTTCCATATATTAACATGAAAACCATAAGATAGAAGAATAGAGCAGGGACATTATTCCACATTTATTGTTAATGAAGAGCTGTGGGTATAAAATCTCAGAGGTTTATGAATTTGGTAAATATTCCCACCACAAGCCCAACATAGAACTCCATTGGGACAGAAGAACAAGGTCCACCCTATCTTGTCCAAGGACCAACAGCCCCTGTTTCTATCTCATCTATTCCAGGAAGAATTCATTTCTGTGCTCAATCGTTGACTGGCTGTGAATTTCCCATTACCTAGAGGAAAGAAATAGGAGTAACAGAGCCAGGACTTTAAGTGACAGTGCCTTAGGTCTTTACAAACCTTCCAGGTAAGGCTTGGGAAAAACTAACCAGAGCAATGCTACAAACACATATACACATATACACACACATATACACAAACAAAAAAACTCATGTTAAGACAGACAGATAATAAACATAACTATGCACAGATACATACATACAGTTCCCTGTTCCAGTCCAGATTGAAGTCAGTGAGAAATCATATCTCAGGCAATCCTAGCTTGCTTCTTACCCTGCTAAGGACAGGACAAAATTTACAGCAGAGAATAAAAGAAATATGATTGGATCAGTGAATCAGTTGCTATTTGGTAAAAACTAGGCTATACTGTGTTCCTTGAGAGAGAATCCTAGGACTGAGAGCTGATAGGAACCTTAAACATCATCTAGACCTAAACATTCTTTTAAAGAAACTGAAGACCAACAAAAAAGAGCTTGACTACCTAAGACCACATGGGTAGTTAGAACTGATATCAAAAGTAAGTTTTCTAGATCCAAATTAAATGGTCTGCCCATTAAAATAAAATAGGAATGTCTCACAAAAGTTTCCCATTTCCAAAGAAAGTCTAGATTTTCCTGCCTGGTAATTGAAACTATCAACAGCCACCACTGTACTGTTTTTGTTATATTCCTCATTCTTCCTCTAATGGATGTCCACATCCATTCTACTTGGCTGTTTTCATTTTCCCTTCCTCACTACTTTGTGTTTCTCCACCTACAGAACTTGGTGTACCCTATTTCCCTCTGTCCAAACTGTTATCCTCCTCTGGTAACTAAATCCTTCCTACACATCAAGGCTCAGCCAAAGACCCCATTCTCTCTGATCAATCCAATCTACACTGAAATTTCCCTTTTTTGGATTCCTATGCTGTGTGTTGTTTAGTCTACCCAAGGAACTCGTAAACTCTAAGGTCCCTCTACACTCTAATATTCTACAAGTTTGTAGGCCTCACATTCTCTACATTTTAAGAGCAGCATGGAAAATTAAGTTTATTCTGATAGGAAAATACTAAGAGTATGTATATCCTCCACAGAGAAATATGCTACATAGTGTATCTTCTCTTTTTCTACTACTATATTATGGAAAACATGTCATTCTGAAGGAGCTGAATCTTGTGAAGACTGAGAGACTGGGCAAGAAAACATTTGCAGGAAGAAATCTTTAAACTGAATCACCTAAAACCAACAACTATGAAAATCCATAAGGAAACTTTGATGTGGAGTCACCATAAGACTGGGCACAAACCATCTTGAAATCTTACAGCAGTGTAGCTGTCTCAAAAGGAAATTTGGGTGAGCTTGGAAAGAGTATTCACATCTAAGAGTATTGAATTGAAACAATGTTAGTTCTTAGATCATAGATTTAGAATTGATTGGGAAGCCAGATACAATTTAGTAAAACTACTTCATTTCAAAAATCAGGAATTGAGGTACAGAGAGTCTGACTGCATTTCTTGATGTCACACAAATACTAGACAGTAAATAGTAAAGATCTGAGCCTATGTCACCAAGCTCTGAACCTAGTTTGCTTTACTATATCATACGGTTGCACCTGATAAAAAAAAATTAAGGCTCATATTTAAAAAGCATTTTAAAGTGATCATTCAAAATAACACTTTTAGGCTGATAATGCAAGTATCATTAACTGCATATGTTACAAACCAAGGTTCATGGAGACTAAGAGACTTACTCAAGGTCATACAGTTAAAAAGCAGTAATGCTAAATAAATTAAATATTAAAATCCAAGTCTTCAGATTAAAAGAACAGTGTCTTCACTATATGCCTCACTGTTCTTCTGTCATATAGTTTGTTTGATTTTTAAAAAATTAGGAGGATCACATTTTATTTACCATGGTAGGTTTTTTAAAACTATAAAATAATTGATCAAATTGGTATGTTTAGCTGCTTTAATAGAGTTATGGTGTTAAAATAGAAGGCAGAAGTATAAAATTAGTAAGTGTGAACTTAATCTCAGCTAAAGGTCTACGTTGCAGATTAGATCCAGGCAAATGAAGCAAATATCACTGATAAAATTTATCTGGCTATATTTAGCTATGTCTACCTACCTATTTGTCTCTCTATCATCTATTCTTTGAATCTGGGCTTCTGATTTCATCATTTCATAAAATTACCAGAGCAGATAATTTCTTTGACAGTGAAAATTTCCCTTGGTTCTTCACCTCTATAATTTAAATTCTTTGACCTTGACTAACCATATTTCCAAAGAACTGGTGAATCAGCATGTTGCCCATCTCCTGACAAAATGGTGCTATAACCAGGGTGCAAGATGAAGCATGTTTTTGGACATAGGCACATGGGAATTTGTTTGAACTGATTGTACATTTGTTACAAGAGTTTTCTTTCTCTTTTTTTAATGGTTGCAGTGGAACAAAAGAAAAAGAAAAACTCTTAATTGAAACAAATAAAATGTAATTTAAAATAAAATTAAACATTTTGGGAGAGAATCCTTAAAGTCCTACAGAGTTACCTGAGGATATACTAAAAGGTTTAGTACCTTAATCTAGTATATATATGAGAGATTGGATTTAAGTAAATCTATGGTTTCCTGACTCCAAAGAAGACTCTCACTGCCCCTTGCATGAATTTCAAGAAAAGTTCTTAATAGTGAGAAGATGAAGTGTACAAGTGTGAATGAGGGTGAAAGGGATGCAAAATTTAAATGTTCAACTCATCCCAGGAATGTCACAGATGTATGTCCTTTGTGAACGTTATAAAATCTGTTGACATTGCCAACTGCTAAGTGAGCTCATTATTTGTTTCTTCATGCAGAACAACTTACCTTATTTCTTTATTTATTGACTTTAAGTCAGTTCTGCAAGCATAACCAAATCCTCAGTTTCCTGACATGAGTATTTGATCATTAGTTTCAAAGATTAGAGTAACTAACTTTGCAGTTAAATACTACCAAATAAAGAAATATTTTAGATTTGGAAGTATGCAAGAAAACTAGTTCTTTGTACCAATGTAATTATTAATATAACTATTAAAACTCTATTATTCTTTGTTTTCGTACCTATATTTTTTCTCTGGAAGATATGAACAGAGAAAACCAAACCATTATCTCTGAATTCCTTCTCCTGGGGCTCTCCAGACAGCCAGAACAGCAGCAAACTCTCTTCTGGCTTTTTCTGTGTATATTTATTGTCACTGTGAGTGGGAATATGCTAATCATGCTGGCCATTGGTTTGGATGCCCGACTACACTCACCTATGTACTTCTTCTTGGCCAACCTCTCTTTTGTTGACATTTGCTTTTCATCAGTTACAATCCCCAAGATGTTGGTAAACCACATAATAAGAAGTAACTCTATCTCTTATGTGGAGTGCATGATTCAGATGTATTTCTTTATTACTTTTGTAAACATGGATGGGTTTCTTCTGGTGGTAATGGCTTATGACCGGTACATGGCCATTTGTCGCCCACTTCACTATACCACAGTCATGCGCCCAGCACTTTGTATCCGTCTGGTGGCCACATCCTGGATCATCACTAATCTACATGCTCTGTTACACACCCTACTCATGGCTCAATTGTCCTTCTGTGCTGACAACATCATTCCCCACTTCTTCTGTGATCCCTACCCAGTTCGACAGCTCTCTTGTTCAGACACCTACATCAGTGATCTGATGGTGTTCACTGTTGGTGGGGTGGTGTTTGTTACCCCTTTTACATGCATTGCCATCTCTTATGTCTTCATATTCTCCAATGTGATGAAGATCCCCTCTACCCAAGGAATACAGAAAGCCCTGTCCACATGTGGTTCCCACCTCACTGTGGTTTCTCTCTTCTATGGGGCCATAATGGGCATCTATCTGCGCCCCTCATCCTCGTACTCAGCTGTGGACACAGTGGCCACAGTTATCTTCACTGTGGTTACCCCTATGCTTAACCCCTTTATCTATAGCCTGAGAAATCAGGACATGAAGGCAGCTGTGCGGAGACTGATTCTTCCAAAACTGATTTTGCAAATGCCTTAGAAACATTGAACTCAATTTCCTTCAAGAAATATTTAGTATCAGGGTTGAGCCAAGATGGTGGTGTAGAAAGACATAGAAAGACATACATACTTTAACTCTTTCCCCATAGCCCACAAAATACTTGTAAAGAAAGACTCTTAACAAATTCTAGAGCAGCAGAAGCCACAGAAAGATGGAGTAGAGGAGATTTCAAGCCCAATGTGACGTGGAAAGCCAACAGGAAAGGTTTGCCCCAAAGAATGTGGAGAAGAGCCTAGCCCAGACTCGGACCATGTGACTCTGGGAGGAGCAGGACCAAAGTAGACATCAAGGATGAAATCCCTGATATTCTAGAAAGAGAGGGCAAAATAAATATTGAAAGAATCCACTGATCACCTCCTGAAAGAGACCCAAAATGAGAAACTTCTAGGAATATTGTGGCCAAATTTCAGAGTTCCCAGGTCAAGGAGAAAAGATTGCAAGAAACTAGAAAGAAATAATTTGAGTATTGTGGAAATACAATCAGGATAACACAGGATCTGGCAGTTTCTACATTAAGGGATAGAAGGGCTTAGAATAGAATATTCCAGAAGTCAAAGAAACTGGGATTAAAATCAAGAATCACCACTCAGCAAAACTGAGTGTAATACTTTGGAAAAAAAAGTGACCATTCAATGTTATAAAGGACTTTCAAGCATTCATGATGAAAAGACCAGAACTGAAGAGAAAATTTGACTTTCCAACGCAAGAATCAAGAGAAGTAAGAAAAGGTGAACAGGAAAGAGATATCCTAAAGGACTTTATGTTGAACTGTTTACATTCCTTCATGGAAAGATAATATTTGTAACTCTTGAGACTTTTCTCAGTATTTGGGGGGGTGGATGGATTAGAGAGAGAGAGAGAGAGAGAAGTTTGAGTTGAATCAGAAGGAATGATATCTATAAAAAATAAAATTAAGGGGTGAGAGGAGTGTATTGGGAGGAGATAGGGAGAAATGGAATGGGGCAAACTATCATTCATAAAAGTGGTAAGAAAAATATTTTTCAATGGAAGAGAAAAGAGAGGAGGTGAGAGGGAATAGATGAATATTACTCTCTTCACATTTGGCCTAAGGAAGAAATAACATGCTCACTCAATTTGGTATGAAAATCTAGCTTACACTACAGGAAAGTAGGAGAGAAGGGGACAAGTAGGTGATGGGGAGGGCAATTGGAAGAAAGGAGTAATTAGAAGTAAGCATGTTGGAGAAGGGACAAGGTCAAATGAGAGAATAGAACAAATGGGGACTGGGGTAGGAAGGAGGGAAATATAGTCTTATACAATATGACTATTATGGAAGTCTTGTGCAAAATGACACATATATAGCCTGTATTGAATTGCTTACCTTTTCAGTGGGGGTGGGTGGGAAGGGAGGAAGGGAGAGAAGTTGAAATTCAAAGTATTAGGAACAAATGTTGAGATTTGTGTTTGCATACAACTAGGAAGAAGGAAATACAAGTAATGGGGTGTAGAGCTCTATCTTGGCCTAAAAGAAAAGATAGAAGATTGAGATAAAGGAAGAATGGTGTGTGATAGAAGGAAGGGCATATTGAGGGAAGGGGTAATAAGAATGCAAGGTGTTATTGGGAGGAGGGGAGAGATGGGGCGAAAAATTGGAACTCTGTGGAAATGAATGTCGAAATCTAAAAATAAATAAATAAAACTATAAAAAGAAGCAAGCATATCCATAACATAGCATAACAAAGAAAACTGCACATAAAACTGCAAAAAAGGAAACATTTAGTATCAATCAAAGTATTTATTAAGCACTTATTCCATGTCAAGTCCCATACAAGGAGCTGGGGCAACAAAGACAAACTCCCCTCCAGAATCTTACATTTTATTAGAGAAAACAAGATAGACATATAAATTAACATATCAAATTTAAAAAGTAAATATATATTAATTTTGGGGGGCATTAGAAACTGGTAGATTCAGGAAAGCTATTAAGTAAAAAATGGCATCTGAGCTGAGCTTTAAAAAAAAAGTCTTTCTATGATTAGAATACAATCTTCTGCAAAACGTCTCTTTATCCTGAGGGTGAATTTTTAAATACGACTTACTTCGTACAAAAGTAAGTAATGCAAAGATGAGGGAGTATGGAGAACAACTACTGAAAAGGCATAGAGATAGAAGATGGAATGACATGCATGGGGAATTTATATTGGTTTGTTTGCAGTGTCGGGGGTGAAAAACATTGTGGAAAAACAGGTGGGAGCATGATTACAATGGACTTGAAATACCAAACAATGAAATTTGTCCTAGAACAAGGGTTATAAACCTTTTTTGGCATTCTAGTGTGGACCTCTTTTCAGAATGAAGTTAATAAATACATAAAATGCATAGGATTACAAAGGAAATTAATTATATTGGACAAATATGCAAATATACATCATGTATGCATATGTGTCTATCCATATATATTTTATCTTTTGCAGGGCTCAAATGCCTATCCTAGAGGGAGAAGAGAACTCCTAGAAATTTTTGAAAAGGGGAAAACAATAGTCAAAGCTTGCTTTAGTAGTATTTCTTTAGCAGTAATGTGGGAAAATGTATTGGAGACATCAGAGACATGAGGTAGGAAGATTTTTCATCAGGCTATTGAAAAAAATCAAGATCAACTAGAATCATACAATGGGAATAGAGAAATGGCAATGGATGCTAGAAATATTATGGAGGTAAAATCAATAACACTTGGTACCCAACTGGATATAGAGAGGGTAAATTAGAGTAAAGAATAAAGTATGACAACAAGTATGCAAACCTGAGTAAGTGAAGTGATGGGGATGCCTTCAAATGATGCCAGTCAGTCAATAATCATTTATTAAATGTCTACTACATGCCAGGCACTCTATTAAGTGTTGAGGATACAAACAAAAATAAAAGATAGTCCCTTCTCTCAAGGAGTTCACAATACAATGGAAGACATAACATTGGAGCTACCATGTACAAATAAGTCGTATAAAGGTTAATTTAGAACTAATGAACAGAGGGAAGGCAATAGAAATGAGAGACAAGAAAAGGTTTCCTATAGAGGGTGAGATTTTAGCTGAGAATTAAAGGAAGCCAGGGAGCTTGAAGGCAGAGATGTGAGAGATGGGTTGGATGAGGATATGGAGTTCTGCTGTGGAATATACAGTTTGAGATCCATATCTTCCCATCCCTTTGTGTGTGTTCCTGTTCTACCTGTCCCTAGAAGACCTGTGTGTCACTTCCACCACAGTGCCCAGAGGACTCCTTGCCCTAATTACAGGATATCAGACATACCCATGCAGCCTACATGACCCTGGTCTTCTTTACTATGATTGCAAGCACCATGGACAGCAATGTTTTAGCTATGTGGTAATCTCTTCCAGTGAGGCTTCAGCAGGGCCAAAAGGCCAGGAGGGATGAAAAGACAGAGTCTCTGCAATATAAACTGGACGGGTTCCAGATTCAGAATAAATATTTCACACTTTAGAAAGACCAGACTGCACCTATACTTTTGTCCTTAGCTATTCTTCTGCATAAGACCCCAAATGTCTTTGTTTCATATTTCCCATGTCTAAGAAATATAATTGAATTGAGACTGATCATCACAAGTCAAGTTTGAGTACCTTATTGAAAAAAGGGTTATCAAATAACAGAGGCTAGAACTTTCCTGCTTCCTTCCTTGAGGTGGGAAACCTCAGAGCTAAGGTTCTAAAGTAGTTAGAGAGGAAAGGTTTCTGTTTATACCATGTTCAAAGTGATTTCCATGGCTAAAAGAGCACCGCAGCTCTAGCTGAAAAGAGTCCTATATATGAAGGTAGCGTAATACTATTCAGCAACACCAGTGGTTGAAAGTGGTTAAAGACTGTAGCTACGTATCAAAGAATGAGCCCAAGGAGTCCAACACATCAGCTTGTGTGATAGAAACATCATTCCCTGAGCAGAGCCCAGTAACAGAGCACAATGCCTGGCCTATTCCAGTAGCTACTACCTATAGCACAGTGGTTTGTCCAACCCTATCTGACAGCAGGTCCCTAATGACAGAATGTTCTATCTAGCCCAGTTCAGAAGCAACTAAGACTGGTGAGGAGTCAGTGTAACTGCCAAATCACTTCCTTGAACCAGCTCAACAACAGACTGACCCATTCAGCTGAGACTGAATGACTTCCATGAAAAGAAAGGTCAGCTGAGGCACCTATCCAGAAAGGCTGCCCCTTTAAGGATCTAGTCAAGCAGATCAATAGAACCAGACAATCATCAAACTCCATATCTGACAATAAATGTTGAGTGTTTTTTTGTTTCTTCTCATTAATGGTATTTTGATTTTTCCTATTACAGGTAAAAATAGTTATAAAGATTCACTTTTATAAGATTTTGAGTTCTAAATTTTTTTCCCCTTCACTCCCTCCCCGGCCCCTCTCCATGGAAAGCAACCTGATTTAGGTTATACACATATAGTCATATTAAACATATTTTCACATTAGTCATGTGTTGTGAAATAAGAATCAGAACAAAAGGGAAAAAATTATAAGAAAGAAAGAAAGAAATAGAAAATAGCATGCTTTGATCTGCATTCATGTTCCTTAGTTCTTACATTTATCATAGTTGATTATCACACAGTGTTGCTATTACTCTGTACAATATTCTCCTGGTTTTGCTTACTTCACTCAGCATAGGTTGAAGTCTTTCCAGTTTTTTTCTGAAATCTGTCTGCTCATCATTTCTTGTAGCATAATAGTATTCCACTACTTTCATATACCACAACTTGTTCAGCCATTTCCCAATTGATGGGCATTCTCTCAATTTCCAAATTCTTTGCCACCATTAAAAGAGTCACTATAAATATTTTGTATATGTAGGTCATTTTCCTTTTTTCAGTCATCTCTTTGGGGTATAGAAAAAATAGTGGTATTGCCACAAAGTATCACAGTCCTTTGGACATGGTTCCAAATTGCTCTCCAGAATGCTTGAATCAGTTCACAACTCTACCAACTTTGCATTAATGTTCCAATTTTCCAACATATTCTCCAACATTTATAACTTTTTGTCATATTAGCCAGTCTTATAGGTGTGAGGTGGTAGATCACATCATAACAGACTTTGTGAAGACCTTCTGAAGAAAGAGAGAATATATAGGCCCTGAAGTTCCTGAGTTTAAGTTGCCTTGGCCTTATGTATTCTCTACATATGTGCCTTAATACCAGTATACTTTAGGTTTAGATCTGCTATTAATCTCTGGGCATATTTGTGAAATAATGCACCCTTGGAATTAGGGCAAATGTTTTGTTACCAGGATTCTTGTTGTGTCATTTGAATAAATATATTTGCTAAATAACTGGGTCAACTGTATAATTTTTAAGAGAAAATACAGTGGTGGGAGCTCATGAACTACTTCTGTGGAGGGCATTGGGATCCTCAAAACAATAGCTGCTCTCCTTCTGGGGTTCCAATGTACTGGTTCTAGTGCAAGTTGGAGAGTCTCAAACTGGATGTCACAAAAGTATCTTGAACTCAAGATATCAAAAATTGAACTCTTTACCTGCCCCCTTAAGCAGTCCCCACTTCTAAATCCCCTATTACTGTTCAGAGCACTACCATCCTCCCAATCACCCAGGCTCAAAATCTAGGTATCATTCTTGACTCCACAGTCTCTCTCATCCCCCTCCCCTTATTCAATATGTTTCTTTTTTCCCCTTGATGCATTTTTTAAAATTGTATTAATTTTATTTGAACTTAGAAAAATAAGCATTCTCAGGGAAGCTGAGTACATTTAAGAGCCAACGCTATGGCAGAGACAGATCCCAAAAGTGTACAGGACCTGACCACTGTGCTTCAAAAGCTTCTTCAGCAGATGCAGGACAAGTTTCAGACCATGGAAGACCAGATAATTGGTGATATGAGCAGTCACATTGATGATCTGGAGAAAAACATTGCTGACCTTATGATCCAGGCAAGGGTAGAAGAAATAGAAGGAGAAAACAAAGTACTTGCTACACATAATAGCTAAAGATTTTGTTAATCATTTATAATGAATTCTGGAAAATGTCTTTTTTTACAAGCCAAAAAGTTAACGAACAGCTTTTCTCA
Source organism: Potorous gilbertii (assembly GCA_028658325.1). Classification (NCBI taxonomy): domain Eukaryota; kingdom Metazoa; phylum Chordata; class Mammalia; order Diprotodontia; family Potoroidae; genus Potorous; species Potorous gilbertii. Next base: position 147,516,856 of record CM053769.1, read on the forward strand.
ACTAACTACTGTGTGTAAATATTTTTTATTCTATACCTTGTATTCCTAGAATAAGCAGTTTTATTAGGTTCCAAGGTGATATATTTTTTGATTTCTTGTACATGGTAGCTTCATAATATATGACATAAAATGTGTAAACATTAGTTAGTAACCTGAAATTCTGACTGCTCTTGGCTCAAATTTTAAAAAATTTTAGTGCATTTATTGTCAAGTCATTTGTTTCTTTTGTAGTAGTTTCAGTTTAATAACAAATTGCTAGGAGTTTTTTTTAAAGAAATGTATTAATTTTTTCAACTGTTAATTAGACTCGCTTTGCAAAGTATAACACCTAGAGTCTGGGATGTGCAATCCTCAGTACAAAATTACTGTTGTTCTAATAATAAATAAATGGTATGTTGACCATATTTTTAAAGCACACAAAAAAAATTGAGTATTTTGTATTTGGATGTCTGTCATTGTTATGGTTCTGTGATTGAGAACTCTACCTAAGAATTTACTATAAAAAGCCCTACAAAAGAGCTGAAATTGATGGACAGTAACTATGGCCACTTTTTAATACACTAGAGGATTTGGATAGTGACTATCTTAATTCCTCAAAATTACTTGGGACAGAAAATGTTCTACAAAGATGATTTACACTCAGTGATTAGAATTTTGCGTGTCATAACAGTTTAATAATTAGTTATAATATCAAAATAGTTCAATGTAAGAACCTAAGGGGATTTTAAAACCAACTTACTCCATATTTACTTGTGCTACTGATTTTAAAAAGCATTTATTATTAGAAGAAAAAGCAAGTGGCCATTGTGAATCCTTATTCACTTTCTGTGCATTGACTCATAAATGTCCTTATTATAAGCTTGGATTTTTTAAGAAAAATTGTGGGTTTTGTTGTTTACCTTTTTTCTTCTCTAAATGCTTGCGGAATGACACTTTTGTAATAGATGATACGTAGAATGGAAAATACCAAACGTTTTCATCACAACGTATTCTATGTTTTAATTAAGAGGTGAGGGACAAAGATTGGACACCCAAATGAATGACTTATGAAATTGTTCCTGTATTTAAAAAAGAAAATTAAGGTCAAGATAAAACTGAAAGATGATGCAGAGATAGAGGACCATATTTTCCTGGATAGAACCTTTTAAGTGAATATTTTGTGATTGTAGAAGAAATTTTCTGTACCACCAGGCAGTTTGTTGTATTGTTATAAATATGGAATAAAGCTATAAAAAAACAAAAAAAAGAAAAATAAGCATTCTCACAACATATTAAAATTTTTAAAAGATGATTTGCTCATGAACCTGCAAATCTATTATGTACAACTTGCTGTTCCTTTAAAATATTTAATAAAGTTATCATATAAATTTCTTTTTTTCTTCCCTCCCCCCACCTTAGAGAGGATTACTATTAGATACACGTATGTGTGTATATATATTATATGTATATATATATGTAAAACCATTCTATACCTACTTCTACTTATCCATTCTTTCTATGGAAGCATATAGCATCTTCCTTCATAGGTCTTTTGTAACTAATTTGTGTGTTCATAGTAGTCAAAATGACTTAGTCATTCAAAATTGTTCTTAAAACAATATTGCTGTTACGTGTACATAACTGTCTTGGTTCTGCTTAATTTTCTCCTCATTATTTCGTGTCTTTCTCTCCATGTTTGTCTAAGATAATGATCTCATCATTTTCATCACGATCATATGCCACAATTTGTTCAGCCATTCCACAGTTGATGGACATCCCTACAATTTCCAGTTCTCTGCAATCACAAAGAGAGCTGCTATAAATATTTTAGAACACTAAGTTCTTTTCCCTTTTTCCTAATCATCTTTGATCAAATTGTTAGAAATATGCTTGACATCAAAAGATAGCAAGGAAAATTTATTACAGTAGAGTTCCAAGTAATCGAACACCTTGACCAAAAGCAGGGTTACTCCCTCCTTAGGAAGGAAGAGCACTGGATACAGAAATGAGATGACCTATATACCATTAGTTCAAGACAGATCCTCCTACCAGGAGACATGGTCCGTTCTCCATTAAGTCACCATCTTCCCTTACCCTATTCTCCGGCTCTCTTGCACCTCTCTACCAAGAAAAGCAGGACATATTTCATCAACTTTGCACTGAAGTCAAGATTGATCTCCCCAAATCCCTTGTATTTGTGATATCTTACTGTTTTGTACCATTCTATCACATTTGTATCTCCAATCAATGGGCACCTACTTTGGAGTTCATGGACTAGACAACAAGTCCCCACACACCCAGCACACAGTGAATGCAATTACTAAATAGTAACTGTTTCTGTTTTACCCAGGAATCCTGAAGTCTCCCCACTCCCACTTTGATTTTTTTATTAAAGGGGCCATCCCTTGAGGAATTACTTAAAGAAGCTTATTCATTGAAAGGGTATATCTCACTCAAAGTGAGAATGTGACAGGACCTTCACCTAAAATGGTCAGGGTCTCACATTGCATCCTGAGTCATCTTCAGTCATCCTGATGAATGTCAGACCACTAGAGCCAGATGACTCAGGAGAAGAAAGTGAGGTTGGTGATGTTGCACAATCTTCCCTCACTCAAATGAAAGTCAACTGCAAGTCATGTCATCATCTTGATATCATAGTCCTCTTGTAAAATGATGGACAAACACACATACACACACACACGCAGACACACAATCATCTTTGGAAACAGACCTAGCAGTGATATTGCTGGGCCAAAGGGTATAGCCAGCTTAATGACTGGGCATGGTGAATTTAAACTTCATAACGTCTTTCTCTATAACACCCCCTTCTATCCTCTGGCACTGTCACCACTCTGGTACAGACCTTCATCACTGCAAGCCTGGACTATTCCAATAGTCTGCTGATTGGTCTTCCTGCCAAAAGTCTCTACCCACTCTACTCTACCCTCCACTCAGGCCTCAAAATTATCTTTGTAAAGCAGATATCTGACCACATCAACTCTCCTAATATACTCTAGGGGCTCTTCTTTGGGATTCTCAAAGTCCTTCAAACCTCCCCAACCACCTTTCCAGTCTTCTTATACCTTGCCCTTCATCATGTTCTCTTTGAGGCATTGACACGGGCTTCCTTGATGTTCTTCATATAAGATACCCCATCTCTCAACTCCAGGTATTTTCACTGGCTGTCTCTGATGCATGGAATGCTCTCCCTTCTAACTTCTACCTATAGGCTTCTTTCAAGTCTCAGCTAAAATCTCACCTTCTACATTAATCCTTTCCAAATATCTCTTAATTTCTAACATCTTTTCCATTTGTTAATTATTTCCTATTTATCCTGGGTATACCTTGTTGTACATAGCTGTTTGCATATTGTCTCCTAATTAGACTATCACCTCCCTGAAGGCAGGGACAATCTGATCTTTCTTTGTACCCTCAACATTTAGTGTAATGCCTATCCTTGAAGTTAGGTGGTATAGTTGCTAGAATGCTGGGCTCGGGATCCAGGAAAACCCCAGTTAAAGTCCCCCTTTCTATCTGTGTGGCTCTGACCAAGTCACTTAACCTTGGTTTGCATCAGTTTCCTTGACAGTATCCTCAATGGAGATAACAATAACACCTTCTTCCAGGATAGTTGTGAGGACTAAATGATGTAATATATGAAAAGTGCTTTGTAAACCTTAACGTTAACTATATAAATGCTAAGTCTAATAATAAAAATTATTAATATTATTATTGCAGGAGACCAGGGGTAGGGCCTTTGGACCCTGCCTCATCATTCCCTGAAGATGCCTCTCACTAGGTGGAAACAAGAGAGACCACTCTAACTAGGACTTAAATACAATGCAATTCCCTCCAAACTGTCTGTAAGAGCCTGGAAAAGCTAGATGTAAAAGAGGGGCCAGTTCCATTTACGGAGCTATTGAGTGTTCTGATGTGTACCTAAGAATTACCAAATCCTTTCTGGATGCCCCATTTTCTCTCTACCAAAGGTGGATCCTCCAGTGATAACTACTAATGTTAAAATCTTCTAAATAGTCAATTCTTTCTACTCCAATCCCCCAAAATTTATGATTATCTAGGTCACTGTCTCACTGCTCTCTGCTTACTGCTCATAGGTATCTCATCCTCCTTGGACAGACAGGATCTACTAGTTCTCCTGGGTAATTTATTCAAATCTGACCCCTGACAAATATTTGCTGTTTAACCCTGGGAAATATATGTAATCTTTCATGTTTCCAACAAGACTCTAAGACTACTGTTTTCAAAATAGCTGCCCATTTTCTTTAGGAGGTACCAGAATCTTTTTTAATGCAATCAGAGTTAAATGACTTGCCCAGGGTCACATAGCTAGTAAGTGTCTAATGCCAGACACCAATTCAGAGCTAGTACATTCTACACTGAACCATCTAGTTGCTCCAAGAATTTTTGAACACCAATTAAATCCCAGGTTATGGATTTTAAAAAAACAATTATTTTGTTGTTGTTTTACACCATCATTTGTTGTATATCTACACCTCAACAGCGTTCCCTACACCAATAAAATGACAAAAATTAATTTTTTAATTATTGTTTTGAAGAAGGAAGAGAAGGAGAAGAAATAGGAGGAAGAGAAGAAGAAAGGAGGGAAGGTGAAGATAAGAAGAAAAGGAGAAGAATGAAAAGGAAGAGGAGGGCATGATAAATACATCAAAGAAATGTAAAGATAGTGCAGAAGTCTAACTTTTCTGCACTGCTGACAGCCCTAGAGGCATGAGACCAAGACTGAGTAAATAGCCTGTCTGGGTTCTCTAGCCAAGATGTGTAGATTGGTTTCCCCAAAATGATTGATAGTTGACTCACTTTCCCTCTGTGAATATCTTCTTCTCAATAATCAGGAACAAATGGCTTTAGATCATTTGTATTCCCCAGGGCCTGGATGCATAAGAACTCATGCTCTCTTGATTGTGTCAAGCAGATGGAAACACAAGGGACATAGTTCATGGAAGCATGCATAAAACTTCCCATGAGATGAGAACAGAATGAGGAAAACTTGTGTAGGAGACTTCTCTAGTACAAAGCTACATTCTGTCTTTACCTAAACATCTATCCAGAGGGAACAAGGAAATCAGCAATATCTAATGGGGAGAAGGGAGGAGGGGGAAGAGATGATTCCTAGAGGGACATATAGTCTAATAACTGGCTCAGCTGAACCTTTCTGAAATATAAGATAAACTTATATTTCATTCAGGATGCCTCCTAGATGAATTTTATATCTGAACCTAACTGGTAATTAAAAGGTCAGTTCCCGTATCCAAAAGAGATGTGTTTGTGGCAGAAGAATTCCACCCAACCCTGCCTATGGTCACAAATTAATGGTTTCATATGCTCTGCTCCATTATTTCCAACATTAACAGGACTCAAGCATCCATTATTTCCAACATTAACAGGACTCCCATAGCCCACTCCAATCTATTTTCATCACTTCTGGTGGAGAAGATTCCTGGATCCTCAACCACCTCACTGTGAATTACCTACTGTGGAAGAAAAAAAAGGAGGTAACAGAATCAGGTAGCTTGGTATTTTTAATGAGATCAGAACATAGGGACCAGGTAAGAGACTAGGGAGTGAGGAAAGGAAAATCTCTCTTGGATGCAGACAGAGACACATTCAGGTATTCTGAGATAAACTCACAGGCATATACAAGAACACAGACACACATAAGAAACAGAAACACAAAAAGACAGCAACAGAAATACACAGAGACAGACACAGACATACAAGGATACAGATCCAGAAATGTCCAAGTCTTTCCTTCTGTTTATCTCAGCCCAATTTCATATTACTGTAGGATAGCCTCTCTCAGCTGATCGTGTCCCAAACTCCCTGAGATTTGCCAAGGAATGAAACAACTTCTTCTTCACAAAAATGTATTTACATATCAAATAGAGACACATGGTCTAAACAGTAAAGTCAACTAAGGTGAGAAGCTGGATGATATGTCCATGTTGAGCATTTAGTAAATAATGTCTGGAGAAGTCAATTATATTATTGAATCAAATTGTTACCACACATGGTCCGTGTACCTTTCCCTTGAATCAAATAATATATATTAAGTGTTCAGTTGGTGCTCCATTCTAGATTCTACAAGGAATATTCCTTGTCCTTAACTGTTCCTTACTCTCAAAAAAGTTAGGAGCCCCCTAGAGCCAATAAAATATGGACACCAATAACAGTAAGACACGGTGTGATAAATGCTAAGTTCACATGAGAGAGAGACAGTGCTTTTGTGTAGGGCACGGGTTTGTAAACTTTATTGTATTATGGATCCCATTGGTAGTCTAGTGAAGTCTGTGAACCACTTCATTTTAATGCTAAAAATAAAATATAGAGAATGACAAAGAAAGCCAATTATATTAAAATACAGCTATCAATTTTTTAAGTTCATGGACTCCTAGTAAACAATCCCTAGTAGAGAAGAATTAGGGCAGGTTTTCTGGCAGTGATGGCATTTCAGCCAGACCTCAGACAATAGGGTTGGATTTCAACAAACAGAAATGCAGAAGGATAGGTGGTACATGGAGGGGGAATCTTATACATTCTAGGTAGAGGTAATTACATGGACAAAGCATCAGAGAGATTAGATTGTATTCAGCAAACAGATAGGGGTGTATCTGGTTGAAGAAGAGGGTATTTGAAGGGATAAATGAGAGATAAAGTCACCCATCTTCACTTGTAGCTAGCAATCATGGATTCATAGGAATTAGACCTTAGCAATAATGGAATCCAGAGACTCAAGTTTTTATGTGTCATGGATCCTTTTGCAGCCTGGGGAAGCCTCTGAATATATTCTCAGTATTTTTAAGCAAAATGTACAATATTATGAAGGAAAGTAGTTATATTGAGAAAGACTGCCAGAAAAGTACAAATATTTTTTTAAAGCTCAAAAGAAGAAAATTATAATAAGCATTCAATGAGTGAGAATTCACTGGAGCTAAGCTTTTGTGAAGGGGAGTTATGGGAAATAAGTCAAGAAAGGTACTTTGGAGCAAATGGCTGAATCAAAGAAGCAAAGTATAAAATGAAAGTGTCTTGTCTACTGAGCAGATCAGCAAAAATCAAGAGGTTCAAAGGTTGACTATTTGTTTGCTGTTGCTATGACCCCATTTTGGGCTTTTCTAGACAAAAAGACTAGAATGGTTGGTCATTCCCTTTTCCAGCACATTTTATAGATGAGAAACTGAGGCAAACAGTGGCAAGTCACTTGTCCATTGTCACACAGCCAGAAACTCTCTGAAGCCAGATATGAACTCATAAAGATTACTCCTCCTGATTTCAAGCCAAGTGCTCTACCCACTTTGCCACTTGTAGATTACTGATGGATTGAAATTCTTATGTAAAGTTTAATATTGCCACAAAGAACTAAATATAGTTAAAAGAGATATGGGCTGGGATTCTGCAGAGCTAATATCTGAACTTTTCTCTACTATTAACTAGGTTAACTTTAACAAACCACTTCCCTGTTATCATCCTCAGCTTCCTCATCTGTAAAAAAAAAAAGTGACTGATAAGATGTTATACAAGGTTCCTTATAACTCTAACAGTCTATTTTTCTATGACTTTTATTAAAAGGATGAATAGAGGGAACCTGACCAGCGTATCAGATTTCCTCCTAATGGGGCTCTCCAAGTGGCCAGAACACCAACAACTCCTCTTCCCACTGTTCCTGTGCATGTACTTGATCACAGTGTCTGGGAATCTACTCATCATCCTAGCCATATGTTCCAACGTTCACCTCCACAGCCCCATGTACTTTTTCCTCATCAACCTCTCCTTCACTGATATCTGTTTCATCTCTACCACAGTCCCCAAGATGTTAGTGAACATTTACACTCAGGTTCACACCATTTCCTACGTGAAGTGCCTCACTCAAATGTACTTTTTCACCTTGTTTGTTGGACTGGATGATTTCCTTTTAGGTGTGATGGCATATGACCGATACATAGCCATCTGTCACCCACTTCATTACTCAATGGTGATGACCCCCAAAGTCTGTATCCTACTTGTGTCTGGGTCCTGGATTATCACTAACAGCTGTTCCTTGCTACATACCCTTCTAGTAAACCAGTTGTCTTTTTGTGCAGAGAACACAATACCCCACTTCTTCTGTGATCTTTCAGCCCTGCTCAAGCTCTCCTGTTCTGATACTTACATTAATGACCTGGAGATTGTAATTGTGGGAGGATTTTTGGTTGGTGCCCCATTTGCTCTAATCATGGTGTCCTACATTCACATTATTTTGGCCATTCTTAAGATCCCGTCCACTGGAGGCAAGTATAAAGCCTTTTCAACCTGTGGTTCCCACCTCTGTAGTGTATCTATCTTCTATGGGACCATTATGGGGGTGTATTTTCTGCCTTCATCTACCCATTTAGGCAATTCAGATATGTTAGCTGGCATCTTCTACACCATAGTCACCCCCATGCTCAATCCCTTCATCTATAGTCTGAAGAACCGGGACATGCAGAATGCCCTGAGACATCTTCTCAACAAGAGAACTTTCTTGATCAGGTGATCCTTGCCTCCACGACCTGCAAATTAAAGTAAACAGAACTAAGAGAATAATTTATGTAATGATTACAATAATATCAAGAAAAAATATTGAAAGACTTCGAAAGTCTGCTCAATGGCATATCTCCCACCTCTCGGCAGGGCAAAGAAGTCAACATTTATTTATATGACTAACATGTTCATTTGTTTTGCTTGAATATATTTATTTGCGAAAAAGGAAGGTCCACAGACTGTTTAATTTTTATGTAGACCTGATATTTCTCAGGATAATTGGAGATGACCCAGGATGCACTGGGAGACCTTGGGCCCGTTAGGCCAAAGACTTTGCAAGTATTCACTTACATAAATAAGTATAAAAATGTACATATTTACACATACACATACACATACGTGTTTGCATGTATGTGTGTGTGTGTGGTGTGTGTGTATACTTTGTCTTTGGTAAAGCAGTTTCTTTTCCAGTGTAAGAGCAAATTATGACTCTTCCATACTTAGCCTCATAAAGAACTGCAAAAATGGGGAGGGAAGGGGAAAAATCTAAGTTATATGGTAGTGATTACATAACAATGAAAATAAATTTAAAAAAATAAAATGTCAGAAAAAGAACCGCACAAACCCTCATGCTTTGTTAGCTGTTTGGTTAATAAAATTTTTTTTTCAGTTAAACTAGCCAAATGATTGGTTGGTTGGTTGTTGTCACTTGTTCCCAAAGAGGATCAAAATGACATCACTATTCTAGCGGCTAGTGTCAATGTGTCTAAGTGTGGCTGATTAGACCAGTATTAGCTCAAAATGCTCTACCACAGGTTAGAGACAAATTTAAAGTAGATACTCCAAATGTTCACAGCCAGTGTTTCCTTTGAGCTCTCTCAGTTCTGCTTTGCTCATAGAGCACAGTACCTTATCTGATGTGGGCACACCATACTGAGCAGTCCTGTGACAGTCTCTCCCACGTCACACAATCAATTCCAAAATTCTTAAGAGAGACATTGAGAGTGTCACTGTATGGCTTTTTCTGACCTCCATGTGAATATTTGCCTTCTGTGAGTTCTCCATAAAATAGTCTTTTTGGCAAGCATATACTTTGCATTCCAACAGCGTGGCCAACCCATTAGATTTATGCACTCACAAGCAGAGTTTGAATGCTTGGCAGTTTAGTTCGACTAAGGATGTCATTATCTGATACTTTATCCTGCAAGCTGATCTTCAGAAACTTCCTAAGACAATTCAAAATGGGAGCAGTTCAGTAAATAAACTAAAACTGATGATTCCTGGTGAATGGAGATATAGTTTATCAGAAATTGCTTTTTAAAAGGAAGAGTTAAATAAATTATCTAACTATTGAACCTATGATTATACACTATCAGTCAACAAATATTTTTTAAGAACCTAGCATATAGCAGACATTATGCTAATATAGGAATCCAAAAAGTGCCAAAGGCAGTCCTTGCCATCTCGGAGTTTAAAATCTAATAAGAAAGATCACAGGCAAAGAAATATATACAAAGCAGCTGTATACAGACTAAATTGAAAATAATTAGCAGAGGGAAGTCACTAGAATTAGGAGTGGTTGGGGAAGACGTTCAGTAAAAGAAGTGATTTTACACGGGACTTAAAGGAAACTACACAGTTCAGAAGTGGAGTGAAACAGGGAGGGCTCCCAAAACATGGAGGACAATCAGAAAAGATGTCCAGAACCAGGAGATGGAGCGTATTGTTCTTGGAATGAAGAGGAGGCCAGTGTAACTGGATGAAAGAGTTGTAATGGGGAATAAGGAGTAAGAAGATTGGATTAGGGGACTATGAACTATATACTATATCATATATATCTATATACATACAAATTATATGTATTCTATATACATAAACACATACATGTACGCTCTATTATTTGCATAAATTTAGTCAATAAAACATCTATATACACTTTATACATGAGTAAATAGATACTATATCTAATGCATATGATACACATAAATACATATTTATGCATGTATCAGTGACTACCCAGGTCCATGCTACTTGAAGGGCAGACATTTTTCGTTTCATCTTTCTCCAAAAGTGTACTTGGGCACTTTGTGTCATCAAAGTTTTTCCACGTGGATTATATTAAAATGCAGTGTGTAGAACTGAATGCAATGCTTCACATGCAGTCTCTTTAGGGCAAAATAAAGTGGTATTATGAATTTCTCCATAATAGACCTCCTTTTTCTGTTAATGTAGACTAAGATTTCATTCACTTTTTTTAATTCCATGACATGGCATTGATGCTTTTTTAAAAATTTTAATTTATAGAATAAAACAAGAATTTCCATTACATAATATAATTTTTAAAAGATGATTGAACATGAAACCTCACATGTATAACTTACTATCCCTTTTAAATATACAACAAAGTTATAATGTAAGTCTCTTTTTTCTTCCCTCACCCCATCATCCTAGAGCTGGAATCATTAGACAAATGTGTGTGTGTGTGTGTGTGTGTGTGTATGCAACATTATTCTCTATATACTTCTATTTGGCGGTTCTTTCTCTGGATGCAGATAGTGTCTGACAGCCTATGTGTTTTTCATAATTAATCTGAGTATATATAATAGTCAAACAAGCATCATTCACTCAAAATCATTCTTAAAATAATATTTCTGTTGCTATACGCAATATTCTCCTGCTTCTGCTCATTTTTCTGTTCATTATTTCATAGAAATCTTTCTGGGTTTCTCTAAAATGATAGAGACTATCATTTATTATACTACAGTAGTATTGCATTAATGCTTATTGAGGGTGAAATACACTATACATCCATCAACGCACATATTTTCCACCTAAAAAGTTCTCTAACCATGCTTCAGCCATCTCATATTTATAAAGCCAATTTTGTAAAGCCATATGGAAGATTATTGTTGTCCATATAAAAATATTTTTTGTATTAAATTTAGTCTATTAGTGTAGCATTTTGGGTTCTACCCCCTCATTGTGTTTTTTTTACATTAAAGAGCGATTTCAACAAAGTTCAATTCCAAGAAGAAATTAGTGAGCATACACCATAAACCAAGTACTGAGAATTCCAAGACAAAAGTAAAATAGTGCTTGCCTTCAAAAACATTTTCTATGTTTTCTGTGAGATGGAATAAAAACTATCTAATAGGCAATGCATGCATTATTATCTAAAGGGCTGAATAGGAACTGAAGACACTTCTATTCCCATCTATGGAGCCCAAGCTTTGTGCTATATTTGAATTATTTGTGAGTTCTGAGATTACTCAGTCACCTCTGAGTAAAGGAAATACTGGTGAAAGAATAATTTGAAGGGTCATCTCCTACCCAAAATTAAATTGTCTATATAAACCTAAACCATGGAGTGCTGGGCCTTAGGTTACATTTATTCTAATGGTTATTGCTATTTTAGAGGGAGTCAGATTACGTAGGGGATGAGGTGCTCAACCTGGAGTCAGGAAAACTTGATTTCACATACTTACTGGGTGTATGATCCTAGAGAAGTCAAAGACTCTTATTTTCTATAGTTTTCTCATTTATAAATGGAGCAGCCTTATCACGTGGCGGTCAAAAGAAGTGATACAAGGACACTGTCAAGGTCTCTCTCAAGAACTTTGGATTTCACTGTGTAACTGGGACCCTACTTTTCAGCATGGCATGCCCTCATCAGAAAAGGTGCTGTGCTCTATGAGCAAAGCAGAATTGAGACAGTACAAAAGAAAAGTAGAATGCCCAAACTTGGAGTAGGCACCCCAAATATTCAGACCAACTATCTGTGAGCAATCTGTGGTAGAGCATTCCGAATTCATAGTGGTCTGATAAACCACAGTCAGACACACATAAAATGCACTTTATCTTGGTGATGTCATTTTGGTCTTCTTCGAGAATGAAGTACAAGAATCGTGTAAATAACAACAATAGGACATAGTTCTCAGGGTTGTAAGGATTAAATGAGATAGTATGGGTAAAGTGCTTTGGGAACACTGAGGCACTATAAAAATGCTAATTATTATTGTTGGTTTTTCAAATTTTGATGATGGTTTTTGGTTTTTGTAGATATGGAAGACAAAGTAAGGACTGAGAGAATATAACCGATTGGAAGACAAGGGAAGGCTCTCCACATGCATCTAACAAAATAACAAATTTTAAAAAATCAAGGGAAAAGTTCATATTTTTATAAGCTAATAACACAGGTGGAATATATAATGGTTCATGTTGCTGACTCAAAGATTCCACAGACCCAAGCTAAGCAAAGTCGGAAGACTACAACATCTGGAAAAGATATCCATGAAGGACATTTAGGGGGAGAATGCATCACCTGAATCTCCAAAGACACAAAATAGAAGATTCTCTTTAAGAATTTATTTATAAGTGAATTGTATCATATGTAAAGATGAACTAATTCCAATATTAAATCAAGTATTCTTGATTTTGATAGATTTGATAGAATAGGGATTCTATCAAACTTCTTTCATTAAATAAATATGATAATGAAAAGTAAAAACAGAAAAAGAAAATTACAGAAAATTAATTTCATTAAGGAATATGGATGTAAAAAAGGAAATAAAATACTATGTAAAAGATTACAACAATATATTTCAAAGATCATACATATGATCAACTCAGACTTGTACAAGGAATTCAGGGACAGTTTAAGAACTATTTTCTTCAGTGAGCTTTGAATCTCCTTTTCCATTTGGCTAATTCTGCTTTTTAAAGCATTCTTCTCCTCATTGGCTTTTCGGACCTCTTTGCAAGTTAGCCTATTTTTTCCCAACCATTTTCTTTTTTTTAATATAAATTTATTTGTTTAACTTTTTACATTCATTTTCACAAAATTTTGGGTTCCACATTTTCTCCCCATTTGTCTCCTCTCCCCACCCCAATACCCTGAGCATTCTAATTACCCATATCACAAATCTACCCTCTCTTCTAGCATCCCTCCCATCCTTTGTCCCCATCTTCTCTTTTGTCCTGTAGGACCAGATAATTTTATCTTCCCCATTACCTGTATTTCTTATTTCCTAGTAGCAAGAACAATACTCGACAGTTGTTCCTAAAATTTGGAGGTCCAACTTCTTCCCATCCCTCCCCCCCAATTTCCTTTGGGAAGGCAGGCTATTCAATACAGGCCATATCTGTGCAGTTTTGTAAATGACTTCTTTAATAGTCGTGTTGTATAATACTAATTATATTACCTCCATCCTATCCTGCCCCCCATTGTTTCTATTCTCTCTTTTGATCCTGTCCCTCCCCAAGAGGGTTGACTTCAAATTGCTCCCTCCTCCCATTACCCTCCCTTCCATCATCCGCCCCAACCTGCTTATCTCCTTCTCCCCCAGTTTCCTGTATTGTAAGGTAGGTTTTCATACCAAAATATGTGTGCATTTTATTCCTTCTTTTAGTTGAATGTGATAAGAGTAAACTTCATGTTTTTTCTCAGCTCTCCTCTTTTTCATTCCACTAAAAAGTCTCCTGCTTGCCTCTTCTGTGAGAGATAATTTGCCCCATTCCATTTCACCCTCTCTCCTCCCAATACATTTCTCTTACACATTTACTTTAATTTTTTTAAAGATACGATCCCATCCTATTCAATTCATTCTATGCTCTCTCTCTGTGTATATGTGTGCATGTAGACATGTGTGTGTGTGCATGCATGCATGTACATGTGTGCTTACATGTGTATGTGTGTGTGTAATCCCACCAACTACCCAGATACTGAAAAGTTTCAAGAGTTACAAATATTGTCTTTCCATGTAGGAATGTAAACAGTTCAACTTTGGTAAGTCTCTTATGACTTCTTTCTGTTTACTTTTTCATGCTTCTTCTCATTCTTGTGTTTGAAAGTCAAATTTTCTTTTGAGTTCTGGTCTTTTCATCAAGAATGGTTGAAAGTCCTCAATTTCATTGAAAGACCAGTTTTTCCCCTGAAGTATTATACTCAGTTTTGCTGGATAGGTGATTCTTGGTTTTAGTCCT
>CM053769.1:147531854-147562097 GCA_028658325.1 Potorous gilbertii
GAATAGGATATTCCAGAAGTCAAAGGAACTAGGTCTAAAACCAAGAATCACCTACCCAGCAAAACTGAGTATAATACTTCAGGGGAAAATATGGTCTTTCATTGAAATTGAGGACTTTCAACCATTCTTGATGAAAAGACCAGAGCTGAAAAGAAAATTTGACTTTCAAACACAAGAATGAAAAGAAGCATGAAAAAGTAAACAGCAAGAAGAAGTCACCAGGGACTTACCAAAGTTGAACTGTTTACATTCTTATGCAAAGATAATATTTGTAACTCCTGAAATTTTTCAGTATCTGGGTAGTCAGTGGTATTACACATACACACATACACACACACACGTACACACACACATGTACAGGCCTGCACGCACACACACACATATGCACATGCATGCATACACAGAGACAGAGAGCACAGAGTCAATTGAATAGGATGGGATCATATTTTAAAAGAAATCAAGAAAAACAGTAAGAGAGAAATGTACTGGGAGGAGAGAGGGTGAAATGGAATGGGGTATGTTATCTCTCATAAAAGAGGCAAGCAAGAGACTTCTTAGTGGAGGGAATAAGAGGAAAGCTGAGAAAAAACAACATGAAGTTTACTCTCATCACATTCAACTAAAGGAAGGAATTAAATACATACTCATTTTGCCATGAAAACCTATCTTACAACACAGGAAAGCGGGGGAGAAGGGGATAAGTGGGGGGGGGGATGATGGAAGGGAGGGTAATGGGAGGAGGGAGCAATTTCAAATCAACACTTGAGGAGGGACAGGATCAAATGACAGAATAGAAACAATGGGGAGCAGGATAGGATGGAGGGAAATATAGTTAGTCTTACACAAAATGACAATTTTGGAAGTTACTTGCAAAACTACACAGATATGGCTTATATTGAATTGCCTGCCTTCCCAAAGGGAATGGGTGGGGAGGGAAGGATGGGAAGAAGTTGGAATTCAAAGTTTTAGGAACAACTGTTGAGTATTGTTCTTGCTACTAGGAAATAATAAATACAGGTAATGGGGAATAGAAAGTTATCTGGCCCTACAGGACAAAAGAGAAGATGGGGTAAGGGAAGGGAGGAATGAAAGAAGAGAGGGCAGATTGGTGATATGGGTAATTAGAATGCTCAGGGTATTGGGGAGGGGGGAGGGGACGAATGGGGAGAAAATTTTGGAACCCAAAATCTTGTGAAAATGAATGTAAAAAGTTAAATAAATAAATTTATAAAAACAAAAGCCAACTAGGCCCTGGATTAAAGTATGGGGGGAAAAAAAGAAAACACCTGCACAAAAGCTTGAAATTTCGGGCAATGTGTGCTCCAGTCTGAAAGCAGAGCCCTAATTTACTATACAGATAAAAATGAAGTAAATGGCTTGAAAAAATGAGGAAACAACAGAAAAATTCTGTCTATAGAAAATTACTAAGGTGAAGAGGAAGAGAAAAAGACACACTCAGAAAAAGACAACAAGGTCAAAACTCCTACATCCAAGTCTCTAAGAAAATATGAATTGGTCTCAGGCCATAGAAGAGCTCTAAAAGGATTTTGAAAATCAAATAATAGACTTACAGGAAAAATGGGAAAGAGAAAGGGGTATAATGTAAGAAAATCATGAAAAATGAATAAAAAGCTGGTAAAAGAGAAACAAAGAAAAATATTGAAGAAAAAATACCTTAAAAAAAGAATAGCCCAAACGGGAAAAGAAGTACAAAAAGCCAACGAAGAGAATAACACCTTAAAAGGTACAATTGGCCAAATGAAAAGAGAGTCTCAAAACCTCAATGAAGAGAGAAATTCTTTAAAAATCAGAATTGAGGAAATGGAAGCTAATGTCTTTAAGAGAAATTAAGAAACACTAAAACAAAAACCAAAACAATAAAAAAAATAGAAAGCAATGTGAAATATCTCATTTAAAAATCAACTGACCTGGAGTATAGGTCCAGGAGAAATAATTTAATAATAACTCACCTACTTGAAAACTATAATCAAAAAAGAGGATAGATATAATGTTTCAAGAAATTATCAAGAAAATTTGCCCTGAAATTCTAGAACCACAGGATAAAATAGAAATTGAAAGAATCCACTTGCTACATCCAGAAAGAGATTCCAAAATGAAAACTATCAGGAATATTACAGTCAAATTCCAGAGTTCCCAGGTCAATAAGAAAATATTGAGGCAGACAGAAATAAACAATTCAATTAGTGAGTAGCAGCAGTCAGGATAACACAAGATTTAGCAGTTTATACAGGCTGGGTATTCTGGAGGACAAAGGAGATAGGATTAAAACCAAGAATCACCTACCCAGTAAAACTGAGTATAATCCTTCAGGGGAAAAATGGATATTCAAGAAATAGAGGACTTTCAAGCATTCCTGATGAAAAGATCAGAGCTGAATAGAAAATCTGACTTTCAAATACAAGGCTCAAGAGAAGCACAAAAATGTAAATAGAAAACGGAAATCACACGAGACTTAACAACTTTAAAAGGTTGATGTTTCTAGATGGAAAGACCATATTTGTAATTCATATGACCTTTCTCATTGTTAGGGTACTTAGGAGTATATATAGACAGAAGACAAGGGTGTGAGTTCTATATGGAATAATGTTATGTAAAAAATAAAATTAAAGTGTGAGAGAGGAATATACTGGGAGAAACACAACTGGAGAGGTAAAATAGAATAAATTTTCTCAAATAAAAGAGGCTAGAAAAGATTTTTATGATGCAAGGGAAGAGGGAAAAACGGTGAGAGGGAATAAGTGAACCTTACTTTCAGAATTGACTCAAAGAGGGAAAAACATGCACATTCTACTGGGTATTGAAACATATCTTATCCTATCAGAAAGTAGGAGGGGAAGATGATGGAGAGAAAGGATGGTGATAGAAGGGAAAGCAGATTAGGGAACAGGATATTTAGACAAAAAACACTTTTGAGGAAGGGCAGGGGTAAAAAGAGAGAGAACAGAATGAACAGGATAAGGAAATAGGATGAAGGTAAACACAGTTAACAATAGTAAATATGAAATTATGAATAAAAAGTGAGGAGGGAGTGGCAGAGTGAAAACAGGGACTTCCAGAGGTCTCCTTCCAAAACAAGCCAAATACCTGTAAAAATTACTCTAAATAAATTCTGGAGCTGTAGAACCCACAGAATGATAGAGTAAAGCAAATTTTCAGCCCAAGACAGCTTGAAAGGTCAACAGGCAGCCTCTATCACACCACACTGTGAGGAGAGCACATTTCAGTCTGCATGCACCAGCACGGACAGGACCTGGGCAGACCCAGGGGGTTAAATCTCTAGCATATGTGACTCTTTCCAAACTTCATGATGGCAAAATGCCAAGAACAAATTCGAATATCAGTGGAAAAAAACTGTGGGACCTGTGTGACAGAGGAGAGTGATCTGCCCAGGCTTCAGGGCAATGGTGGGGATGGAGGAGCCAATAGCAGCTGCAGCAGGAGCAGACACAGTGACTATTTCTGGAGCTCAATCTAGGTGCACAGATTGTGGCGGGGATCAAAATACTGACAGTACACCCCTCCAATCCCACTGAAATTAGAGAACTACCTTGACAAAGAGCTCAAAAGTTGAATAAATGGCTGGGAAAATGAGCAAAAACCAGGAAAAGAATCAGACAACAGAACCTTACTTGGGTGACAAGCAAGACCAAACTGCACAAAGAGAAGACAACAAAGTCAAAACTCCTAATCCAAAGCCTGCCAGAAAAATATGACTTGGTCTCAGACAATGGAAGAACTCAAAAAGTATTTTGAACATCAAGTAAGAGAAGCAGAGGAAGAAACTGGGAAGAGAAATGAGAGTTTTACAAGAAAATCACCAAAAATGAGTCAGTTGCTTGCCAAAGAGAACCCAAAAAATGCTGATGAAAATAAAACCATAAAAAAAATAAACTAATGCAAATGGCCACAGAGATTGAAAAAGTCAATGAAAAGAATGCCCTAAAAAACAGAATTGACCAGATGGAAAAGGAGGTCTAAAAGCTCAATGAAGAAAATAATTCCTTAAAGGTTAGAATGGAGGAGATGGAATCTATGACCATGAAAAATCTAGTTACAAAGGTATGAAAAAAATAGCAATGTGAAATACATCATTAGAAAAAACAACTGACCTGGAAAATAGATCCAGGAGAGACAATGTAAAAATCATTGTACCACCTGAAAGCCATTATTAATAAAAGGAGCCTAGGCTTCATCTTGTCTCAACTCTTAAATTCTCTAACCTCAGCTCAAAATTACCTTTCCCCAAGTATTTTTTCTAATTACTTCCGCGTATCATCTATGCCACAGTAAGAATATAACACACAATTCTTTTGAATTCTGATTCTGTAATCTGATACAGTAGTATACTCCTCTTCACATAAAAAAAAAAAAACATGGTAGGAGGAAGGAGAGCAAAAACATAAGAATGATACAGAGTTTGAAAGGCTGAGCAACTAGAAAGTTGGTGGTGCTCTCCAAAGAAATTTCAAAAGATGGAAAGTTTGGTTGGAAAAATGTTGAGTTCTGTTTTGAACATGATGAATTTCAGTTGCCTGCTCTGCACCAGTCAAACTATAGCCCAGTCTGAAATATAATGCTAATTCTGAAAAACATTTTGTAAGTTTATTGACAAGAGAGTGATGTGGATGGTCTGATGTTTCAAACCATGCCGTGATAGAATTAGTTGAAGGAGTGCAGCTTTTTGAGCTTCTAGAAATAAGATTTAATGGAAACATAAGAAACATCATCAAATATCTGAAAACTTGTTACATGGAGTAAAATTTAGATGTATTCTGTGCAACTAAAATGGAACTTATAAAAAAGTAACTTTTTTTATTAATTTGATGAATAACTTCCAACAATTTGAAAATGGAATGTATTCCTGTCATTGGCTACATCCAAAAAGACTGACCACATGTCAAGGATCTTTTTGACAGAATTTAACATCTTATAAGAATAAGGGGAGGCAGGC
Organism: Potorous gilbertii; assembly: GCA_028658325.1. Classification (NCBI taxonomy): domain Eukaryota; kingdom Metazoa; phylum Chordata; class Mammalia; order Diprotodontia; family Potoroidae; genus Potorous; species Potorous gilbertii. The sequence continues at coordinate 147,536,827 of CM053769.1, forward strand.
TAGATGACCAGTAAGATCACTTCACAATCCAAGATTCATGTAATCATAGAGGAAATTAGAAAAACAATTCTAAATTAGAAAGTGACCCTACAAATCATCTAATTCAATCCCCTCCATTTTGAAAAAAAAATCTTAGGTTCTAAGAGGGACAGTGACTTGCCAAAGTAATAGTGAGTGGCCAAGTCAGACCGAGAATTCCAATTACTTCCATGTATTAGCATGAAAACCCTAGGAAAGAGGAATAGAGCAGGGACATTATTCCACATTTATTGTTAAAGAAGAGCTATGGGGATAAAATCTCGAAGGTTTATGAAACTGGTAAATATTCCCACCACAACCACAACATAGAGCCCCATTGGGACAGAAGAACCAGGTCCACCATATATTGTCCAAGGACTAACAGTGCCTGTTTATATCTCATCTGTTTCAGGGAGAATTTCTCTGGGTGCTCAACTCTGGCTGGCTCTGAATTTCCCATTACCTGGAGGAAAGAAATAGGAATAACAGAGCCAGGGCTTGACAGTGCCTGAGGTCTTTACAAACCATCCAGGTAAGGCTTAGGGAACCAGTAGACAGAGTACTGCTTTCAAACACATGCATACAAACACACACATACATACACACAACTCATATTAAGACAGTAAAATACATAATAATCGTATCTGTGCATGGATACAAATACACAACTATACTGAATTTGACAGAACAGAATCAGTGAGAAATTATACCTTAGACAATCCTAGTGTGCCTCTTACCCTGCTAAGGATGGGACACAATTTAAAGCAGAGAATAGAAAAATCATGACTGGATCAGTGGATCAGTTGCTATTTGGTAAAATCCAGGCTAGACTGTGGTCCATGAGAGAGAATCCTAGGACTGAGAGATGATAGGAACATTAAACATCATTTAATCCTAAATGTTCATTTTGAAGAATCTAAAGATCAAGAGAGAAAGCTTGACTGTCCTAAGGCCATGTAGGTAGTTAGAGCTGGTATCAGAACCAGGTTTTCTAGATTTAAGTTGAAGGGTCTGCCCATCACAATAAAAGGGGAACATCTCATACTAGGGCTGGGGAGAGATCACAGAAATTTTCCATTTATAGTTTTAAGAAATTCTAGGCATTTCTGCCTGGAAATTGAAACTCGATTTATCAACAGACCACACTGTACCTTTATTTCTCTATTCCTCATTCTTCCTTTAATGTCCAGCTTCAATTCCAGGTAAGTTGTTTACATTTTCCCTTCTTCCCTATTTTGTGTTTTTCACCTAAAAACGTGGTGTACCCTCTTTCCCTCTGTCCAAATTTATGCTCCTTCCCTAATAACTAAATACTACTGCATATCAAGATCCAAACAAAGTCCCTAGTATGTCTCATCAATCCAGTCTACAGTAAACTGTCTCTTTCTCGATTCCTGTAACATGTGTTCTTTAGTCCACCCAAGGAACTCTTGAACTCTAAGGTCCCTCCCTCCTCTATGAGTCTGTAGCCCTACAACTCTCTATATTTTAAGAGCAGCATGGGAAATTAAGTTTATTCTGATAGGAAAATAATAGGAGTATGTGTATCCTCCACAGAGAAGTATGCTACATAGCTTTCTCTTTCCTTTTTTTACTACTGTACTATGGAAGACATGTCATTCTGAAGGAGTCGAATATTGTGAAGACTGACAGACTGGGAAAGAAAACATTTGCAGTAAGAGATCGGTAAACTGAATCACCTAAAGCCAGCAACTATGAAAATCTATAAGGAAACTTTGATGTGGATTCACAATAATGCTGGGCATAAACCCTCTTGAAATCTTAGAGCAATGTAAGCAGCCTCAAAGGGTGAGTATGGAAAGACTATTCACATCTAAGGATATCCAACTGAAACAAAGTTAGGTTGTAAGATCATAAGATTTAGATGTTATATCATAGATTGTAGAATGCATTAGGTGCTTAGAGATCATTCTGTACAACTCCTTCATTTTAAAAATCAGAAAAGGAGGCACAGAGAGGCCCAGTGATTTTCTTGAGGTCACACATAGGCTAAAGATTAAGATATGAGTCTAGGTCACCAAGCTCCAAATCTATCTCCTTTTACTGCAGTTGTAGATGATGAAAATCTAGTGTTCATATTTGAAAAGCATTTTAAGGTGATTGCTCAAAATAACACTATTAGCTAGATAGATAATACAAGTATAATTAACCCAATGTGTTACAAACCAAGGTTCATGGAAACTAAGAGATTTACTCAAGGTTGTATAGTTAACAAGCAGTAATGCCTATTAAATGAAAGATTAAAATCCAAGTCTTCAGGCTCAAAATGCAGTATCTTCCCTATATGCCTCACTGCTCTTCTACCATATGGATTTTTAAAAAGGATCAAATTTTATTTACTATGTTAACTTTTTAAAATACCTACAAATAATTTATCAAGTTGGTATGTTTTGTTGCTTTGGTTGAATTATAGTGTTAAAATTAAAAGGCAGCAGTATAAAACCAATAGTTAAGAACTGAAGGTCAACTGAAGTTCTACCTTGTAGATTAGATCCAGGGAACTGAAGGATATATCACTGATAAAGTTTATCTGTCTATGTTTAGCTATGTCTACCTACCTATCTGTCTCTCTCTCATCTTTTCTTTGAGTCTGTGCTTGTGATTTCATCGGTTCATGAAATTACCAGAGCAGAAAATTTTTTTGTCAGTGATGATTTCACTTGGTTCTTCACTTCGAATACTAATATTCTTTGACATTGACTAGCCATTTTTCCAGAGAACTGGTGAATCATCATGTTGCCCTTCTCCTGACAAAATGGTGATATAACTAGGGTACAAAATGGGGCATATTTTTTGGACATAGCCACATGAGAATTTGTTGTGCTTGATTGTACATTTCTTACAAGTGTTTTCTTTCTCTTTTTTTCAACGGATTGAATGGAATGGAAGAACAAGAAAAATGTTCATTGAAACAAATAAAAGTGTAATTTAAAATTAAATGAAGCATATTGGGGGAGGACATTCAGAGTTACCTGAGGATATACTAAAAATGCCTATGGTTACACAGCTAGTAAGTATGAGAGTTTGAACTCAAGTCAATCTAGGCTTCTTGACTCCAAGGCAGACTCTCACTACCAATAATAGATTGCATGAATTTCAAGAAAAGTTCTAAATAGTGAGAAGGTTCAGTGTAGAAGTGTGAATAAGGATGAGAGAGATACAAAAATATAAATGTTCAACTCATCAAAGGAATGTCACAAATGTATGTCTTTTATGAATGTTGTAAAGACTATTCACAATACCAGTTGCTAAAGGAGTTCATTATTTGTTTCTCCATGCAGAACAAGTTACATTATTTCTTTGTTTGTTGCCCTTAAGTCAGTTCATGGTGCATAACCAAATCTTCAGTTCCCTGACATGAGGATTTGATCATTAGTCTAATTGGTTAGACTTACTTTGCAGTTAAAATATGACCAATGGAGGAAACATCTTATGTTTGGAGGCATGCAAGAAAACTAGTTCCTAAATGAAGAATATAACTATTAAAATGCTAACATTCTTTGTTGATGGAGCTATATTTTTTCTCTGACAGGTATGGACAAAGAAAACCAAACCATTGTCTCCGAATTTTTTCTCCTGGGGATCTCCAGTCAGCCAGAACAGCAGCGAATTCTCTTCTGGCTATTTCTCTGTGTGTATTTTGTTATTGTCATTGGGAACATGCTCATCATGCTAGCCATTAGTTTAGACACCCGACTCCACTCACCCATGTACTTCTTCCTGGCCAACCTCTCTTTTGTTGACATTTGCTTTTCATCAGTTACAATCCCCAAGATGTTGGTAAACCACATAATGAGAAGCAACTCTATCTCTTATGTGGAGTGCATGATGCAGATGTATTTCTTTATCACTTTTTCAAACATGGATGGGTTTCTTCTAGTGGTAATGGCTTATGACCGCTACATGGCCATTTGTCGTCCACTTCACTACACCACAGTCATGCGCCCTGCACTTTGCATCCTTCTGGTGGCCATATGCTCGGTCATCACTAATCTACACGGCCTCTTACACACCCTATTCACAGCTCGATTGTCCTACTGTGCTGACAACATCATTTCCCACTTCTTCTGTGATCCCTATGCAGTTCGAAAGCTCTCCTGTTCAGACACCTACTTGAGTGATTTGATGGTGTTCACTGTTGGTGGGGTGGTGTTTGCTACCCCATTCGCATGCATTGCAGTCTCTTATGTCTTCATATTCTCCATTCATATTCTCCAATGAATGATGAAGATCCCCTCTACCCAAGGAATACAGAAAGCCCTGTCCACATGTGGTTCCCACCTCACTGTGGTTTCTCTATTCTATGGCTCCATAATGGGGATCTATCTGCGCCCCTCATCCTCATTCTCAGCTGCGGACACAGTGGCCTCAGTTATCTTTACTGTGGTTACCCCCATGCTTAACCCCTTTATCTATAGCCTAAGAAATCAGGACATGAAGATAGCTCTGAGGAGAGTGATTCTGCCAAAAATGATCTTGCAAATACCTTAGAGTCATAGAACCCAATTTCATTCAAGAAACACTTACTATCAATCAAAGTGTACATTAAGCACTCACTCTATATCAAGTCCTGTACAAGGCATGGGGCAGTAAGAGGCTGGGGGAACAAAAACAGAAATAAATGCACCATCCCCTCAAGAAGTTTACATTCTATTGGGGAAAACAAGATATACATATTTAAATAAATATAAAACACATACGAAGTAAGTACAAATCAATTTCAGGGAGTATTAGAAGGTGGCAGGTTCAGGAAAGATATTAATTAAAAGATGGCATCTGGGCTGAGCAATAAAGAAAGTTATTCTAAGGTTAGAATACAATCTTTTACAAAACTTCTGTTTACCCTGAAAATGAATTGTTTTATAGGACCTTGATTCCTGTTAAAGTAAATGATGCAGAGGTGAGGAGGCATGGAGGATGACTAGTTGCAAAGGCATAGAGATGGAAGATGGAATAACATGTATGGGGATCAGCACATAGGCTGGTTTGTTTGCAACATATGGGGTGAAGAGGATTAATGGGCAGTATGCCCATTGTGGAAAAGCAAGTAGGAACAAGATTACAATGAACTTTACATACCAAAGAATGAAATTTGTCCTAGAACAAGTGTTATAAACCATTTTTTTTGGCATTTTGGTGAAGCTTATGAACCCCTTTTCAGAATAAAGTTAATAAATACATAAAATGCCTAGAATTAAAAAGGAAACTTACTATATTGGGCAAAAGGTATCAAACATATACAAATATGTATCAAGTATGTTTCTATGTGTATGCAAATGCTTTTTATTTTTTGCTGATCTCAAAGACCTATCCTAGAGGGAGAAGAGAACTACAATAAATTTTTGAAAAAGGGAGTGCAATGGTCAAAGTTGTGCTTTAGTAATATCTCTTTGGCAGTAGTTTGGGAAGATGTATTGGAGACCTCAGAGACTTGAGGTAGAAAGACCTTTATGGAGGCCATAAAAAAATTAAGATCAAATAGAGTCATAGAGATGGAAATAGAGAAATGGCAGTGGATGTTACGAACATTATGGAGGTAAAATCAGAAACATTTGGTAACTAATTGGATATCGAGAGGATAAGGTGGAGTAAAATATAAAGGATTATGCCAGGTATGTAAGCCTAAGTGAAGTAATGGTGATGACATCAAATGATGTCAGTCAGTAAATAAGCATTTATTAAATACCTACTACATGCATGGTACTCTGCTAAATGTTGAGGATACAAATAAAAATAAAAGATAGTCTCTTCACTCCAGAAGCTCACAATCTAACAGAAGACATACCAATCAAACTATGATGTACAAACAAGCTATATTGAGGTTAATTTAGAAATAATGAAGAAGCAACAGGTTGTATAAATATGAGAGAGAAGAAAAGATTTTCTATAGAAGGTGAGATTTTAGCTGAGACTTAAATTAAGCCAGAGAAGCTGGGGGGTGGAGATATCAGAGATGGGTTGGAGAAGATGAAGTTCTGCCTTGGAAAGTGATGTTTGAGATCCATACTTTCAGCTTTGTGCATGCTCCTGGTCTACCTGTGCATCATCACGGCCACAGTTGGTCTCCATGCCCTCATGATAGGACAGGCAGGCTACATGACCCTGGTCTTTATTCTGATTGCAGGCACCATGGACAGCAATGTTTTACCTATGTAATGGTCTGTCCCAGTGAGACTTCCACAGGGGAGAGAGGTCAGGAGGGGTAAAAAGACAGAGGCTCTGTAATGTTAACAGGGAAAGTTTCAGATCCAGAATAAACATTTCACATTTTAGGAAGGGCCTGAGGCTTGAATAAGTACGTCATATGAAGAGATCAACAAAGAACCAGACTGCACACATACTTTTGTCCTTAACTACTCATCTGCATAAGATCTTGAATATCTTTCGTTTATATTTCCAGTGTCTAGGAAATATAACTCAGTTGAGACTGATCACCCTAAGCCAAGTTTGAGTACCTTACTGAAGAAAGGATTACCAAATAACAGAGGCTAGAACTCTCATGCTTCCTTCCTGAGAGCTAAGGGTCTAAAAGTATCAGAGAGGAGAGGCTTCTGTTAATACCACATTAACGGTGACTAACCCCTTTGGTGGGCACAACAGCACTAGCTGAAAAGATTCTTATCCCTGAAGGTAATGTAATACCATCCAGCAAGACCAATGGCTGACGATGGTAAAAGACTGTGGCTGCACATCAAAGAATGAGACCAAGGAGTCCAGTATATCAGCCTATGTAACAGAAATATCGCTCCCTGAAAAGAGCCCAGTGTTAGAGGAACTGCCTGCCCCATTTCAGTAGCTGCCACCTTAAAGCAGAGTGGTTTGCCCAACCTTATCTGACAGCAGTTCCCTAATGTCAGAGTGGTGTACCTAGTCCAGTCCAGAAGCAACCAAGCCTGGTTAAGAGTCAGTGTAACAGCCACATGACTTCCTTGAACCAGCCCAGCAACGGACATTCAGCTAAGAATGAATGACTTCTATGAAGGGAAAGCCAAGCTGAGACACTTATCCTGAAAGGATGCCCTGCAAGGATCAAGTCAAGCAGATCAGTAGAACAAGACAATCAGCATTCTCCATATCCCACAACAAATTTGGGTGGTTTTGTTTCTTCTTACTTAATAGTATTTTCATTTTTCCATGTAAAGATGTAAAGATAGTTTTCAACATTCACTATTATAAGATTTTGAATGGCAAATTTTTTCTCTTTCCTTCCTTCCCCTGTCCTCTCTCCTAGATGGCAAACAATCCAATATAGGCTATACACATATAATATATTAAACATATTTCCACATTAGTCAAGTTGTGAAAGAAGTATCATAACAAAAGAGAAAAATCACAAGAAAGAAAAAAAGTAGGAAATAGTATGCTTTGATCTGCATTCAGACTGTTGAGTTTTTACGTTTGTCATAGTTGATCACAGAATGATGCCATTACTCTGTATGATGTTCTTTTCCTGGTTTTGTTTATTTCACTCAGCATAAGTTGATTGAAGTCTTTCCAGGTTTTTCTGAATTTTGTCTGTCTGATCATCATCTCTTATAATGTAGTAGTATTCCATTACATTCATATACCACAACTTGTTCAGTTGTTCCCCAACTGGTGGGTATCCTCTCAATTTCCAATTCTTTATCACCACTAACAGAGCTGCTATAAAGATTTTTGTACACATAGTTCCTTTTCCCTTTTATATGATCTCTTTGAGGTGTCGATGAAGTAGTGGTATTGCTGGATTAAAGGGTATGCCAAGTTTTATAACCCTTTGGGCATAGATCCAAATTGCTCTCCACAAAGGCTAGATCAGTTCACAATTATACCAACAATGCATTGATGGATCAATTTTCCCACTTACTCTCCAACACACATCATTTTCCTTTTTTGTCATATCAGCCTATCAGAAAGGTGTGAGGTGGTACCTCAGACCACAACAAAATTTTTGAGGACCCTCTGAAGAAAAAGAGAATAAGGAGGCCCTGAAGTTTCTGAGTTGCAAGTTGCCTTAACCATATCTATTCTCTGAACATGTCTTAATACCATTATGCTTTGAATTTAGAACTGATGTTTTCCACCATATCTAAGCATGTTTGTGAGAAAATGCACCCTTGGATTTGAGACAAATTTTTTTTTAACCAGTATTCTTCCTGGGTCATTTGAATAAATATTTTTGCTAAGGAACTAAATCAACTGGATGATTTTTAAGGGAAAATACACTGCTCGGAGCTCATGAACTAGTCTCTGAAGGGTAACCATATACCAAGTTAATATTGGGATTCTGAAAACAATATCTGCCATGTCTCTGCATATGCCAGTTCCAGCTCAAGTTGGAGAGTCTCAAACTGTATGTCCCCAAAATACCTTAAACTCTACATGTCAAAAATTTAACTCATTACCTGCCCCTGTAAGCCCTCTCCTCTCATAATTCCCCTATTACTGTTCAGAGTACTACCATCCTCCCCATAACCTAGACTCCAAACTTAGATATCATCCTTGACATTCACTCTTTCCCACCCTTTGCCTTCATTCAATATGTTTCTTTGTTCATCTTGGTGCATTTTTAAAATTGTATTCATTCCTCAATTGATAAATGATCAAAGGGTATGAACAGGCAGTTTTCAGAGGGAGAAATTAAAGATATCTATAGTAATATAAAAATGCTGTACATCACTTTTGATAAGAGAGATGCAAATCAGAAAAACTCTGAGGTACCACATCACACCTATCAGATTGGCAAACATGAAAGAACAGGAAGATGATAAATGTTGGAGAGGATGTAGGAGAGTTGAAACACTAATACATTGTTGGTGGAGCTGTGAGCTGATCCAACCATTCTGGAGAGTAATTTGGAACTATGTTCAAAGGGCTACAAAATTATGCATACCCTTTCCCCCAGCAATTTGGCTTCTAGGACTGTATTCCCCAAGAGATCATAAAAATAGGAAATGGTCTCACCCACATGTACAAAAATATTTATAACAGCACTCTGTGGTAGCCAAAAACTGGAAATCAAGGGAATGGCCATCAACTGAGGAATGGCTGAAGAAATTATGGTATATGAATGTAATGCAATACTATTGTACTATAAGAAATGATGAACAGGAAGACTTCAGAGAGGCCTGGAAGAACGTATATGATCTGATGCTGAGTGAAAGGAGCAAAGCCAGGAGAACCTTATGCACAGCAACAACCACAGTGTGTGAGAGCTTTTTCTGGTAGACTTAGATCTTCATAACAATACAAGGACTTAAAAAATTCCCAATGGTCTTTGAAGGCAAAATGCCTTCAACATCCAGAGAAAGAACTAGGGAATTCAGTGGCAGAATACAGTAGATCATTTTTCTTTTTCTATGTATTATGTTTTGGTTTGTTATGTGATATTTCCCATTCATTGTAATTCTTCTACACAGCATGACCATAATGAAAATGTACGTAACAGGAATATGTGTGTAGAACCTATATGAAATTGTATACCATCTCGAGGAGGGAGAAGGGAGGTAGTGGTGAGGTAGAGGAAAAAAAATCTAAGTTATATGGTAGAGACTGTAGAACACTGAAAATAAATAAGATTAATATTAAAGAATTTTATTTGTTTGTGAACTTAGGAAAAAATAAGCATTTTCAAAACATACTAAAATATTTATTTCTTTTTAAGGTAGAACGTAATATTTTATTTAGATCTTCATTAAACTGTTAGAATTGAGAACCATATATATATATATATATATATATATATATATATATATATTTATATATATAATAAACCTCCAAAAAATAGATACTGAAAGACACTTTCTGGTTAGGGCACCAGCCATGGACTAGGCATGTAAACAATCTGACTTCTCTGTACCACACCAGCCAAGTCAGCTTCCTCCTTGGACAGCTACTTCAGCTGTCCCCTCCCTTCTGTTAACACTAGCCATACCCTCTTGTAGATGTAGCCCAGTGTTCTTCTGTCAGACACTTTGGCCTACCTGAGAATGCTGGAAACAAGTCAAAGGAATTAAGGTGTGAAGGATTTTTTATAAAAAGTTCCCTTCTGAGCTGATAGATTCTCTATACTCATGCCACACCCCAGAACACAATAAATAATTAGAAAATGTTCGAGTATGAAGGGATTTCCTTCTCCTCCCCACCAAAAGCATTGCTCTTAAGGAAGCTGCTCTCTGGATCTACAACAGCTGCTCAGAAAGCTTATTGCACCTGGTTTTGAAAATAAAACAAGGTTAAAAACCCTGGGAGGAAATCTTGTGCAGGTCAAAGTTCTTCTTCACAATAGCCAGGAGTTCTCTTTCACTCTTCTCAAAGGTGCCGTAATGGAAAATGGAAAATGACAATGGATGGGGAACACCAATAGCACAAGAAACCTGAACAAATACCCTGCAACATAGACTACCTTTAGCCAGAGATTTTTCCACCCAATGGGCAGCATAAGCAGCTGAACAGCTCCCCATAGTATAATCTTTTCCTGAGAAAGCACCATCTCCATGAGGACCCCAACTACCATATATATCCACAATGATCTTCTGTCCAGTCAGATCAGCATCAACCTGAGGTCCACCAATTACAAATCTGCCACTACGTTGCATATGGTAAATTATATCTTCATCCAAATATTTTGCAGCTACAACTGCTTTGATCACCTTTTCCTTTAGATCATCCCTCATTTCATCAACACACACATCTTCATCATGCTGAACAGATATCAAAATCATATGGACGTGTGTATGGAGAATAGCACCATCATTCTGAAGATACTGCATATGTACTGCATATACAGTGACTTGAGTTTTGAATCTGGGCCTAATCAAGGCAAAGTTCCATTGCACCACAATTCAGCAAGTCTGACACTGAGCTTGTGAACTAACACAAAATTTAGGGGCATGCATGCTTCATTTTCATCAGTAGCATAATCAATCATCAATTCCTGGTCTCCTACACCAATATCTTCTTCATTTTGATCTAGATGAACTCCCTCAAGCAATGTCTGGTGACATTGTCTCAATTTCAATAAGCATTTATTATGCACCTACAATGCACAAGGCTCTTTGATAGACACTGGACTTAATTCTACTGCTGAAGTCACTGAACACTCAATTTTAAGATCAAACAACATAGGTAAAGTGCTTTTGCCAATATTAAAGTGCTTTATAAATATTGGTTATTAACATTATCAATATCATCATTATTTGTTAATATTATAGTGTCAGTCTCCAAATTAAAAATCTTAATAGTCAAATTCAAGGATCATAAATTTGCTAAGGGAATATCACTTCTCTTTCTGGGTTTTATATTCCTCTATTGCTGAATCCTCTATGAACTTAGCCACTCTGGTCCTTGAGGACAGACTTAGATTCTATTCCTAGGTCTCTACTTGAAGACTTTCTGGTACAATAGGATCAGGCAAAGTTTCTCTATGCTTCCATGAGTTTAAATAATCCAGGGTCTCCTTCATGATAGACATTAAAATAGAATTCAACTAGATATTAAAATAGAATTTTAATGGAATTATTCATTATACACTTCCCTGTAAAATCATGTATATTATAGACTTTTCACACCTTTTTCATGTATTTCGTGCTACTCTACACATTCCCTAAATCCCAACACAGATTCACTTCCTCCATGAAGCCTCTCCTGACCAACCATTATTTCAATGATCCCTTCTTGCCTCTGAACTGGCACTCTGCTGATGTCTTTACCATTTTTTTATACCTATTTAGCTATCTTTTGCTGTGTACATCTATAAGTGCATGCAACATGGGATTTTTGTTGTTTTCTTTTTGGAGTTCAGTTTCCCAGGCTCCGGAAATATTGAAAACATCTGAAGGATTAATATCCTTTGAACCCTGATAATTCTCAGCTGTACTGAGTCATATAGGTTTCAGGACTTGTGCTCTGAGCCAATCAGGAGCTGAGTCTTTGTTATACATTCTGCAAGGTTGGCATTTTACTTTGGGACTCACTCATGGGAATGATATGTATTTGTGATTTCCAAACCAGACTCTGGATATCCATTGGCAAGCGTCCCCCCACTGCCCTCCGCCTTTGAAAATCCAGATGTTGGTGCCTTGTGGTCTGGTGATGTAGTATGTTTACTTTGGTTAGGCAATTGCAGCCCTGTCTTTTGAATTCTTTCTTGGATATTCACTTTTCTCTACTTATATATCTTTTTCTTTCTGCATTGTTTAATTAAAGTAAAATTATTAACCCCTTTGTAACTATCTTTCCTTTAGAAAAGCAGAACAAGAACCTGTGTTAGCAGCATTCTGTTATGATAGTTTATTAGTCTTAAACCCCAGCAGCTGCTAGTATCATTGCTGGTACAATCTCACACTTTCCAAATTCAATTCAAATCAGCAAACATATATATGGCTAGCATGAGAGAAAGAGCTTATTGATGATTTTGTTTAAGAAAGCCTGCTTGTGTTTTGTTGAAGGGACCTGATTTGTGGGAAGCCTAACAGAGGGGAAGACTGGAGGCTCATGTTCTTCTCTCCATTGTTACTGAGTATAGGTTTTTGTTACTATGATGGAATAGGCATTCTGGTGTCTGAATTAATGTTTTGTTTCTGTCTTCCATGTAGAGAGTTGGTTGCATTTTGAGATTCAGGATTGCTCTGGGATATTCATGAACACTGCAGGTGCTGTGAATATCACAATGACACTACACCCTTGGGTAATGATTCCACAGTTAGTTCTGAATTGTAGTTATATCAAAGATTCATATATTAATGACCTTTCCCAAGGTCATTCATATTCCTCATAAAAAATCAACCTCTCCTTCCAAGACCAGCTTGAATTCCTTCTCCTGCAGGAAATTTTCCCTGATTCCTGCCATCCAGAAGTGATCTTTGATGTCGCTGAACTCTCAAAATGTCATTTGAATTTATTTCTCATTTATCATATTCTTTATGTTTTCATTGTGTATGTCTCTCCAGTTAGACTGAAAGTTACCTGGAGAGGCAGGGAGACAGATTCTGACCTATTCATATCTTTATGCACCCTACCACTTATCATAGAAATTAGCACATAGCATTCACTGAAAGATGAAATTTAAATGGAGTTTAAATTAGAAAGATAGGTTGGTACTAGATAATATGAGCATCTAAGTATCAGTTTACGCAATTGGACTTAATCGAGGCAATGACAAGCTAGTTAACATACTAGAGAGAAACATCAGAGGAAGAAGAGGCAAGGAGTTTAGAAGCCAACTGAGAAACTATAGAAAGAATCTATCTGAGATGGCATGAGATTTTGGACCAGAGGGCTAGGCATAAGAACAAAAAAGACCAGCCAAATACAAGATAGTAAAAGGAATATTTGGAAGCCTCAGTGGACCTTATTTATATTTATAAATGTATCTTTCTCTTTGGGTTCACTACTTTGGGTAAGTGATTTCTCACAGAGCAGGAAATTAAAAAGATTACTGAATGGAATTGGGGAAATTCATAAGACTCAGGATGGGACTTAGTGATTACTATGCCATCATCAGAGAGTGAGAGCATAGCGTAATTTCCATCACTGAAGAAGTAATGAGGCCCCTTGGAAATTCTGCTCCCTCTACATTTAGGCTCCTCTGTTTGAGCAGAAAATTATCACCCAGGGACATCTTTTTGGAATCCAATTAAGTTAACTCAAAGGAAGAATGTTTGTTTTCTCCTGAGTGACTGCAACCAGGAACTAAGCCTAACAGCTCTCCTATACAAATGTGTCCCAGGACAGCCAGAGAAAAAGTCCCGCTGATAGCAGGAATGGAAACTTCTAATTAACATCAGGTTTAAAAAATCACAGAGCTCCATGAGAACATGAATGTGATCTCCAAGTTAAAACCACGTGCATTTAGGATAGGTAGAAATCTCATACAATAGGTAGAGTTGTGGACCTAGGAAGATGAGCTTAAATCCTGCCTCAGACACTTACTAACTGTGTAATCCAGGGAAAGTTGCTTCACTTCCATCTTCCTCAGTTTCCTCATTTGTAAAGTAGGAATAACAATAGCATCTACCTCCCACAGACTTTGTGAGAACAAATGAGTTGATATGACTAAAGCACTTTGCAAGCCTTAGTGCCCCATAGAAAAGACAGCTATTGTAATTATAAGAATATACCATCCAGTCATATGCCTACTTCATGCTTGATAATTCAGTTTCTCATTATTTTTGGCCTTCTTGTCTCCATAATGGTCAAAATCTGTCAATTGGTTCTCCTTTCCCTGGCTTCAGTCTTCTTGGTCTGTCTCATACCTGTCTATTTTGAAGTGATATTTCCTTTCCCCAAGGCAGCCTGGACATACTTCTGTATGTGGGACTGCAAATAAAGTTTATGAGTTGCATACATTCAAATATCATAGCTTACGTCCTCAAAGCACTGCACAGGTCATCAACAATGCCTTATTCTGATTAATAACATCATCAGTATGCCTATGTGTGCTAAAATGAAATGAAGACCACTCAGTAAATTTCCACATGGAATTTGAATCCCATATTAGTGTTGATGAGCAAGAAGGAATGGAAGGAGACACGCTTAACTTCACACAACACCACTTATTACATCTAGTTTCAATTTAAATGAATGTACATAACTTACATGTAATAATATATTAGTTTCCTCTACATTGCTTTAAATTTCTAATTTGTCCATTCACCTAGATATTTGTATAATTATGTTCCCAATAATACAGTCACTAGTAACTACATACACTGTTCTGCAAGGCACTTGGAATCTCAGAGTTTAAATGGACCTCAAACATGACCTAACCATGGAATCTTAGCATTTTTGTGTCAAGAACCCCTTGGGTAGCCTGGTGAAATCATGGGCCAATTCTCAGAATAATGTATTTAAAATTCAAAATATAAAATATGTAAGATGAAAACCAACTATGTCAAAATATAGCTGTCGACATGTTTTGAGAAAAACTTCAGCAACCTCAAGTCCTGAGTCTGATCTATGCTTGAATTTCATTCTCCTGTACAATTTTTCTAAAAGAAAAAAAAACCTCTTTTAACAACTACCCAAGAGATAACATCATTATCTCTTGTTTGTAATACCGTTCTGAATGGACTTCTTACCTCAAGCCTCTTCCATCCTATACATCCAACCACTAAAACAATATTCTTAATGTATAGTTCTAACCACATCATGTCCCAATTCTATAAACTGCCACAGTTTCCTATTACTTGTAAAATCCAGTATGCTAGTATTTAAAGACCTTCACAATCTAGGTCCAATCTATCCATTCCAATTTAATTTTATTATACTTTCATCTAGCCAAACTGTCCTTGTGAACGATGCTCCATCTTTAACCTCCATCCCTTTATAGGCTTTCTCCCAAGCCTGCAAAATGCTCCTCTCTCATCCATGCCTATTAGAATCCACTGTTTCAGATAAAGTTCAGCTCAAATAACTCTCTTAGATAAGGAATTTTCTGATCTACCAACTTGTAGTGCCCTCCCCAAAATTACATTTATAAAGCATATTTTTGTATCTACTTAAATATGTATATGCTATACATATTGATATAATTAAGCTCCTTCAAAAAAGAGAATCATTTCATTTTTGTAGTCCCAGTATATGATAGAGTCAGGTACCCAGGAGTGCTCAACAAATGCTTATTGAATGATTCAAGAGGTGTCCCCTAGAAGGCCACTTGGGATAGGGAAACCAATCTTCTTGAGAGATCTTATTCTACTTTTCAGCAGTTCCATTTTCTAGGAATCCTCACATGACATCACAATGCAGTCTTTCCATCTTCAATATCTAAGTGTTGCTCCTGGTTGTGCTTTCTTGTACAGCAAAGAAGAAGTCTTAAGCCCCACATCATCCCTCTAAAGCCTGAAGACTCAATCGTACTTTACCAAGGTTTCTCTCTCCTTAAAAATTCTTAGTTAAAAAATGTCAGTTCTTTAAAATGAAACCAAAACAGCATGGCTTCTCGTCCTCTTCACATTCTAATTGCCCTATCCTTGATGGACGTGGCTTGCACATGTCCTTTCAAAGATGTGGCACTTTGGGAGGTGGAGCCAAAATTGTGGAGTAAAGGCAGGACTCAACTGAGCTTTCCCCCAAACCACTAAAAATACATCTGAAAAATCACCCAATAAAAATTCTAGAGCAGCAGAACCCAGAACAACAGGAAGAGAAGCAATTTCCAACCAAAGACAACTTGGAAGGTCAGTAGAGAAATTCTGTTGCACTAGAGTGAGAGAGAAGCACATTCCAGTGCAGTTCACACAGGCTCCAGCAAACCAGAAGCAGGCCTCAGAATGACTGAATCACTAGCATCAGTGACAGTTTCCAGACCTCTCAATCCACAGACTCCAAAGACTACTTACAAGGTAAACACAAAAGGCCTGTCACACCATAAGGAACTTGGAGGGCAGTCCCATGCTGACCATACCAGCAGCCACAGCTACAGCAAAGCAGGAGCAGACCTTGGGAGTGAAAGAATTAGCAGCAACAGTGGGAGTGGTACTAACTGCTTTCACAGATCTCAGCCCATAGACACAGTGTCAAACAATTAGGCAGAAGGGGATTGTAGTGGTCTTTTTGCTACCACTAAGGTCAAACTCTGTTGCTTTACTCATACTCAGACATGGGTCACAGGCATGAGTGGCAGTCCCAGAGTGAGGAGGAACACTATCACACCAGAGCTTGTGTAGGGGGACCCTCCTCAAAGTTCAAAAGCAGAAAAGAGTGCTTGTGGTCACTCACAGAACAGAGCACATGCCAGGAGAGTAGTAAACATGACACCTTAGATCACACCAACTTGGAAGAAGGCAAAACTTGCAGGTCCCTAGAAGTACCTATGAAAACACTTGCACACAATGCTTTAACTTTAGGGTAATGTGTGCTCCACTCTGAAAGCTGAGCCCTAATTTACTATACAGATAAAAATGAAGTAATTGGCTGGAAAAAAATGAGCAAACAACAGAAAAATTCTGACTATAGAAAATTACTAAGGTGACAAGGAAGAGAAAAAGACACTCAGAAAAAGACAACAAAGTCAAAATTCCAATATCCAAATTCTCTAAGAAAATATTAATTGGTCTCAGGCCACAGAAGAGCACTAAAAAGATTTTGAAAATCAAATAATAGACTTACAGGAAAATGGGAAAAAGAAATGAGAGTGATGCAAGAAAATCATGAAAAAAGAATTTGGTAAAGGAGAAAGAAAGCAAAATATTGAAGAAAATAATACCTTAAAAAAAAGAATAGACCAAATAGGAAAAGAAGTACAAAAAGCCAATGAAGAGAATAATGCCTTAAAAGATACAAGGGAGTCCAAAAACCTCAATGAAGAAAGAAATTCTTTAAAAACTAAAATTGAGGAAATGGAAGCTAATGACTTTAAGAGAAATCAAGAAACAATAAAACAAAAACTAAAATAATAAAAAAATGGAAAGCAATGTGAAATATCTCATTTGAAAATCAACTGATCTGGAAAATAGATCCAGGAGAAATAATTTAATAATACTGGGCCTACCCGGAAACCATAATCAAAAAAGAGCATAGATACCATTCTTCAAGAAATTATCAAAGAAATCTGCCCTGAAATTCTAGAACAAGAGGATAAAATAGAAATTGAAAGAATCCACTTGCTACATCCAGAAAGAGATTCCAAAGTGAAAACTATCAGGAATATTACAGCCAAATTCCTTACTTCCCATGTCAATAAGAAAATTTTGAAGCAGACAGAAATAAACAATTCTATTATTGGGTAGAAACAGTCAGGATAACACAAGATTTAGCAGTTTATACAGGCTGGGTATATGGTACTCTGGAGGACAAAAGAACTACAATTAAAACCAAGAATCACCTACCCAGCAAAACTGAGTATAATCCTTCAGGGGAAAAAATGGATATTCAAGAAAGAGAGGACTTTAAAACATTCTTGATGAAAATATCAGAGCTGAGTAGAAACATTGACTTTCAAATGCAAACTGAAGAGAAGCATAAAAAAGGAAACAAAAAAGGGAGATCACAAGAGACTTAACAACTTTGAAATGTTGATGTTCCTAGATGGAAAGATCATATTTGTAATTCACATGACCTTTCTCATTATTAGGGTACTTAAGAGTGTGTATAGACAGAGGACAAAGGTATCATGTTTACTACTCTCCAGGGCAATGGTGGGGATGGAGGAGCCAATGGCAGCTGCAGTGGGGGCAGACGCAGTGACTGTTTCTGGAACTCTATCTAGGTCCACAGATTGTGGGGGAATCAAAATACTGACAGTACACCCCTCCACTCCCACTGAAAGTAGAGAACTACCTTGACAAAGAGCTCAAAAGTTGAATAAATGGCTGGGGAAATGACCAAAATCCAGGAAAAGAATCAGACAACAGAATCTTACTTGGGTGACAAGCACGACCAAACTATACAAAGAGTTTGTATACAAAGAGTATACAAAGCTCCTATATCCAAAGTCTCCAAGGAAACTATGACTTGGTCTCAGACAATGGAAGAACTCAAAAAAGATTCTGAAAATCAAGAAAGAGAAGTAGAGAAAAATTGGGAAGACAAATGACAGTGATGCAAGAAAATCAAGAAAAATGACTCAGTTGCTTGCCAAAGAGGATCCAAAAAATGTTGATGAAAATAAAACCTTAAAAAACTAAACTAATGCAAATGGCCACAGAGATTGAAAAAGCCAACCAGAAGAATGCCCTAAAAAGTAGAATTGGCCAGATGGAAAAGGAGGTCTAAAAGCTCAATGAAGAAAATAATTCCTTAAAGGTTAGAATGGAGGAGGTTGAATCTAATGACCATGAAAAATCAGTGACAAAACAAAAGCAAAGGAATGAAAAAGTAGCAGACAATGTGAAATATATCATTGGAAAAAAAACTGACCTGGAAAATAGATACAGGAGAAACAATGTAAATATTATTGTACCACCTGAAAGCCATTATCAATAACAGGAGCCTAGGCTTCATCTTGTCTCAACTCTTGAATACTCTTACCTCAGCCCAAAATTACTTTTCCCCAAGAATTTTTATAATTACTACCATGTGTCATATGTTCTCAGTGAGAACACGACACACAAGTCTTTTGAATTCTGATTCTGTCATCTGATACAGCAGTATACTCCTCTTCACATAAGAAAATATGGTAGGAGGAAGGAGAGTGAAAACATGAGAATGATATAAAGTTTGAAAGATTGAGTGACTAGAAAGATGGTGGTGCTCTCCAAAGAAATTTCAAAAGATGGAAAGTTTTGTTTGGAAAAATATTGAGTTCTGTTTTGAACATGATGAATTTCAGGTGCATTCTCTGCACTGGTCAAACTATAGCCCAATCTGAAATATAATGCTAATTCTGAAAAACATTCTGTAAGTTTATTGACAAGAAGAGAGTGATGGTCTGATGTTTCAAACCATGCCATAATAGAATTAGTTGAAGGAGTACAGATTTTTTAGTTTCTAGAAATAAGACCTTGTGAAAACATAAGAAAGGTCTTCAAATATCTGAAAATTTTTACATGGAGTAAAGTTTAGATGTATTCTGTGCAACTAAAATGGAACTTATAAAAAAGTATATTTTTTTTATTAATTTGATGAACAACTTCCCAACAATTTGAAAATGGAATGTATTGCTTTAAAAAAAAAGTGAATTGCCTGTCACTGGCTACATCCAAAAACAGACTGAACACTTGTCAGGGATCTTTTTGACAGAATTTATACATCTTATAAGGATAAGGGAGAGGCAGGTTAGCCTGCCCTGTAAGATCACTTCACAATCCAAGATTCATATAATCACAGAAGAAATTAGAAATGCAATTCTAAATTAGGAAGGAACCCTAGAGATCACCTAATTCAATCCACTCCATTTTGAAAAAAATATCTCAGGTTCTTAGAGGGACAGTGACTTGCCAAAGTAATAGTGAGTGGTCAAGTCAGACCTAGAATTCTAGACATTTCCATGTATTAATATGAAAACCATAGGAAAGATGAATAGAGCAAAGACATTATCCCGCATTGATTGCTAATGAAGAGCTATGGGGATAAAATCTCGTAGGTTTATGAAACTGGTAAATATTCCCACCACAACCACAACATAGAATCCCATTGGGACAGAAGAACCAGGTCCATCATATCTTGTCCAAGGACCAAAAGTCCCTGTTTATAGCTCATCTTTTTTAGGGAGAATTTCTCTGGGTGCTCAACCTTTGGCCAACTTTGAATTTCCCATTACCTGGAGGAAAGAAATAGGAGTAACAGAGCCAGGGCTTGACAATGCCTGAGGTCTTTACAAACCATCCAGGTAAGGCTTAGGGAACCAGTAGACAGAGCACTGCTTTCAAACACATGCATACAAACACACACATACACACACACAACTCATATTCAGACAGAAAAATATGTAATAAGCATATCTGTGCATGGATGCTAATACACAGCTATGTAGACTGACAGATCAGAGTCAGTGAGAAATTATAGATAATCCTAGTGTGCCTCTTACCCTGCTAAGGATGGGACACAATTTAAATCAGAGAATAGAAGAATCATGATTGAATCAGTGGCTCGGTTGCTATTTGGTAAAAACCAGGCTAGACTGTGCTCCATGACAGAGAATCCTAGGACTGAGAGATGATAAGAATCTTAAACATCATCTAATCCTAAATGTTCATTTTGAAGAATTTGAAGCCTCAAAGGGTGAGTATGGAAAGAGTATTCACATCTAAGGATATCCAACTGAAACAAAGTTAGGTTGTAACCAAGAGAGAAAAGCTTGACTAGCCCAAGTTCACATAGGTCGTTAGAGCTGGTATCAGAACCAGGTTTTCTAGATTTAAGTTGAAGGGTCTGCCCATCACAATAAAACAGGAATATCTCATACTAAGGCTAGGGAGAGATCACAGAAATTTTCCATTTCTATTTTAAAGAAATTCTAGTCTTTTCTGCCTGGAAATTGAAACTCTTATCAGCAGACCACACTGTATCTTCATTCCTCTATTCCTCATTCTTCCTTTAATGTCCACCCTCCATTACAGGTAGGCTGTTTACATTTTTCCTTCCTCAATACTTTGTGTTTTTCCACCTAAAAAATGATGTACCCTCTTTTTCTCTGTCTAAATTTAGCCTCCTTCCCTGATAACCAGATATTACTGCATATCAAGATCCAACCAAAGTCCCCAGTATCTTTCATCAATCCAGTCAACACTAAACTGTCTCTTTCTCGATTCCTGTAGCATGTGTTGTTTAGTCTAACCAAGGAACTCTTGAACTCTACGGTCCCTCCCTCCTCTAATATTCTATGAGTCTGTATACCTACAGCTCTCTACGTTTTAAGTGCAGCATGGGAAATGAAGTTTATTCTGATAGGAAAATAATAGGAGTATGTGTATCCTCCACAGAGAAGTATGCCACATGGCTTTCTCTTTCCTTTTTCTACTACTATATTATAGAAGACATGTCATTCTGTAGGACCTGAATAATGTGAAGACTGACAGACTAGGAAAGAAAACAATTGAAGTAATTGAAAAAGAGAGTGCAATTGTCAAAACTGTACTTGAGTAATATCTCTCTGGCAGTAGTTTGGGAAGATATAGTGAAGACTTCAGAGACTTGAGGTAGGAAGACATTTAAGGAGGCTATTTAAAAAATCAAGATCAAATAGAGTCATAGAGATGGAAATAGAGTAATGGCAGTGGATGTTATGAATATTATTGAGGTATAATCAGAAATATTTGATAACTAATTGGCTATCAAGAGGATAAGGTGGAGTAAAGAATAAAGGATGATACCAGGTATGTAAGCCTAAGTGAAGTAATGGTGATGCCATCAAATGATGTCAGTCAGTAACTAAGCATTTATTAAATACCTACTACATGCATGGTACTCTGCTAAATGTTGAGGATACAAATAAAAATAAAAGACAGTCTCTTCACTCAAGGAGCTCACAGTCCAACAGAAGATATACCATTCAAACTACTCTGTATAAGCAAGCTATATTAAGGTTAATTTAGAAATAATGAAGAAGAGACAAGTTGTACAAATTTTAGAGAGAAGAAAAGATTTTCTATAGATGGTGAGATTTTAGCTGAGATTTAAATGAAGCCAGGGAATCTGGGGAGCAAAAATGTCAGAGATGGGTTGGAGGAGATAGAGTTCTGCTTTGGAAAATGCTATTTCAGATCCATAGCTTCACCTTTCTGCATGCTCCTGGTCTACCTGTGCATCATCACGACCACAGTTGGTCTCCATGCCCTAGTGATAGGGTCTGCAACCTACATGACCCTGGTCTTTATTCTGATTGCAGGCACCATGGACAGCAACGTTTTAGCTATGTAATAGCCTGTCCCAGTGAGGCTTCCTCAGCAGGGAGAGGTCAGGAGGGCTAAAAAGACAGAGGCCCTGCAATGTTGACAGGGAAAGTTTGAGATTCAGAAGAAACATTTCACATTTTGGGAAGGGCCTGAGGCTTGAATAACTACATCATATGAAGAGATCAACAAAGATGCAGATTGCACACATACTTTTGTCCTTAGCTACTCACGGGCATAAGACCTTGAATGTCTTTCGTTCATATTTCCAATGTCTAGGAAATATAACTCAGTTGAGACTGATCACCATAAGCCAAGTTTGAGTATCTTATTGAAAAAAGGATTATCAAATAACAGAGGCTAGAACTCTCATGCTTCCTTCATTGAGGCGAGAAACTTTAGAGCTAAGGCACTAAAAATATCAGAGAGCAGAGGCTTCTCTTAATACCACATTAAAAATTATTGCCATGGCTAAAAGACACAGCAGCTGTAGGTGAAATGATTCCTATTGCTGAAGGTAGTGTAATACCATCCAGCAAGACCAATGGCTGAAGATGATAAAAAGACTGACTGCACATCAAAAAATGAGCCCAAGGAGTCCAATATATCAACCTGTGCAATAGAGACATTACTCACTGAAAACAACCCAGTGATAGAGGGACCTGCCTGCCCCATTTCAGTAGCTGCCACCTATAGTGGAATGATTTGCCCAACCCTATCTGACAGTAGCTCCCTAATGTCAGAGTGGTCTACCTAGTCCAGTTCAGAAGCAACCAAGGCTGGTGAGGAGTCAGTGTAACAGTCAAGTCACTTCCTTGAACTAAATCAGCAGACAGCTGACCCATTCAACTGAGATTGAATGACTTCTATGAAGGGAAAGCCTAGTTGAAACTCCTATCCTGAAAGGATGCCCTGCAAGGATCTAGTCAAGCAGATCAGTAAAAGAACAGGATCATTGGCAATCTCCATATCCTACAGCAAACTTTGGGTGGTTTTGTTTCTTCTCACTTAATGGTATTTTAATTTTGCTCTTTAGGATGTAAAGATGATTTTCACCATTTACTTTTATGAGATTTTGAGTTCCAAATTTTTTTCTCCTTCCCTCCCTCCCCTGTCCTCTCCCCTAGATGGGAAGCAATCAAATATAAGCCATATACTTACAATTATATTAAACATATTTCCACATTAGTCAGGTTGTGAAAGAAGACTCATAATAAAAGAGAAAAATCACAAGAAAGAAAATAGTATGCTTTGATAGGCATTCAAACACCTTAGTTTTTACCATTAATATAGCTGATCATCACACTGATACTATTACTGTCTACAATGTTCTTTTCCTGGTTTTGCTTACTTCACTCAGTGTAGGTTGATGGAAATATTTCCAGGTTTTTCTGAAATCTGTCTGCCTGCCCTTCGTTTCTTAGAACTTAGTATTCCATTATATTCATATACGACAACTTATTCAGCCATTCCCCAACTGATGGTTAGCCTCTCAATTTCCAATTCTTTGTCACCACTAAAGGAGCTCCTATACATATTTTTGTACATATATGTCCTTTTGCCTTTTTTTATGATCTCTTTGGGCTATAGACTGAGGAGTGCTATTGCTATATTAAAGGGTGTGCAGCGTTTTCCACCAATTTGGATATACTTCCCAATTGCTCTCCTGTAGGGTTAGACTACTTCACAATTCTACCAACAATGCATTAATGTTCCAATTTTACCACATATTCTCCAATATTATCATTTTCCCTTTTACCATGTTAGCAAATCTGATAGGTGTGAGGTGGTTCCTCACACATGACAAACTTTTTGAGGACCCTTTGAAGAAAGAGAAAATATAGACACCCTGAAGTTCCTGAGTTGCAAGTTGCCTTAACCATATGTATTCCCCACATATGTGCTTTAATACCATTATACTTTAAATTTAGATCTGCTGTTTCCCTCAGTCTTTTGGCATATTTGTGAGAGAATGCACCCGTGGGTTTGGGGCAAATGTTTTATTACCAGTATTCTTGCTGGGTCATTTGAATAAATGTCTTTGCTAAAGAAATGGATCAACTGGGGGATGGAGCCAAGATGGCGGAATAGAAAGATTCGCATATGCTAGCTCTGAACCCACAGCCCATGGATTTCATCTAAAAAGAACTCCCAACAAATTCTGGAACAGTGGAAGCTACACAGCAACACAGTGAAGGAGATTTCTGTTCCAGAGAGCCCTGAAAAATTGATCCCAAAAGTCCATTGCACACCAGAGAGGAGTGGAGCCCTGCCCTGCCCTGGCCACATCGCACTAAGAGGAGCGAGCAGATCCAAGCAGGCATCAGGGACAGAATCTCCAGTGGCCACGAAGGCCCCTCCACCCACAAACTCACAGGGCAGTGAGAGAGATGTGCTGAGAGGGGAACGAGGTGTCTCCGGGACTCAGGGCCCCTCAGAAGGCAGTGGTAGAGGCAGCAGCAGAGGCAGCAGGGGGCCAGAGGCTCCCATAGCAAGCAGGAGCTCCATTACAAAAGGTCTCTGCATAAACCCCTTGAGGGAACTGAGCCTGGGAGGCGGCCCTGCCCCTACCTGAGCACCAGAAATTAAGCTCACATTGAATAGCAGTCAGGGCTGCCACCAAAAGCCCTCAGGCTGGGGAGCAGCATTTGAATCTCAGACCCCAAGAACTAACTGAGTGGACCTACCCCAGGGGTGGAGAGGACTCTCAGAAGTCAAGCAACTGGCTGGGAAAATGCCCAGAAAAAGGGAAAAAAATAAGACCATAGAAGGGTATTTTCTTGGGGAACAGATGTTTCCTCATTTCCTTTCTGATGAGGAAGAACAATGCTTACCATCAGCTAAAGACATAGCAGTCAAGGCCTCTGTATCCCAAACATCTGAAATAGATATCCAATGGGCTCAGGCCATGGAAGAGTTCAAAAAGGATTTTGAAAATCAAGTTAGACAGGTGGAGGAAAAACTGGGAAGAGAAATGAG
>CM053769.1:147562597-147587061 GCA_028658325.1 Potorous gilbertii
GGATGATGGAAGGGAGGACAATGGGAGGAGGGAGTAATTAGAAGTCAACACTCAGAGAGGGACAGGATCAAAAGAGAGAATAGAAACAATGTGGGGCAGGATAGGATGGAGGGAAATACAGTTAGTCTTACACAACACGACTATTATGGAAGTCACTTGCAAAACTACACAGATGTGGCCTATATTGAATTGCCTGCCTTCCCAAAGGGAATGGGTGGGGAGGGAGGGATGGGGGGAAGTTGGAACTCAAAGTTTTAGGACCAACTGTTAAGTATTGTTCTTGCTGCTAGGAAATAAGAAATACAGGTAATGGGGAAGAGAAAGTTTTCTGGTCCTACAGGACAAAAGAGAAGATGGGGTAAGGGAAGGGAGGAATGAAAGAAGAGAGGGCAGACTGGTGATATGGGTAATTAGAATGCTCAGTGTATTGGGGAGGGGGTGAGGACAAATGGAGAGAAAATTTTGGAACCCAAAATCTTGTGAAAATGAATGTAAAAAGTTAAATAAATAAATTTATTTAAAAAAAAAAGAAATGGATCAACTGGATGATTTTTAAGGGAAAATCACTGATGGGAGTTCATGAACTAGTTTGTGCAGGGTAACCACATACAAGCATCATATTGGGATCCCAAAAACCCTGAAAACAATATGTGCCATCCCTCTGGATGTGCCAGTTCCAGTGCAAGTTGAAGAGTCTCAAATTAGATATCCCAAAAATATTTTAAACTCAACATGTCTAAACATGATATTTAGGCTTTGAGTCTTGGTGATGTGGAGCAAGGTAGTGGTCTGAACAGTAATAGGGGAGTTGGGAACATCTTGGACTACTCAATCTCTCTCACCCCTCTACCTTCATTCAATATATTTCTTTTTCCCCTTGGTACATTTTAGAAATTGTACTTATGTTGTTGCAAACTTAGGAAAAAAACAAGAATTTTCATAACATTTTAAAATTTTCATTTTTTTAAAGGTTGAATCTAGTATTTTATTTAGATCTTTATTAACCTGCTTGAATTGAGAACCAGACATATGTAATAAACCTCCAAAATGTAGATCCTGAAAGGCTCTTTCTGCTTAGGGGAGCAGCCATGGACTAGGCATGTAAACAAGCTGGCTTCTGTGTACCACACCAGCCAAGTCAGCTTCCTCCATGGCCAGCTACTCCAGCTCTACCTTCCCTTCTGTCAATGCCAGTCAGACTCCCTTATAGGTGTAACCCAAGTTTCTTCTGTAGGACATCTTGGCCTACCTGTTAATGCTAGAAACATGTCAAAAGAATTATGGTTTCAAGGATGTTTTTAAAGCTTTCCTCTGAGGTGATATCTTTTCTGTACTCACACCACATCCGAGAATACCATAAATGCTTAGAAAGTGTTCAAGTGTGAAGGGATTTCCTTCTCCCCCCCAGCAAAATCATTGCTCTCTAAAGGAAACTTGTTTCTCTGTATCTACACCAGCTGCTCAGAAAACTTCACTGGACCTGGTTTTGAAAAATAAAGGAAAGTTAAAAACCCTTGGTGGAGCTCTTGTGCAGCGTGGAATACTCAGTCTTTCTTATAAAGAAAAGTTAACTGGTACCGAAGTGTGCAAGCTAGAGACCCTCAGATACCACACTTAACTTCTCTGTATGATGTAACAAGGCTGCCAAGTGCCTACTTAACTAGAGCTAGGAGTTGGTGAGGTTTGGCTAGTGCTGAAATCATGAATAAGATTGGTTTAGTAAATAAAATCCTTATTACTCACATCCTCCAAAAGACAACCAAGTGGAGAGATTTTAGGATTTGGTGCCGTTTAAGAGATGGTCCGTAAGAACATAAGCACCAGCAGGTGGTTCAACTAGTAACTGCCTTTTCATGAAGTCCGACTAGAGCTCCAAGTGGAACTTGTGTCACATGCAGGATTGATCTAGTAGGGAGCACTCACTGACAAAAAACTACATTAGAAGTAGATTAGATTACAGGGACGATGGGAGAAGACTTCATATTCATAATAGAGCTGAAGACATTACAAAATCATGCTGACAAGGCAGTGGCATTTTTGGACAGTCTATAAATGGAACCACAAGTACTTGACATGCACATTACAAAGACATTTTTTCGGCATTTGATGGGAAAGTCAAAGCAGTTAAGATTTTGAGGGTGGATAGTGAGAAACAAAGGTTCAATCTTAAAGAATCATTAACTAGACAGTGCTATCTGATCATGTCTAGGCAGTTATATGGATCACCTATGCGCACTAAATTCATTATAATGGTGCGCAAAACACCAGGGACAGAATAGCAGAGCCCAACTTACAGTCCCCACAAAAACTAAAATCATATCTTTGGAGAAGAGTAACTGCAACTGATGAAGATCTGAAAGAGGACAGGAGAAGTTTAGGGAAAAGGGCCCTTTCCTTCAGAGCTTGAAAACTTCTCTGTAACCTACCAACAAGTCTGGGGTAAAAAGCCTAACACTTTCAATATTTAAGCTTTCTGGGCTCTTTTTGATGGAAAACGATCCTACTAAAGTGGCCATTGGCTGCAGTCCTCTGACAAATGGACTTCTTCAGATCCAGATCCCTGGCATCGTCCTCAGGGCAGAGATCAAAGTTCCTCTTCACAATATTCAAGAGCTCTCTTTCACTCTTCTTCTGAGAGGTGCCATAATGGAAAATGGAGATGGACAATGGATAGGAAACACCAATAGCATAAGAAGCCTGAACAAGTACCCTGCGATACCAACCACCTTTAACCAGGGATTTTGCCACCCAAATGGCAGCATAAGCAGCTTAACGGTTCACCTTAGTATAATCTTTTCCAGAAAGCACCACCTCCATGAGCATTCTAACCACCATGGTTATCCACAGTGATCTTCCGTCCAATCAGACCAGCATCCCACTGTGGTCCACCAGTGACAAATCTGCCAGTAGGTTGCACAGAGTAAATTGTATCTTCATCCAAGTATTTTGTAGGTGCAACAACTTTTATCACCTTTTCCTTTAGAGTATCCTTCATTTCATCAACACACACATCTTCATCATGCTGAACAGATAACATAATCATAGAGACCTTTATATAGAGAATAGCACCATGATCCTGCATATATTGCATAGTGACTTGAGTTTTGGACTCTGGGTATAATCAAGGCAAGGTTCCTTTGTGTCACAATTCAGAAAGTTTGGCATTGAGCTTGTGAGCTAACATAATAGTTAGAGGCATACATTCTTCGGTTTCATCAGTAGAATAACCAAACACCAATCCTTAGTCTCCTGCAGCAATATCTTCTTCGTTCTGATCTAGATGAACCCCTTGAGCAATGTCTGGTGACTGCTGCTCCAAGGCTGCAAGAACATTGCAAGCCTTGTAATCAAACTCTTTAGAAGAATCATCATAGCCTACATGCTTAATTGTTTCCCTAACCATTTTCTGATAGTTAACAGCAACTCTAGATGTGATTTCACCAGCAAGTAGTATCATTCCAACATTAGCAATTGTTTCACAAGCAACTTTGGAATCAGGGTCTTGCTGAAGGTGGGCATCAAGGACTGCCTCACTAATCTGATCACAAATTTTATCGAGATTCCCCTCACCCAGAGACTCTGAAGTGAAGAGGAAGGTGTCTTCCTCAATCAAGTTCTCCTTAAAACCATTGAGTTGGTATTCATGGCTGTGGCAGGGAAAGACTTGCCAAGCAATGGGAGACAGAAAAGGTGTGGGGAGGGTAGAGATAATGTCAGGGGCAAACTGAGCTAGTAGGAGCCTAAAGACTGCAACCACAGTATTCCCTCTGTGGCACAGGCAGAACCCATATTAAAATTTTTAAAAACATGATTTGCACAGGAACCTGCAAATCTATTATGTACAACTTGCTGTTCCTTTAAAATATTTAATAAAGTTATCATGTAACTTTCTTTGTTTTCTTTTCTCCTCACCCACCTTAGAGATGGCTACTATGAGACACAAATATGTGTGAATGCATGTGAATATTTATAAATATATATTATATGTGTATGTTTGTAAAATCATTCTATACATACTTCTATTTATCAATTCTTTCTCTGTAAACAGATAGCATCTTCCTTCATAGGTCCTTTGTAGATAATTTGTGTATTTATAATAGTGAAAATGAGTTAGTCATTCAAAATTGTTCTTCAAACAACATTACTGACTGTGGAATCACAAACATATCAGTCCAAGACAAGAGTCCAGTGGAACTGAGTGAGAGAGAATCACAGAGGCCCAGGTAACTGCAACAGCCACTCCTGAGACTGTCAGTCCGCAGATTAAATGTCTATAAGTCACATACTTGAATTTGCAGAAGCCAAGATGGCAGAGTGATCTGTAAATGCTCTCCCCCTACCCTTGTTGACCTTGAAAATCTCTGAGAATATTTCCCTTGGAAAAAATTCTAAAACAGTGGAATCAGCAAAAGGGCTAAACAGTTTCTTAGCCTATGAGGCTAGGAAAATTGTAAAAGGGAGGGAGTGGTCCCTCTTGTGGTGACAGAAGAGGACTACTGCAAGACCGAACTTGTCCCAAAGAGTCCCACTTCAGCAAAACAGGAAGGATTCTGAGCCCCAGTGGGCAGCCTGCAACCATCAACACCAGAACCCCAGGCCTTCTTCACAGCAAGGAGAATAGGGAAGATATTAGTGCAAATGGAATTCACCAACCACTGAGCCTGCCTGTTCTCAGGAGGTGAGACCTGCTGCCTGACCACTCCTTCCCGACTCTTAACCCAGCTAGCTCCACGATAACTCCGGGCAAACTCAGAAAGACTTCACCTGGTGGCCTATGCTTTGGCACATCAGCCAGCACAGCACCAGGTAAGCTACAACATTACCTTCTAGCTGAAAGAACCAGAGGCCACAATACACAAAGCCTCACACAAAAATCTTGGGACAGAACCCTCTGTGCCCCAGAAGAAAACACCCACTTCAAAAATCAGGAAACAAGAGATCACCATGAGCAACAAGGAAACCTTAAAAGATAAGACCATGGAATCTTTTTATGGGGACAAGGATCAAAACATGAATACCAAAGAGGTCAGTATTGAGACTGTACTACCATCTGAAACTTCAAAAGAAATTATGAGCTGGTCTCAAGCTCAAAGAGCAATCTCGAAAGAGCTCAAGAATGATTTTAAAAGCCAAATTAGGGAATTAGAAGAAAAACTGGTCAATGATTTTAAAAGTATGAAAAAAGAAAATATGGAGGAATTTAAAAGTAAAATTGGACTAATGGAAAAGGAAGCACAAAATCTAACTGGGATAATCAGACAAATGAAAGAGGAAGTACAAAAACTAACTGGAAAAAAGTCACTCCTTAAAAGGAACAATTGGGCTGATGGAAAAGGAGAGGCAAAAGCGAACTGTAGAAAATAATTTGATAGAAATTAGAATTGGGAAGTAGAAGTTCATGACTCTATGAGACATCAAAAATCAGTGAAACAGAATCTAAAAATGAAGATATAGAAGAAAATGTAAAATATCTAATTGGCAAAACATCTGACCTAGAAAATAGATCCAGGAGAAAAAAATCGAAGAATTATTGGTCTACCAGAAATTCAGGATGAAAGAAAGAGCCTGAAAAATATCTTCCAAGATATCATCAAGCAAAACTGCCCAGAAGTCCTAGATCCCTAGAGCATACTAGACACTGTTCACCTCTTGAAAGGGGTCCCAAAATGAAAACACCAAGGAATATCGTTGCCAAATTCCAGAACTATAAAGTGAAGGAGAAAATACTGCAGGCAGCTAGAAAGAAACAATTCAAATATCAAGGAGCTACAGTCAGGATTACACAGGACCTTACAACTTCTACATTAAAAGATCAAAGGAACTGGAATATGATATTCTGTAAAGCAAAGGAGCTAGGATTACAACCAAGGATGAATTACCCAGCAAAGTTGAGCATAATATTTCAGGCAAGGAGCTGGACAGTCAATGAAATAAGGCATTTCCAGACCTTCTTCATGAAAAGGCCAGAGCTCAATAGAAAAATTAGTCTTCAAATACAAGTCTCAAGAGAGGCATAGCAAAGTAAACAGGGAAAAAACTAGTAATTCAATATGGGCAAACTGTTTACATTCTTATAAGGGAAGATGATGCTTGTTAATCTTGAGAATTACGTATACATCAAAGGGATATACATGGATAGTGGAAGTGGATATAAGTCAATGATGTGA
Source organism: Potorous gilbertii (assembly GCA_028658325.1). Lineage (NCBI taxonomy): Eukaryota > Metazoa > Chordata > Mammalia > Diprotodontia > Potoroidae > Potorous > Potorous gilbertii. The sequence continues at coordinate 147,568,765 of CM053769.1, forward strand.
TGATAAAAATGTGATTTAAGGGTGCAAAAGGATTGTAACAAGGGATATGAGAAGGAAGAGGCAGAAAAAGATAAATTACATCACAGGAAGAGAGACAAAAATATAGGGAATTGGATCACAGAATGAAGTTGACCATTTTCTCTTGTGTTATTTATATTTTGTTTTGTTTTATGGTTTCTCCTATTCATCTTAATTCTTTTATGCAATGTGACTAATGGGGAAAGGTATTTAATAAGAATATACATGTATAACCTATATAAGATAGCACACCATCTCAGGAAAGGAGTGGAGAAGGAGGTGGAAAGGAGGGAGAGAGAGGGAAAAAAGTCTAGGATATGTGGAAGTGATTATAGAAAACTTAAAACAAATAAAATAAAACAATGTTGCTGTTACTATGTACAACATTGTCTTGTTCCTGCTTATTTTCCTCTTCATTATTTTATGTAATTCTATTCATGTTTTTTCTAAGATCAACAATCTCATCATTTTCATCAGGATCTTATACCACAATTTGTTCAGTCATTCCCCAGTTGATAGGCATCCTCACAATTTCCAGCTCTTTGCAACCACAAAGAGAACTGATACCAATATTTTTTGAACCTACAAATCCAATTTCCTAATCATCTTTGGAAACAGACCTAGCAGTGGTATTGCTGGGTCAAAAGGTATAGGCAGTTTAATGATAAGGCATGCTGATTTCAAACTTATTAATGTCTTTCTCAATAATACCCCCTTCTATCCTCTGACACTGTTACCACCTTGGTATAAACTTCATCACCTCAAACCTGGACTGTTCCAACAGTCTGGTGATTGGTCTTTATGCCACAGGACTCTCCCCACTCTACTCCATCCTCCACTTAGCTCTCAAAATTATCTTCCTAAATCATAAATCTGACCATATCACCTCACTTACTCAATAAACTCTAGTGACTCCTCTTTTGGGTTCTCAAAGTCCTTCAAACCTCCCCTACCACCTTTCCAGTCCTCTTATACCTTCCACCTTATCATGTTCTTTTTGAGGTAATGGCACAGGTTTACTTGATGTTCTTCATAAAAGATACCCTATCTCTCTACTCCAGGCATTTTCACTGACTCACTCTCATGCATAGAATGCTCTTCTTTCTAAGCTCTGCCTCTAGATTTCCTTCAAGTCTCAGTTAAAATCTCACCTTCTACAGTAATCCTTTCAAAATATCTCTTAATTACTAAGACCCTTTTCATCTGTTAATTATTTTCTATTTATCCTGGATATAGTTTGCTTGTACATAGTTGTTTGCATATTGTCTCCTCATTAGACTATCACCTCCATGAGGGCAGGGACTGTCTTATTTTCTTTGTATCCTCAGCATTTAGTATAATGCCTTTCCTTTTTGAAAATTAATTTATTTCCTTTAAGTTTTCTACAGTCACTTCCATAAGTCATAAATTTTCTCCTCCCTCCTCCCCCTCTCTCCAAGAGATGACATGCAATCTCATATGGGTTCTACACATACATTCTTATTAAACACATTTTCACATTAGTCATGTTTCATAGAAGACTTAAAATGAATGGGAGAAACCATGAGAAAAACCAAAAACAAAACCATAACAGGAGAGAAAACAGTCTGCTTCATTTTGCATTCTGACTTCATAGTTCTTTCTCTGAATGTGGATGGCATTTTGCCTCAAGTCCTTTGGGAATGTTTTAGGTCCTTGCATTGCTATGAAGGGCTAAGTCTATAAGAAACAGTCCTAACATATTGTGGCTGTTACTGTGTACAATGTTCTCTGGGTCTGCTCATTTCACTCAGAATCAGTTCATATAAGTCCTTCCAGGACTTTCCTATGTCCTCCTGTTTATCATTTCTTGTAGCACAAATAGTATTTCATTACATTCATATACCAAAATTTATTCAGCCATTCCCCAATTTATGGGACATTCCCTTGATTTACAGTTCTTGGTCACCACAAAGAGAGCTACTATAAATATTTATACATATATATATATATATATATATATATATATATATATATATATATATATATATATATTCATGTGGGACCTTTTCCCATTTTTATGATCTCTCTGGGATACAGTCCTAGAAGTGATATGCTGGCTCAAAAGTTATGCACATTTTTGTAACCCTTTGGGCATATTTCCAAATTGCTCTCCAGAACAGTTGGATCACCTCAAATGATATAGGTATAGAGGTTGATACCATAAACAAATTAGGGCAGCAAGGAATAGTGTATTTGTCAGATTTATGCAGAATGGAGAAATTTATGACAACAAGAAATAGAGAACATTGTGAAGTGCAAAAGGAAATTTTTGATTACATTAAACTGAAAAGTTTTTGCACAAACAAACCCAATGCAACCAAGAATAGGAGGGAAGCAGAAAACTGGGAAAGAATTTTTGTAACTAGTGTCTCTGATAAAGGACTCATTTCTAAAATATATAGAGAAATAAGTTAAATTTACAAGAATACAAGTCATTCACTAATAAATAATAAATGGTCAAAGGATATGAACACAGAGTTTTCAGAGGAAGAAACTAAAGCTATCTATAGTCATATAAAAAAAATGTTCTAAATCGCTATTGATTCAAGAAATACAAATCAAAACAACTATGAGGTACTATATCATACCTATCATGTGACAAAACAGGAAGATGATAAATGCTGGAGAGGATGTAGGAGAGTTGGAATACTAATTAATTGTTGGTGGAGCTATAATGTGTATCCTTAAAGATAGGTGGTATAGTGGCTAGAGTGCTGGGCTTGGAGTCAGGAAAATCACAGTCCTAGTCCCACATTTTCTAACTCTGTGATGAGTCACTTAACCTTTGTTTGTTTCATTTTCTTCAACTATCAATGAGGTCAACAATAGCACCTTCTTCCAGTATTGTTGTGAAGACTAAATGAGGTAACATATGAAGAGTGTTTTACAAACCTTAAAGTACTATGTAAATGCTACCTGTAATAATACTAACTGCTGGAAAGGGTGGATAAGAACGAGGCCATGAAGGCAACTGGAGCAGGCAATGTGAAATGGTTACACCTTGGTTAGAAACAGAAGGCACTAAGGTGCTCCACTGTATCCTGAGCCATTGTCAGCCATCTTGACTCTGTCCTGCCACTGAACTATGATGACTTTGGAGGACAGTGTGAGGCTGACAACTTTGTGCAGTTCTGCCTCACTTAAATCCAATTTACTCACGAATCAAAGGATATCACCCACAACATTTTACTATTATGCTTATAAGTCCTGTGGTGATAGGCAAGTGATAAAGCAGCAGGTGCAGGTACACTGGGAGATGTAGTCATAACCCCACACACTGGTGTTCCAGGATGTAAGGTCATTTCTCACTGGAAGCAGCAATGGGACTTAACAGCCCCCTGCATGTCTGAGAAGCCTTTTAAGGACTGCACTGCTCACCTCCTGGTGTGAGGAAGGGTGCTAGAAAAGGTGCCCCAAAAATTGTCTGCTTAACTGACCATGGCCTGTTTATCACTGCAGGTAATTTAATGCTAGAGTAGCAATAAATTAGACAACAAGACTTGGCAGGGTGTCCTAGGGAGGAATGGAATTGGAAACAACAACAGCAATGTTCATTTACTGCTGAAGACTTCTGCATCACATGACTCTCTCATCACCAACACTGTTTTCCATTTACCTAAACACAATAAAATACCATGGATGCACACTAGCAGCAAACAGTGGCATCTAATAGACTATGTGATTTTATGTAGAAGAAACAGACCAGATGTGAGAGTGACAAAGGCAAAGTGTGGTGCAGAGTGCTGGACTGATCATAGATTTATCCCTTCCAAGCTAAATATTCACATTCATCAAAAATGCCACCCCCAAGGCAAAATGACTACCAGAAGATTTAATGTCAATAAACTGGAGCTATTCTCTGAGTCTGAACAGTTTGTGGCTAACTTGGAGGAAAAGTTTAGTCAACACACAGTTGGCAACAGTGGAGCAGAAAAAGAGGGGGCAGCGTTCAGTGATTTGGTATACCACACTGCATTTACTCATCTGGTTCAGAACACTCACAAACACCAAGACTGGTTTAAAGAAAATGGTTGGGAAATCCAAAAGCTGCTAAATGAAAAAGAAGAACTCCACAGAATTTACCAGCAGGATAGTTCATCTTCCTCTAAGAAGGTAGCATTTAATTCCATCAAAAACAAAGTACAGCATAAATTAGAGAGATTCAGGATTCCTGGCTCAGTGAGAAGGCAGATAAATTTCAGTTTAAGCTGATATTAACAATCCAAAGGGCTTTTATGATTCCCTGAAAGTTATTTATGGATGAAAAGCCTATAGTGCATCATCAAAACTACTCAGTTCTGATGGATTAGTGACAAGGACATGATCCTAGAGCGATGGACTGAACAGTTCCATAGTATTCTCAGCAGACCATCACCAATCAATGCTGAAGCCATTGAACATTTATGTAAGATTGAAGTAAATCCCTCCTTAGCTGAACTTCCAACTGAAGAAGAGGTTTTGAGAGCCATTAGGTTCCTTTCATGCGGGAAAGCACATGGTGCTTATGCTATTCCATTTGATGTTCACAAGGTAAGGGGACCATTGCTCATACAAAAGTTGACTGAAATATATCAGGTTATATACCAAGAGGAAGTTACCACCCAGGAGTCTTTGTCAAGAACTTTGGATTTGACTGTGCAACATGAGAGACACTGGCACAGGATCACTCATCATGGCATGGTCATATCAGAAAAGGTGCTGTGCTCTATGAGCAAAGCAGGATTGAGACAGCACAGAGGAAACGTCAGATGTGCAAATTTGGAGTAACCACCCCAAAGGTTGACATGGACTATCTCTGTCCAATCAGTGGGAGAGCATTCTGAGATCATATTGGTCTGATAAACTACAGTAGAACATACAGAAACTCCACTTTATCATGGTGATGCCATTTTTGCTCTCTTCAAGAATGAACAACAGCCAAACAAAAAGCCAACCAACCAATAGCACCTTCTTCCAGGATTGTTACCAGGACCAAATGAAGCAATATATGAAAAGTGTTTTTCAAACTTTAAAGTACTATATAAATAGCAACTGTCATAATAATAATTTATTGTTATTAATTATTGCTATTGTCATTATTTATTGAAGGAGAGGAGAGGCAGAGCTTTCGGACTGTGCCTTATCATTCCCTGAAATTGCCTCTCACTAGTGAGAAAAAAGAGAGACCACTCTAACTAGGACTTGAATAGATTGCAATTCCCTCCAAACTATCTGTAAGAGTCTGGAAAAGCTAGATGTGAGAAAGAAGTCAGTTCTATTTCATGGAGCTATTGAGTGTTCTGATGTATACCTGAGAATTGCCTAATCCCTTCTGGATGCCCCATTTTCTCTCTACCAAATGTCAACCCTCCACTGCTAGCGACTCCTGTGAAAATCTTCCAAATAGCCAACTCTCTCTACCCCAAGCCCCCAACATTTACAAACTTCTAGGTCACCATCTCACTGCTACCTTCTGACTGCTCATAGGTATCTCATCCTCCTTGGGCAGACAGGGTCCATTAGTTTCCTGGCTATCCTATTCAAACATGACCCCTGACATATACTTGCTGTGTAACTCTTGGAAATGTATTTAACTTTTCACATTTCCAGCAAGACTCTAAGACTACCGGTTGCAACATAGCTTCCCATTTGCAGCAGAATCTTACTGATGCAATCAGGGTTAAATGACTTGCCAGGAGTCATATAATGAGTAAGTGTCTGAAGTCAGACACCCACTTAAGTCCTCCTGACTCCAGAGCCAGTGCACTATCCACTGAACCATCTAGCTGCTCCCAGAGTTTCTTAACACCAATGAAATTGCAGATTTTGAATTGTTACAACTATTATTTTTGTTGTTGTTGTACACCAACAATTTATGTATAGCTACTCCTCAATAGAATTTTCCTACACCAATAAAATGACAGATATGACTTTTATAAAATATTGTTTTGAAGAAGAAGAAGAAGGAAGAGGAGGAGAAAGAGGAGAGTAAGAAGGAAGAGGAGGATAAATATATCCGAGAAATGTAAAAATAGTACATAAGTCTCACTTTTCTGCACTGCTGACAGCCCTAGAGGCATGAGACCAGGACTGAGTAATAAGAATGCCTGAATTCCCTAGCCAAGATATGGAGACTGATTTCCCCAAGACGATTGATAGTTGACTCACTTTCCCTCCATGAACACTTCCTCTTCCCACTAATCAGGAACAAATGACATTAGATCCTTTGTGTTCCCCCAGGACCTGCCTGCACAGGAACTCGTGCTCTTTTGATTGCGTCAAGGAGATGGAAATACAGGAGACATAGTGCATGGAAGCAGTGAAGAAACTTCCCATAAGATAACAGAATGAGGAAATCTTGTGTATGAGACTTCGCTAGCAGAAAGCTCCATTCTGTCTTTACCTAAAATCTCTCCAGAGAGAACAAGGAAGGCAGAAGTATCTAATGGGCAGAAAAGAGTGGGGTAGAGATGATGCCTGGAGGGATATATAGGCTAATAATAACTGGCTCGCCTGAACTTTTCTGATCCTAGACTGACTACAAGATAAACTTACACTTAGTTCATGATGCCTTCTAACTGCATTTTATCTCCGAGTCTGACTGGTAATTAAAAGGTATTATTTCTTTCTTCAGTCAGTTCCCCTATTCAAAAGAGAGATGTGTTTGCAGCAGAAGCAGTCCACTCAACCCTTCCCATGGCCACAAATTAATGACTCCATCTCCTCTGCTCCACAAAGAACTCAAGCATCTATGACTCCAAACATCTACAGGATTTCCATAGTCAACCCCAATCTATTTTCATCACTTCTGGTGGAGAAGGTACCTGGATCCTCAACCCTCTCCTCACTGGGAAATACTTACTGTGGAGGAGAGAAAGGGAGGTAACAGAACCAGGTAGCTTGGTATTTTATGTGATCAGAACATACTGACCAGGTAAGAGGCTAGGGAGTAGGGATAGGAAATTCTCCCTTGAATGCAGACAGAGACATATTAAGATATTCCGAGATAAACTCACAAGCATATGAAGACACTGAAACATAGAAGGACACAGAAACACAAAAAGACAACAACAGATATACACAAGAGACAGCCACAGACATGCAAAGACACTGACACAGAAATGTCCAATCTTGCCTTCCCTTTATCTCAGCCCAATTTGAGATGACTTTTGGACATCTCTCAGCTGATCATGTCCCAAACTCCGTGGGATTTATCAAAGACCTAAAGACATTCTTCTTCACAAAAATGTACTTACATATCAAATAGAGACCCAAGATCTGAACAGTAATGTAAACTCAAGTGAGAAGCTGGATGAAATGTCCATGTTAGACATTTGGCAAAATAAAATGTCTGGAAAAGTCAATTATGTTATTGAATCAAATTGTTACCACATGTATTGTCAGTTTACCCTTCCCTTGCATTCAATAATATATATTAAGGGTTCAGTTAGTGCTTCATTCTAGACCCTACAATGTATGTTCCTTGCTCCTCAACTGTTCCTTACACTCAAAGAAGTTAAGAGCCCCTTAGGGTCAATAAAATATGGACACCGGTAACAATAATATAAGACAGAATATGATAAATGCTAAGTTCACATGAGGGAGAGATAATGCTTTGTGTAGGGGATGGGTTCTTAAACTTTATTGTATCATGGACCCTAGTGGCAGTTAAGTGAAGCCTATGGAGCCCTTCACTAATAATGCACAAAATAAAATATAGGAGATTAAAAAGGAAAGCAATTATAATAAAACACAGTCATCAATTTTTTTTAAAATTCATGGACCCCTGGTAAAAAATTCCTAGTAGAAAAGAAATAGGGCAGACTTTCTGGGAGTGATGGAATTTCAGGAAGGCCTCAAAGAATAGAGTTGGATTTCAGAAGGACAGGGGAATGTGGTAGGGGGAATCTTACGCATGCTATGCAGAGGTAAAAATAGGGACAAAGTATCAGAAAGATTAGATTGTATTTAACAAACAGGTAGGGGTGCATCTGGTTGAAGTAGAGGGTGTGTGAAGGGGTAAATGAGAGATATACTCATCTTCACTCCTAGCTATCAATCATGGATTCAAAGGAATTAAATTTTAGAAATAATTTAATTCAGAAGTTCAAACTTTTTGTGGGTCCTGGATCCTGTTACCAGTCAGGTGAAGCCTCTGAATCTCTTCTCAGATAGTATTTTAAAGCAAAATATACAATATTATGAAGGAAACAAGTTATATTGAGAAAGATTGCCAGGAAAGAAATACAAATTTTTTTTAAAAGCATAAAGGCTGAAAATTATAATAAGCATTCAATGAGTGAGCATTCACTGGAGCTAAGATTTTGTGAAGTTGAGTTACAGAAGATAAATCAAGAAAGGTAGTTTGGAGAAAATGAATGAATAAAAAGAGACAAAGTATGAATAATGAAAGTGTCTTGTAAGCCGAGCAGACCAGCAAAAAATCAAGAGGTTCAAAGGCTGACTACTTGTTTGTTTTTAAGTCGTTTCAGTAACACTCAAAACTCCATGACTCCATTTTGGTTCACTTGGCAAAAAGACTAAAGTGGTTGGTCATTTCCTTCTCCAGCACATCTTTCAAATGAGAAACTGAGGTAAACAGTAGCAAGTCACTTGCGCATTGTCACATAGCTAGCAAGTGTGTGAAACCAGATTTGAACTCATAAAGATTACTCCTCCTGATTTCAAGCAAAGTGCTCTATTCCTTTTGCCACTTGAAGATTATTGATAGATTGAAATTATTATTTAACTTGCAATATTGACAAAAAGAGCTAAATATAGTTAAAAGATCTAGGCTGGGATTCGAAGAGTTAATTTCTAAACTTTTCTCTATCTTTAACTAGGTTAACTTTGAACAAACCACTTCCCTGTTACTGTTCTCAGCTTCCTCATCTTTAAAAAATGAAGTGATTGGACTAGATGTTATACAAGCTTCCTTATAACTCTAGCAGTCTATTTTTTCTATGACTTTTATTAAAAGGATGAATAGAGGGAACCTGACCAGCATATCGGAATTCCTCCTACTGGGGCTCTCCAAGTAGTCAGAGCATCCTCTTTCCTCTGTTAATGTGGATGTACTTGATCATAGTATCTGAGAATCTACTTATCATCCTAGCCATATGTTCTAACGTTCACTTCCATAGCCCCATGTACTTTTTTCCTCATCAACTTCTCTTTCTGTTTTATTTCAACCACATTTACATTCAGGATCACACCATCTCCTACGTGAAGTGTCTGACTCAAATGTACTTTTTCACCTTATTTGTTGGACTGGATGACTTCCTCTTAGGTGTGATGGCTTATGACTGATACATAGCCATCTGCCGCCCCTCCCATTACTCAGTGATAATGACCCACAAGTCTGCATCCTACTTGTGTCTGGGTCCCGAATTATCTCTAACAGCCTTTCCTTATTACCTACCCTTCTAGTAAACCAGTTGTCTTTTTGTGCAGAGAACACAATCCCCCATTTATTCTGCAACCTTTCAGCGCTGCTCAAGCTCTCCTGTTCTGATACCTACATTAATGACCTGGAGATTGTAACTGTGGGAGGATTTTTAGTTGATGCCCTATTTGTTCTAATCGTGGTGTCCTACATTCACATTATTTTGGCCATTATGAAGATCCTGTCCACTACAGGCAAATATAAAGCCTTTTCAACCTGTGGTTCCCATCTCTGTAGTGTGTCTATCTTCTATGGGACCATTATGAGGGTGTATTTTCTCCCCTCATCCACCCATCTGGACAATTCAGACATATTAGCTGCCATCTTCCATACCATAGTCACCCCCATGCTCAACCCCTTCATAGTCTGAAGAACCATTGACATGTAGAATGTCCTGAGACTTCTTCTCAAAAAGAGAATTTCTTCTTCAGATGATCTTTGCCTCCATGATCTGAAGAGAAAAATAAACAGAAACAAGAGAATAATTTATGTAATAATCATTATAGCATCAAGAAAAACTATTTCAAGACTTCAGAACTCTGATCCATGTAGTGACCAATCATGCAGAGATCTAAAAGTGAAGCATATCTCCCACCCCTCAGCAGGGCAAAGAAGTCAACATTTATTTACATGATTAACATGCTTATTTGTTTTGCTTGAATATATTTATTTGCAAAAAAGGAGGATGCACAGACTGTTTATTTTTTATGTATGTAAATTGTTAAAAGCAAGTATTCTAAGATTATTATGAATAATTGAGTAGTTCATAAGAAATATTGGGGTAGACATGAGTATGGTATGACTTTAAAAAATAAAACCATTAAGGAACAGCTAAAAAGAGTAATCATTTTTTTTACCAATGAGATGTGAGGGGAAGAACCAACACAGAAGAATTAGATGGGGAGGAGGGCTAGTAGTTCTGGAAACCTAGTTGCATTGGGAATGGGTTGACAAAGAGTACAAAATTCTTCTAAATTGAGAAAGAAATAAAAGACTATGGGCATAGGGATTGGGAGAGTATCAGGGAGGAAATCTTTAGAGGGGGATGAGGGGATAGGTTAAGAGGGGTACAGAAGGATGTTTGGTTTACTGGTAATGGGAAAACAAGGGAGTGATCCTTGGAGAGGGAGTTAGTTAAGTAAGAGGAAGGCAAGGGAACAAGAAAGTAGAGGATTTAGGAGGGATAGGAAATATTAGATATGTTCAAATAGAAAGAAAAATCAAATGTAGAATTTGTTAGAGAAAGTATATGTCAATATATGTATTGTGTGTATTTATGTATATGTGTATCTATATAGCTATATCTATACATAAATATATCTATGTTTAATTATATAGCCTTCTGAGGTGGGGGGGAAAAGAAGTAGAAAGAAAAAAGTAAAACATGCCCAGCCGAGAATGAAAGAAAACTCACATGGAAGCCAAGAAAAGATAGACAGCCTTCAACACAATGCATAGTATTTATTATGTAAGCTTTCTTGAAAGGGAAATATATTGCTATATATTTTGAATACTCTATGTTCTGCTGTGTACATTATATGCTTTTTTCCTTTTCTTATTTTATATTTGTTTCAATATTTAAGTTTGTAATGTGTTTCTTTTTTTCTTAGCATGTATTTAAGTCTCAGTAATTTTTTTAAATGAAAGTTCTATGACTAAAGGTAATAATTGAGAAATTACAGTGATGTTTCAAAAAAGGTTTTTATTTAAAAAAAGAATTTTTTAAAAAAATATTCAACGAGGATGCTGATGTGAGCACATTTGGGAGTCATCCCCTCATGTGAGTAAAGTCATAGCCTACATTTTAGGGGAAACAAAGGAGCAGCAGTTGCTCAGATGTGAGGAAATGGGAAGTTCATAGGCAGAAGGTTTCTTTGACTAGTGTTCAACACAATCTTTAATATTGAGAAAAAATCTTAAGCACATTGGCACCTGGGGTGCTAAGTGTTAATGTGTAGCACCAGAACTGAAAGCTACTACCGCTGCATTGTAAAAATCTATTTGGGTGTCTTGAATTAACCAAATTTAACTTCAATTCAATTTTTGGAAGAATAAAAAATTAAGAACAAAAAATCCTTGAATATGAAGAAGAGATAAGCACATTTCGTACAGGCTATGCAGTAACCATTCAAATACCAATCTCCTTTGAGAGCTGCTCTTTAAAAACTTGAGAAAGGGAAATAAATATCATAAAAGTGATTGATGTTGTATTGTTAATATAGAACTTCATATAATAGCATGTCTTTGTGTCTTTCTGGATTTCATAAAGTCTATGCTTGTATTTGTGCTCATATGTTACTCAAGGGGAAAATACCTTTGAAATTATATCATACTTCAGAATATGAGGCCTAATGAGAGTGATTTAACTTCAATACAAATTGGTTATAACTCTAGACTTTTTTTCTCCATGAAATTCAGCTCATGATGTGATCGGTTCTCTATCCTGCTTAAATAATGCTTAGGAAGTACACAGTAATAACTGGTCAAAAAGATTTTTGATATGATTGGAAAATAAAAAAAACACCTTTTAATTTTGGTGAAGTATGGAGTGTTTCTGCTTAAAATTATTCTAGAAACCTCTTCACAGAAAGTACACTATATATTAACCTCAGTGCCTCAGTGGAGATGTTTTAGAGACAACATCAACAACACTAAGTCTATGAGGTCTAAGATTTGAGGCAAAATTGAGCATTAGATCGTGGGGATTCATTCCATATTATAAGTATTGAGTTCCATTTTGAAATAATCCCCCTTTCTGTATATGTGTGAAATATTCCTCATCCAGGCAACTAGGTGGCACAGTGGATACCGTGATAAGCCTGGAGTTAGGAATACTCATCTGCCTGAGTTAGTTCAGATACTAGCTGTGTGACCCTGACCGAGACACTTACCGTTCTTTGCCTCAGTTTCCTCATCTGTATAATGGAGAAGTAAATGTCAAATGATATCTTTACCAAGTATCTTTACCAAGAAAATCTCAAGTGGGGCCATAAAGAGCTGGACACAATTGAACAACAACACAGTTCATCCTAAAAGGGCAAGTAGGGTGATGTGGAAAAATATGTAACTGTTTTTTATTTTGTATTTTGTTAAACAATTGAAGAAGCTTGGTCTTTAAAGTTTGTCTCAGAAAAAAATTCAACTGTAGTTTGTTTGGGGGTGTGAAAACTTAGTACTTTCAGAATGCAATTGGTAGTCATACATATTTTTTATATGTTTTGAATTTTTATTTCAAGACATAAGCACTGCAGTTAAAGCTATTGGAATAAAATTTCTAAACTAGTAAAAATGCAAAAATACTGAAGTTGAATTTAGACACAAGAACAGATACTGTTCTCTTCAACGTCACCACAATCACAATAAAAATAATAATAGCTAGCATTTATATAGTGCTTACAATGTGCCAGATGCTTCATAATGATACTCATTTTATCCTCACATCCACCCTGGGAGGTAGATGGTATTGTTACCTCCATTTCACAAATGAGGAAACTTAGGCAAACGGAAGTAAAGTGACTTGCCGAGGGTCACACAGTTAGTAAGTGTCTAAAATTGAATTTTAATTCAGTCTTCCTGACTGCAGTCCCAAGATTTGATCCACTGGGCCACCCTACAGCCACTAAATTAATAACACTTATTATGTCCCGACTTTGTACCAGACACCATGGCAAGCACTGGGAACACAAAAACAAGCAAAAAGACACCTTCTAGAAGGTAACATTCTAATAGAGGAAGATAATGTGTATAATAGGAAAATGAAAAACTAGGAGTAGGGGAGGCTATAAAAAGCTACTCAGTGTAGAGGCATAATGGAGGAATCCAGATTAAAACTTGGTGAGAAATGAAGAGATGGCTGGCTTGGATACTCCTGTGAAGTGGAGGTTCTGGAAGGAACCATCCAATCAGAGGGAGAGGCCACAAGCGTAGAGGGTAATTCTAGCATGGATTCCAGAGATGAAGTGATTTTCCAATTAAAGAGTTTTCTGGGAAACATTAACTGCTCAGATTGACAAAAGAGTAAACAGAATATATAAATAAGCCCATTTTAGAAAAAGAATTTGAACGTGCCATAAATGAGTTTCCCTAGGAAAAAAACCATCAGCACCAGAGAAATTTATGCATGAATTCTACAAAGCAATTGAAGATCAACTAATTCTAATATTAAGTAAATCATTAGAACATGAGGCAAAGAGGAAATCCTCCCAAACTCCATTTTTGTGAAATAACTATGATACTGATACCTAAATCAGGGAAATCAAAAACAGAAAAAAAATAAAAGATGAATTTCACTAATTAATGTGTATCTTAATCCTAAATTAGGATCCCAAATCCTAAATAAAATGCTAGCTGGGAAACTCTATTGATATAGCACAAAAATTACATATTATGACCAAGTAGAATTTATACCAGGAATGCAGGCTTATTCAATATAAGGAAAATTATTAACATAATTGATTATATTAATAACAAAAGTAACAAAAATCATATGATTATATCAATAGATGCAGAAAAAAACTCTTGACAAAATACGCCATTTATTCCTATTTTTTAAAAAATACTTTAAAACATAAGTATAAATGAATTTTTCCTTAAAATGATAAAAAACATTTAACTAACCTATCAGCAGCAGCATCTGTGTCACCAATAAGCTAGAAGCTTTCCCACTAAGATCAGGAGAGAAAGAAGAAGCCTATTATCATCTGTATTATTCAATATTGTACTAGAAATGATAGCAATAGCAATAAGAAAAGGAAACTGAAGGAGTCAGAATGAGAAATGAAGTAAAAAAAAACTCTCTTTTTGTAGATATATATATTTGGATAATTCTAGAGATTTGACTAAAAAACTAGTCAAAACAGTAATGTTAGAAAAAGAGCAGGATATAAAATAAGCCCATGTAAATCATCAGCATTTCTACATATCACCTACAAAGTTCTGCAAAAGGAAGTAGTTCTTAAACAACTGAAGACAATGTAAAATACCTGGGAGAATATCTGCCAAGACAAATCCAGGAACTATATGAATATAATTATAAAACATTTTCTACACAAATAAACTCACATTTAAATAATTGAAGAAATATTCATTATTCATGTGTGGACTGAGCCAATATGATAGAAATGACACTTCTATCTAAATTCATCTACTTATTTAGTGCCATTCCAATTAAATTATCAAAAAATATTTTTGTTTTATTGAGCCATAAAAAGTGACAAAAATTTTTGGAAGAACAAAAGGTCAAGAATATCAAAGGAAATTTATTTTGAAGTAAAGGCAGGAAGTCTATCAGTATCAGGTCTTAAACTGTATAATAAGGCAGTAATTATAGAATGATGGGTGAGTGGAATAGAGGAGATGTGCAATACCCAGTAACAATTACAATAAATTCTTGTTTAATAAATTTAAAGAGTTAAACTTTCAGGAAAAGAATTCATGGTTTGGTAAAAAATAAAGTAAAATTATCAGGAAAACTGGAAATTATACTGGCAGAAACTAGGTATAAACCAATACCTTGCACCATTTTCCAAGATAAGGTCAAAATGGACACATGGTCCAGATAGAGATAAAGGGAGATATCACAACTAAATTAAAACATAGAACATATTACCTATCAGATTTATGGATAGGCAAATTTATAAATAAACAAGAGCTAGAGAGCACTTTGAGATATAAAATGAATAACTTTGATTGCATAAAATAAAAAGATTTTATACAAATAAAACCAGCATAGGGCAGATGAGAAAAAAGCAGATAATTGGAGGGGAAAAGACTGTTTTATGGAGAATTCACATGCAGCAGGCAATCACATGGTGGTCAGAAGAAGTGATACAAGGGCAATCTCAAGGTCTTTGTCAAGAACTTTGGATTTGACTGTGCAACATGAGAGACACTGGCACAGGACTGCACTGCATGGCATGCCCACATCAGAGAAGGTGCTGTGCTCTATGAGCAAAGCAGAATTGAGACAGTACAAAGGAAACACAGGATGCGCAAATTTGGGGCAACTATCTCAAACAGTCACACCGATTATCTGTGCCCAATCTGTGGTAGAGCATTATGAGCTTGTATTGGCCTGATCAGCCATAACTGGACACACAGAAACTTCACTTTATCATGGTGATGTCATTTTGGTCCTCTTTGAGAACAAAGAACAACAATCATTCAACCAATAAACTAACCAACAATAGAAATAGACAAGATTGAAAGAGACAGACAGGTTAAATTACATTATTCCTAAAGGCACCACAGACAACAAATTAATAATAATAGAGACCATGAATGAGATATTTATCTAGTGTGTTCTAACCCAACTCTTGCAGGGCCAGGCATCTCTCTTTAGGTTTCTAGGGCAATTTGAGGGCCTGAGAGTAATTTTTTTCTCTAACATCATCACTTGTAGCTCCCACTAGCTGTGTTTTCCACATTTGTTATAGGGACAGTGACTAGAGTCCCAGTTCCAATAACCACTTAATATCTATTTCTTTTTAACAAAAAGAGATTTACTTCAAAAATACAGCAAAACAAATGTACACACGTTTTCCTCCATACTTTGGGGGTATGTTCTCTTCTGTATCACCTTGGATTTTTTGTGTGTGTATGTATGTGTGTGTATGTGTATATGCTTGTATGTGTGTGTGTGAGAGAGAGAGAGTGAGAGAGTGAGAGAGAGAGAAAAAAGAGAGAGAGAGAAAGAAAGAGAGAGATTAGGCTAAAGCATTAACTCAATTCCCATGTAACGTTGGTTCCATCAGGTTTACGCCAAGATACTGCATATCTATATCTCAGTTACTTCAAGAGTGGGATTCCAAAGTATACTCCCTCAGGAGATATGGACAGTTTTCTTTCATTATTTATTTAATTTTTAACAGTATTTTTCCCTAATAGTATATAAAGACAAATTTTAGTATTCATTTTTACACAATTTTTAGTTTCAATTTCTTTTTTGCCTACTTCCCTCTTCTCCCCTCTTTTTTAAAAAGACAAGCAATTTAGTATAGGTTATATATATACAATTATGTAAAATAAATTGCCATATTAGTCACAATTGTGAAAGGAGAAACAGATCAAAAGGGAAAAACTATGAAAAAAAAATGTATGAACAAGTATGCTGTGACCTGCATTTAGAGTTCATCAATTTTTTATCTGGGTGTAGATAGCCTTTTCCTTCATAAGTCCTTTGTCTTGAATCATTGTGTTCTTGAGAAGAATTAAATCATTCATAGTTGCTTATCACACAGTGCAGCTAATACTCTGTCCAATGCTTTTCTGATTTTTTTCTGCTTCTGCTCATTTCCTCATTCTACTCATCTCATTTGACTTGCCAAAGATTTCCAAATTTTTCTGAAATCTGCTTGCTCGTTTCTTGTTATACAAAAGTAGATCATTAAAAAGGAGAAAGGATCTATATGAACAAAACTATAGCAGCCCTTTATGTGGTGGCAAAATACTGGAAATGGAGGGGATGCCCATCAATTGGAAAATGGTTGAACAAGCTGAGGTATATGAATGTAATGGAATATTATACATTAAATCTACAAGAACACATGATAAGGGGGAGGAGTCAAGATGGTGGAGTGGAAAGATTTACATATGCTAGCTCCAAACCCACAGTCCATGGATTTCCTGTAAAAAGAACTCCCAACAAATTCTGGAGCAGTGGAAGCCACACAGCAACGGAATGGAAGAGATTTCCCTTCCAGAGAGCCTTGAAAAACTGACCCCAAAGGTCCATCACACGGGAGCGGAGCCTAGCCCTTCCCTGACTGCATGGCACAAAGAGGAACAGATCCGAGCAGGCTTACGGGATGAATTCTCCAGTGACCACGAAGGTCCCTCCACCCACAGGTGCACAGGTGAGTGAGAAGGACTGTTTGATGGGTCAAGAGGGAAGAAGGGTGTCTCCATAACTCAGGTCCCCTCAGGAGACAGTAGCAGAGGCAGCAGGTGGCCAGGGCTACTGGAGCAGGCAGAACCTTGGGTCCATTACTGAAGGTCTCCACATAAAACGCCTGAGGGAACTGAGCCTGGGAGGTTGCCCTGCCCCCACCTGAGCACCAGAACTTAGGCTCACATTGAATAGCAGCCAGGACCGCTGCTGAAAGCCCGGAGGCTGGGGAGCAGCATTTGAATCTCAGACCCCAAGCACTAGTTGGGTGGATCTGGGCAGGGGTGGAGAGGAATGTCAGAAGTCAAGTAACTGGCTGGGAAAATGCTCAGAAAAGGGGAAAAAAATAAGACCATAGAAGGTTACTTTCTTGGGGATCAGATGTTTCTGTCTTTCCTTTCTGATGAGGAAGAACAATGCTTACCATCAGATAAAAACATAGGAGTCTAGGCCTCTGTGTTCCAAACATCTGAAATAGATATCCAACAGGCTCAGGACATGGAAGAGCTCAAAAAGGATTTTGAAAATCAAGTCAGACAGGTGAAGGAAAAACTGGGAAGAGAAATGAGAGAGATGCAAGAAAAGCATGAAAAATGGGTCAATACCTTGATAAAGAAGACCTAAAAAAATGCTGAAGAAAATAACACCTTGAAAAATAGGCTAACTCAATTGGCAAAAAAGGTTCAAAAAGCCAATGAGGAGAAGAATGCTTTCAAAAGCAGAATTAGCCAAGTGGAAAAAGAGGTGCAAAAGCTCACTGAAGAAAATAGTTCCCTCAGAATTAGAATGGAACAGATGGAGGCTAATGACTTTCTGAGAAACCAAGAAACCATAAAACAAAACCAAAAGAATGAAAAAATGGAAGATAATGTGAAATATCTCATTGGAAAAACAACTGAACTGGAAAATAGATCCAGGAGAGACAATTTAAAAATTATGGGACTACCTG
>CM053769.1:147594516-147628208 GCA_028658325.1 Potorous gilbertii
TTATGTCAGTGTGACTACATAACATCACTATAGTGAAAATATGCTCAATAGGAAAGTATATGTCGAACCTATACAGAATTGTATGCTGTCATGGGGAGGGAGGGGGGTAGGGGGGGAAGGTGTGGGGGTATAAAATCTTAATTTTAAGGAAGTGATTGTAGAACATTTATAAATAAATAAAATAAAAATTAAAAAAAAATTTCCCTTTACATCATTCTGAGCTTGACAAACATCAACAATATGAATACTTCACTATACAGCGAATAGAAAAAGATTACATATGAATCCAAAAATTTCCACTGCACATATTTTTTTCTAAGTATCTTTCAAATTTAATATGATATTTTCAACACTTCTAACATGCTTATTGGTATACAATCCATTTCTAAACTTGAAGGAAAGGAAACAAATTCAGTTTCACAGCAATTACTAACCCTTTGTGAAAGGGTTAGTAAAACCCTTTATGAAATATGATATGGTTATAGAGGCTTTACCTTATTTAAAAGAAACAGAATAAGCCATAAACACCAGAGGCATTGAAATATAACAGTATGATAAAGTGAAATATTAATATTATAACACCAACGAACCCAAGGTAGGAAGCAGAATGATAAGCATTGGTAAGAAGATCCGTGGGAAAAGAAACAGAAGCATTATTTTCATGAGACTAAATCACAGGTCACTTGAATAGAAAGAAGAAATAAAAAAGACACTTGTGAAACATCACAAATTTTGCATACAGTAATAGCATAGGAGTTTATTGACAGGAAGTTTTAATTAATCCAAAATTAGCTAAAGTTATCCCACTTTATCTCTATTCTCTGTCTCTCCCTTCCTTCCTTCCTTCTCTTCTTTTGACTTTATCTCTCTCCCTCTATCCATATCTCCCTCTCTTCTTTCTCCTTTCCTCATCTCTTCTTCCTTCTCTTTCTGTCTCTTTCTCTATCTCTCTATCCCTGTCTGTCTCTCACTCTGTCTCTTTCACTCTTGCTCTCATTCTCTCTTCCTCCCTCTCTCTCTGCCTCCTCCTTAACTGCCTTCTTTTCTCTGTTTCTCCTTTCTTACTTTCTGTTTTTCTAATTCTCTCTTCCTCTCTCCCTCCTCCTTCTCTTGTTTCCTTCCTCTCTTCTTCCTGTTCCCTCTATCTCACTCTCCCCCACTCCATCTTTTCTTTTTTCTGTCTCTCCCTCTCTAAGGAAGGAAAGTGAACTGGCAACAAATTTTAGGCACAGAGATAAGATCTCTCAAAAATGAATGGAGATAGGTAATGGCGTTCTGAGGGCAAGTAATAACTGGTATTACATTGGCTAGAACTTTTTTGTGGAAGTAAAGTAAGGAAAAGAGTAATGGGAAAGGTTCTTTAATTGGGGTAGCCTAAGTAGATGTCAATCAATCAACAAATATTCATAAGGCATTTAGTATGTACAATAGTGAAGAAGGTCCTGCTTTCAAAGAGCTTGCCTTTTAAAGTTCCTCAAAATATTGTAATTGGGGGGCACGAGCAGCAGAAAAAAGTATACATAGAAGATGGTACTTGAGATGAATTTTGAAAATAAATAAAAGAATTCCAAGAGGTAGAAGGGAAAGGCAATGGAGCCTAGATATGTAAGAAAGCTAGTACACAGGTGTGGAGACAAGAAATGGAATCATGTGTGAGAAACAGAAGGAAATTCACTTTGAAGCATCTCTCTCTCTCTCTCTCTCTCTCTCTCTCTCTCTCTCTCTCTCTCCCTCACTCCCTCCTTCCCTACCTCTGTCTCCCTCTCCATTTTTGTAAGTTAATTGATATATGGAAATCCCAGGGAGGCAATTCCCTCCACTGATGCCAATCTTCAAATTGATCATCTTAGAAGGTTTGAGGCTAGGGTAGGGGTTAATTGAAAACTTGAGTGTCTTTCCCAATATCACCAGCATTAAGTATCTGAGGCAGGACTTGAAACTAGGCTGGTGTTTATCTGAACTGCCTTTCTATGTCTTATATATATGCTCATATGGCAGGGTCTGGTCACCACAATCTGTTGGAAAATTATAGCATTATGTAATAATACAGTAGATGTTTATAGAATCATTAGATTTTAGAACCAGAAACTGTCATAATTTCAAAGGTCTGTACATACTTTTGGTTTAAGTGAGAAATTCTCCACTGGGTAAATTGTTTAATAATAATTATGGCATGTATATTTAACTTTAACTTTTACAAGGTATCTTACAAAAGTCCCATTTTATTCTCATCATTCTGGGAGGCAAGTGCTGATATTATGCCTATTTTTACAGATGAGGGAACTAAGACTGAGAAAAGCCAAAAGCCAAGTGACTTTCCCTGGGTCACACAACTAGTAGGTATCTACCACCAGATCTGAACTCAAGTCTTTCTGATTCCAGGTCCTGAACTCTATGAGTTATGCCACCTCGTTGTCTGTTTAATAGAGAGTAGATCAAAATTGAACCATGTTCATGGGTGTTTTTATGACTCCTTCACCTTGTCATATTTCTCATGGTGTTTCATTTACTTAATCATATTTGTTTAATCATATTGTTTAATAAGTCTAACTTTCTTTTAATAGATTCATGGGTTGGAAAAACCAGACCACTGTCTCTGAGTTCCTCTTCCTGGGACTGTTTGAGAGATCAGAGAAACAACAACTGCTCTTCTGGCTGTTTCTATTCATGTATCTGGTTACTCTGACTGGAAACCTACTCATCATCATGGTTGTTACTTCCAACACTTACCTCCATACCCCTATGTACTTTTTTTTAGCCAACTTATCTTTTGCTGATAGCAACTTTATCTCTATCACAGTCCCCAAGATGTTGGTGAATATCCAAACTCAGAAAAACTCCATCTGTTATTCTGACTGCCTGACACAGTTACATTTTTTATCATATTTGGAACAGTATATGAGTTTCTCCTGGCCACAATGTCATATGACCACTCTGTGACCATTTGTCATGCACTCCATTACACCAATGATGAGTCTCCAGCTTTGTTTCCTGTTGATTTCAGTTACATGATTAATTAATGTTCTTTATTCCCTCTTACATATGCTGCTGCTGAATGAACTAGTCTTCTGTACTAAAAATGAAATTCCCCGCTTCTTCCGTGACATTAACCCCCTGCTGAAGCTGTTGTGTTCTGACATCTTCATTAATGAGCCAATGATCGTCACCATTGCTAGCTATGTTGTGTTGACTCCAATCTTCTGCATCATCTCTTATGTGTATGTAGTCTTGGCAATACTAAGGAACCCATTTGCTTAAGGAAAGCAGAAAGCGTTTTCTACCTGCAGCTCTCACCTTTCTGTAGTATCTCTGTTCTTTGGGACTGTTTTTGGAGTCTATCTTAGCCCTTCATCCATCCACTCAGTCCACAGTGACATAATTGCATCTGTAATGTATACAGTGGTGACCCCAATGCTGAACACTTTTATCTACATTCTGAAGAACAAGGATATGAAAGTAGCCCTGAGTAGGCTCTTTTACGTTCTCTTCTTAAGGACTAAGATATTTAAAATTATCCTAAAATTAGATTTCTGTTCCCCAAACTGAGTAGGGGGAAGAGGCCAACTTCAAAGAATTTTCCATTGGGGTGGTGCTTTGATTCTGTTAGATCCCAGTCAAATACCTCATTCTCAGGCTTTGTCTGTCCCTCTTGACAAGTTTGAATCAGTATATACCCACTAATAGTAAAATAATATAATTCTATTGTTGAAGATTCAAAATAATATAATATAGATAATATAATTTTAAAAGAATTTTTAAAAATTAGACTTAAAGAAGTTTAGTTATAGAGAAAAAGAGATTATAAAGGTACAGAGAAGTGCCACTTTAATTCCCTTTCCCTACATAGTCTGGTAATCAGTTTAGAAAATTCTGATCATCTAATTACAGTATGACATGTGGCCACCCATTTCCCTATCATTTTACTTTTATTTAGTTACCATTTTAGATGTATTTAAATCTATGCCACAACTTGTCACCTTCAGCTAACATCTTACTCAGCATCAAATGGTATGATAGAGAGTCTCTTTGAGATTCTGAAGACCTAGTTCTTAGCTTAGCTATGAGCACGTCTCTGGGTTTCAGTTTCTGGTTCTGTGTAATGAAGTAGTTGAACTAAATAAATTATTTTCATTTATATCACTAACTAAAAATAATTTTCCAGAACGAAGAAGAGTGGATGTTGAGATCAGGAATCTACTCTGCAGGTTATCTCTGACATACAAATAATGTTCTTGATAAGTGATGTGATGAACCACTAGTGGTAGAAGGGTTATTTATGAGAGTAAGGAAGGACTGAAACACTACCACCTCAACCTAATGAGATTCAGTATACACGCATACATACATACACACATATATGTATATGTGCGTGTGTGTATGCTAAGAATGATAAATTGGAGCTACCATCACAGTCCAATAAAAACCAAAGTGCCCATGAGTATAGGCTTTTAATCCTATGGAACTTTTTAGCTCCCCACTAACAGCAGCATCATCTTTCTTATTCACCATTTTAAGTTTTTGTCTTTTTCTCTGGATTTGGGAGCCAAAAATCCCCAACAAAACCCAAAAAACACACCAAAAAAAATCTGGATGCCTTTTTGAGAAATGACATTAAATATTGTAAATCTCAATTCCATTGTTTTAGAGGTTCGAGTGAAAAGTAACCCAAATGAAAGGCTAGGTGATGATTTCAATTCAATTCCATTCAAGAATGAATCAACTGAAGGATCCAAGTCAATCTCTAGGACTTAAGGGAGAAAATAAAATAGAACCCAAGGAATTGACCCTGTATTAGAAAGGTGTTAATACCAGAAGGAGTTTTCATATGACATTGTACTTTTGGAGCTTTATAGGCAGTTTCCCAATTCCCTCTTAATTCCATTGGTTTTCCTTTGTTGATTATTTTTCAATTTATCCTGTATAAGGTTTGTTTGTACATATTTATTTGATGTTATCTACCACGTTAGATGGTGACCTCCTCAGGAGAAGGGACTGTTGTCACCTTTGTATCCCCAGAACTTAGTAGACTGCCTGGAACATGATGGCACTTAATAAGTATTTATTGACTGACTCTGAAATCCCCGTATAGTATTTACTTTGATGTGATTTACTAGTACACAGAGTAACTTTGTGACCTTTCTAGCAAATTATAATTGCCATTTATAGTTTGGGGATATAGAAATTATTTTTTCCTATGAATATGCTTCATTTGCCTAATATACTCTTGTGATGATAGTAAACTGAATATCCCCAGAGGTAATATGGCAACTCCTTCATGATTCCTACAGCTCCAAAACTTATGCAAAAATGTATTTTGAAGACACCTCATTAGTCATCTAATGTATTACTCAACAATGGAGATACTGAATAAGTAGTAAACAAGACATTCCATCTCTTAGCTCTTGGCATTTTCTCTGGCAGAATACCATACCTATAATTCTCTCCTCCTCAGGTCAGACTACTGAACTCCCTATCTTTTTTAAGACCCAACTAAAATCCCATACTAGAATTTGGAGCAGTTGGGGTAGACTTCCAGTAAAAGAAGGGACATGAAAGAAACTAGAGATTTCAGTAGGTGGGGTGGAAGAGAGAAGGACCCCAAGACATGGAAGACAATCAAAAAAGAAGCCCAGAGTCAAGAGATGGAGTGTGTTGTTCCTGGAATGAACAGGAGACCAGAGTAACTGGATCAAAGAGTTGTAATGGGGCATACAAAGTAAGAAGACTGGATAGGTATGAGGGGATCATGAACTATATACAATATCCTATATATCTATCTATATATACACACCATATGTAGTATATATGCATAAACACATATGTATAAGCTGTTATTTGCATAAATTTAGTCAGAAAAACCTTGTATAGAGTTGAATATCCACATAAAACATCTATACACATTTTATACATGTATATATATAGGCATAATATATCTAATGTGTATGATATACATTTATAGATATTTATGTGTGTAGCAATGACTACATCCTGGTCCAAGTTACTTGAAGGCCAGGCATTTTACATTTCATCTTTCTCCAAAAGTGTACTTGGGCACTTTGTGTCATGGAAGTTTTTCTACATGGATTATATTAAAATGCAATGTGCAGAACTGAATACAATACTTCACATGTAATCTGTCTAGCACAAAGTAAAGTATTATTATGAGTTCTGCCAATGTAGACTAAGATTTCATTCACTTTTTTTAATTCCACGACATAGCATTGGTGCTTTTTTATTTTTAATTTATAGAATAAAACAAGCAATTTCATAACATAATTTTAAAAAGATAATTGCACACGAAACTACACATGTATAACTTACTATTCCTTTTAAATGTACAACAGAGTTATCGTGTAAATCTCTCTTTTTTCCCTCTCTCATCTCATCATGCTAGAGATGGCACCATTAGATACAAAGAGATATATACATATATGTTTGTATGTGTATGCAACATTATTATATATATATATATATATATATATATATATATATATATATATATATATATATATATATATTTTGTTTATCAATTCTTTCTCTGGATGCAGATAGTGCCTGACATTCTATATGTCCTTCATAATTAATTGGGGCTTATATAAGAGTCAAAAAACCTCATTCACTTAAAGTCATTCTTAAAATAATATTGCTGTTTCTGTATACAATATTCTCCCACTTCTGCTCATTTCACTATTTGTTATTTCATGTCCTTCCACGTTTTTCTAAAATCATTGAAATCATAATTTATTACAATAAATCAACATTGCATTAATGCTTATGAAAGATGAAGTACACTATACACCCATCTACCCACATATTTGCACCTGAAATGTTCTCTAATCATGCTTCCACCATCTCATGTTGATAAAGTCAATTTTGTAAAGTCACATGGAGGATTATGGTTGTCCTTATAAAGTATCTTTCTATTAAATTTAATCTATTAGTGTAGCATTTTGGGTTCTCCCCTCGCTTACCTTTTTATAATAAAGAGTTATTTCAATAAAGTTCAATTCAAAGAAGAAACCAGTGGGCATCCACCATAAACCAAGTACTGAGAATTCCAAGACAAAAGTAAAATAGTGCTTTCCTTCAAAAATACTTTCTCCATTTTCTGT
Organism: Potorous gilbertii; assembly: GCA_028658325.1. Taxonomy (NCBI): domain Eukaryota; kingdom Metazoa; phylum Chordata; class Mammalia; order Diprotodontia; family Potoroidae; genus Potorous; species Potorous gilbertii. Next base: position 147,601,629 of record CM053769.1, read on the forward strand.
GAGATGGAATAAAGACTATCTGATGGCCAATGCATGCATTATTATATTAAGGGCTTACTAGGAACTGAAGACATGTCTATTCCCATCTATGGAGCCTAAGTTTTGTGCTAAATCTGAATTATTTATGAGCTCCGAGATTACTCAGTCACCTCTGAGTAAAGGAAACATCAGTGAAAGAGTAACTTGAAGGGCCATCTCCTACCCAAAATTAAATGTCTATATAAACCTAAACCCTGGGGTGCTGGACCTTGGGTTACAAATGTTGTGATGAGTATTAACTGTTTTAGAGGCAGTTAGGAATGTAGGGCTTAAGACACTGAACCTGGAGTCAGGAAAACTTGAGTTCACCTACTGCCTTAGAAACATACTAGGTGCATGACCCTAAAGAAGTCCGAGACTTCTCTTCTGTAGTTTTCTTATGTGTGAATAATGAAAACAGGACTTAGTTCACATATTTTGAGGATTAAATGTGACAATACGGGTAAAGTGCTTTGGAAACAATGAGGCCCTATAAAATACTAACTATTAGTATTGTTATTTCAAATTTTCATGATGCTTTTTGGTCTTTGTAGATACAGAACACAGTGTGAGGACAGAGAATACAACCAGTTGGAAGATAAGGAAAGCCCCCCCCCCCCATATGCTTCTAATACAGTAAAAATTTTAGAAGAATCAGGAAAAAAGTTAGTATTTTTATGGATTAATAGCACAGGTGGAATATATTTTCATGTTGCTGATTCAAAGACTCTGCAGAGCTGGGTTAAGCAGGGCAGAAAGACTACAACATCTGGAAAAGATAGACATGAAGGAAATCTAGGGGGAGAATGCATCACCTGAATCTTCAAAGACACAAGTCAGGAGATTCTCTTTACGACTTTATTTATGAGTGAATTTTATCATATATAAACATAAACTAATTCAAATACTAAAGTATTTGTTATAATAGGTAAAGTAGAGATTCTACCAAACTCCAATTATGAAAAAATATGATACTGATATCTAAACCACAAAGAGTAAAAACAGAAAAAGAAAATTACAGAAAATTAATTTCATCAATGAATGGATGCAAAAAATCTAAATAAAATACAACATAAAAGATTACAACAATATATTGCAAAGATCATACATATGATCAACTCAGACATATACCAGGAATTCAGGGATGGATTAACATAAGGAAGATTATTAACATAATTGATTATATCAATAATCAAAGTTTAATAACATGTAATTTTATCGTTGGATGCAGAAAAATCTTTTGAAAAACTTCAACACTCATTTTGTTTAGCAAACAAACTGCAAGTATTGATACAAATGGATTTTTCCTTAAATACATAAAAAGCATTTATTTGGGGGGAGGAGCCAAGATGGTGGAGTAGAATGACGGACCTGTAGAAGCTCTCCTCCCATAGCCCAAAAAATACCTATAAAAAAAGACTCTAAACAAATTCTATAGCAGCAGAAGTCAAAAAATGAAGTAGTGAAACAGATTTACAGCCTAAGAAGTCCAACAGAAAAGGTTTATCTCACCAGGCTCAAAGCAGACTGCAGCCCAGCTTGGACCACAAGGCATAGACAGAACTGGAGCAAGCTTCAGGGCACAGAATCACAGGTAACTGAGACTCCCAGATTTCTCAACCCACAAACACAAAAGACAACTTCAGAGGTCAGGAAGAAAGTTCTTTCACCTGGGTGAGAGGGGAGCTCTGGTCCCAACCCCAGCCCCAGGGCAGCAGTAGCCAGGGTGGCATCAGTGTCCACTTTTGGAGCCCTAAGCCTAAAGACCATGGCAGAATCGAGTAGCTAATCTGGGTCTTAGCCCTGAGTGGTGGTCCATTACTGAGGAGGTGTGCTGGCATGGTGGAGTTGGTGGTGTCTATGGACACCCTACTCCCAGTTTCAGGGCAGAAAAGAGTGCTTGTGGTTGCTCATAGACAAGATTGCAGCCCAGGAGAGAAGTAAACTCCTCTCCCTTGATTGTGCCACCTTGTAGGAACTGAGAACTTACAGGTTCTCTAGGAGATTTCACTATCCCTAGAGATATCTCAGAGAACAGCTGTACAAAACCTCTGAAGCCTAGGGTAGTATATTCTCTACTTTTGACAAAGGACTCAAATTAAATGGCAGGTAAAATGCCAAAAAAAGGGGGAAAAATAAAACTACATATAATCCAAAGGGACTATGTAGACTGCACAGTACTTTCACTTTAGGTTCTGATCTTAAGCTACAATAACATGCATTAAACGAGCTTAATAGGCAATTTTTATTACTACGAATAGTGCAAGTTATCAAGTGTACACATATAAACAGTACATAAGAGTTAAGACAGAATAGAAAAAATATATATATCACCAGCCAAGTCTGAGTTCCAACATTTTGGCACAATTGAGGAGGTTGAAGCGAGGGGAGGGAGCAATTCGCAGAGGTCCTGTCTGGGACAGCAGAAGTAGCAGTAAAAGAACGCCAAAGATCCCTGTCTCACTCAGTTCCTTTATACATGTAACTTTAGAGAAAAGAGGACCATTAGAACAAAGGAGGAACTCTGGCCAAAAGTTCCAGCTGTTGACTGTGATGGATGTGCCCAAGGACTGGCTAGGTCCTTGAACACAGATACCTTTTCCCTTAGGGAGTTTTATGGCTCTTAAGATAAGGGTCTCTTTGCCCTGACTACATGCTTCATTAATTCTGTTGCTTCTCCTGGTACTCACAATTAAGCATATGAACTTTAAGTTATGTTCCTTATGTTAGGTCATGTGGCAGTCATACAAGGGGCTGGAGAATATCTTCCTCAGTTTCCTGAGAGTCAGCCCCAAGATTCAACACAGACCCTGGCTTGAATTATACATCATCCCCCAAATTAGAGGAGAACATCATCTTCAATTAGAGGATAACATTAAACATCATCCACCAATTAGGGGAAAGAAAAAGCTCATTTGTAAAAAGAAAATGACTGTAGTTGTGTAGAAATAAAAGAAGTTACGCAATTTAAAATACAAAGTCCAAAGATTAAAACCAGCACTACTAACAATAACATACATAAAAGAATAGAAAAAATGATTTCCATTTGCAGGATTCCTTTCAGCTTGTAGGATTCCTTTCACCTAGAAACTCCTTTGGTAGAGGGTCTTGACCAGCAAGACCCTCCGTTCTCAGAAGCAATGAATGAGGCTGGAGGCAGGATGTAAGGCAACTCTCTTTATTCAGCTGAAAATCAGAGTTTATAAAGGCTGTAACCACAATCACATGCAGGCTTAGCTCATCCCATTACTTCACTGTCTCATGACTTACCCATGTCCTTGCGCCCAAAGCAAGTAATGAAGCTTATCTTGTTCTTGAAGCTAGTTCCTGAGTTCCCACATCCAATTGCAACTTTTCTGCAAAGAAAGTCAGTATCTGTAGGAACATCAGGTTCCAGGGTCATGGAGAGCTTCTGCCAGGGCTTGAGTCCCACAGGAACAGGCTTTGCCTCAGCTATGGCCTTGATCATGGGACTCACACACCCCTTAGCCCTCTACACCATTGATCCCATAAAGACAGGGAATGAAATTATTGTTGTCTAGTATCTTTCATCCAAACAGTTGTATCATGAAGGTGATGTATGTTTGTGACTACTCACTGTGAATTTTTTATATACATACAACAGGAAGTATTTACTACCATGCGAACACTTACTTATGTTGCTAAAAGATAGTCTAAGGCTATATGACTGTTAAATACTTCATGGGCTAAGGAATCCAAAAATTCTTGCAGATTTTGCAAACTTTCAGTTGTTTCATTGGCAATGACTTCAATAGTTTTAGTAATATTGATCAATATCAATTCATGGTCAATATATCCTACCCAAGGGATTAAAAAGGCAGTGGTTTTACATATCCACCATAAGAAATTGTCCCAAGGGCTTCTTTTTACTCTCTTTTGAACAACTGATGCTGTGTGATTATACAATTGCATTGCAGGATTTATTACTCCTAAAGTACACTGTCCATAGTTTTTATATGGCCTTAGACATTGAAAAGCATTCAGCATAGTAATCATATCCCAATGAGTTAAATTTGATACAGCCTCAGACACCACTAAAGGCATATTAGATTTTCCACATGCAAACATATATCCATTGGGGGCACATATGGTATTAAAAATAGTAGTAGTGAACAATAATTCAATAGATGTTCCCCATGGAGAGATATCATTACAGAATGGAGGGGAAAAAGGACTTACAATTGCTTATATTTCTGCCAATAAGAGGACTTGTTATGTGGAGGTTTTGATTTAGTAGTATTCCTATAGCTGTTACTTAGTCTTAATACAGTAGAATTAGGAAATCAATAGCTACAATTAGTAGGCACATATATGAGAACCTTAGTCCTCTTAAAAAAGAGACGGGGTCTTAGTACAGTTATCACATATAACATGAGTAAAGTTTGGAGAAGTGAATGCAGCTTTATTAACACTCACACAAGTATATGTGAAAAGGTCTACTTGGGTTTTCCCTTCTATAGTAATCAATACAGGTCCAAAATGTTGGCTTTTGTTATGTCTGATTATAAAATTTTTGTCTAGCATTAAAGCAAGGTACTTCCTTGAGAGTCTCTTTTCTGGGTTGTACTTGAAACAAAGGTGTTGCATATCTGGTAGAAGGATATGGCAGGGGCATATTGGACTGATCTTGTAGTCCTCTGCACTGTGTTGGGGTCCTTCTCGCACCTGAGCACTAATCTGGCAAACCCAGCAATCCCATGGTTCAGTATCTGCCACTCCTTGTCCCAGTTGCACTAGGGAGTTTCATTGCCACTAGCCATAGGTCATTATGCCAAGGAATGGCATAATCCTTATAAAATGCTATTCATACCAAAACAACTGAGTGGATGGACAGTGATACATTGTATCATCCCTAGGGAAGGTCAGTATAATGGTATTATCTCCCTTAACAATAATCTCTGTTGCCTAGAGAATGGCAGTAGGATATTGTTTCACCAACACCTTAGCCCCTTTTACAAAATTAGTGTTTACAAAGCCACCATGTTTTGTGACAACGGGGAATGGTTCAGACATTTGTTCTGCATCTCCTTTAAGACATTTAGTCGCAACTATTTGGGCAATTCTTGAATTTATAGAGTGCATCACAAGCTCAGGTCCTAAGTTTCCCATTGTAATTTTAATTTCCCTGATGGAATCTGAATCAACAACCCCTCCAAGTATGTGTATTCCTTTCAAAGCCAAGAATGAGGTAAAAAGTGGCCAAAGTATCCAGGGGAAATTTGTGTACCAATTCCCTCAGAGGCTGCTTCTACTTTCCCTGGGGGCAAATCCAAAGACTTAAGGGAAGGGAAACAACATCCCCAGCTGAGCCTGCTGTTCCCCAAAGTGGATTCACAACCCATCACTTCAAAGGAACATTTATTGGCCTCTGGGCCCTGATTTATAAATTAGGGGGCATCATCCTACTTAAAGGAATGAACCCAGCCTTTAAGGGTCTATTGTTCAATTGCTTTAAAGCTTCAAACAAATTATCTTTCAAGGGCTGATAGGTATTATTTTCTAAATATAGAATTTTTTCCTTTCATTCCTGCTATTAAACCTGCAGCTTGAGGATAGTACGGAATATGATATATCCATTTAATACTATGATAGGCACAGTATGAATTTATTTCTTTTCCATTAAAATGAGTCCCATTATCACTTTGAATTTCAGTAGGGGCACCATAATATATATAACTCAATAATATCTAAAGTTTTAATAGTATTTTTCTGAGTTGCATTTTTCTACAGGCAGGTCACTAGAACCCTAGAAAATGTGTCCACACGGGTACAGATGTAGCGGCACCCTCTGTCTATTGGCAGGGGACCTATAAAATCAATTTTACAAGTCTGAGCAGGTATTTAACCATGAAGCTATTTCACCCGGTGTGGGGAATGGACCTTTCCTTTTCAGTTGGACGTATTGTGGTACTAAATGTCCTAAATGTGTGTGTGGAGGGCAGTGTCTAATGGCAGCCATCTCCAGGGTGGAAGAAGGAAGAAAAAAGTAACTCACATGTTAATTTTCTTGTATATTTGAAAGGAATAGCAAGTTGTGCATAGAACATATACAGCTTCATGTGCAGTCACCCTATTTATTCTACTATGGTATACAAATGCTTGATTTATACCATAAATTAAAAATAACATTTAAAAAAAGAAGTCTCCTAGAGAGTACACATTGAAAGAGAGAAAGACAAGAGAGAAAATAGATGAAAAATCCTTCATAGAAAACAGATCTAGAAGATATGGATCCAGAGCTACTCCGTTTTGAGAATCATTTCATCTTGTTGACACATACATGTTTGTATTAACCCATTAGTGTTTGTAATGCAAGTAACCCAAAATAGAACATGGCATGGTATTTTGTTGTGCAATCTGTTCTGACAAACATCCTAGCCTCAGTGTACCCTGTCATGTAGAAACTTTTTCATCATAAACTAGATAAATGGATCATTGCACCAGATCAGCCTCAAGCCCCAAAACAGTGACCTTGACAAATTAAATTTTATATCATCCTAAGAACTCCTCATTTGAAAAAATTTACTGCGAAAACTGCAAAGTGGTTTGGCAGAAAGTAGGCGTGAACCAACATCTCTTACTTTATACCAAGTTCAGAAGGGGTAGATGATTTAGACATAAAGGGTAATATCTTATGAGAACACGGATAGATCTATGAATAATGAAAGACTTCATGACCAAAGAAATGAGAGAAATTAATATTATACTGGTATATTAATAACTACTTATTAATTTATGATCCAACATTTTCTCTTATTTCTACTAAGACCCAATTCCTCAAAAAGTCAGTTTCTGAAGAACATAGCTGAATGATGAGATTACTCCTAGCCTCAAGGTACATGCTCCTTAACTAGATTGGGAGGTGTCCCCACCCCACTGGGAAAACTAATTTCTGTTTAGAATATAAACAGAACCTTGAGACCTTTGTGGGGAAGGAACTCCTGTCCTTGACCTCCTCCATTAGATTTTAGGGCAACTTTCCTCATGAAGGAGAAAACTAACCAAACAGGTCTGGATGGAAATGGCTTTCCCTCCCCATATTGTTGGAAGTTGCTGAGTCTCATGATCAAGTCGCATTCTCAGCAGCAGCAGCTAAAGGCTTTTTAGCCCTTCTCCTTATTAAATGTCCACCAATGAGAGTTGAGTTTTTTTGATCAGGGAAGTTCTATCAGAAAGTACACATCTGACTTAAGGTGTTTTTGAGTCTCTCTTGGTATCTGTAGTTACTGAAAGAAACCACTGATGATCAATCTCTCAGAGATTTATTCATTGCACAAGACAGAGAGGATCACAAGAAGTACAATGGATAATTTTGAAAACATAAAATAAACAGGTCTAACATACACAAAATCAATGCAGCTAAATTAGAAGGAAAACAGAAAACTGTGAGGAAACTTTTACAGCAAGTTTCTCTGAAAAAGACCTGCAAGGGGGTTTATAGGCTTCAAGATTAATATGGGTCAACACTATAATATGGCAAGAATAATTCTAGTATTTTTAGACTCTAGTAAGAGAGATATACCATTCAGGAAGAAGGAGGTCACTATATTCTGCTCTGGGAATATTGTGTTTGGTCCTGGCCACCACAATTAGGAATAACATTGATAATCCAAAGAGTCTCAAGAAGGGAGAAATTAGGATGGACCTCAAGTTCACGCCATGGGGGGATCATTGAAAAAACTGGAAATTTTTCTTGATGGTTTTCTTCAAATATTTGAAGGATGATCATGTGGAAGAGCAATTTTACTTCTGTTCTGCCTGAAAAGACAAAACTTAGAGCAATGGATATAAGTTACAATAAGGCAAATAAGTAGAATGGTCTCTGGAGGTAGTAGATTTCCTCTTATTTGAGGCCCTCAAGCAATATGCTAGGTTCACAGAATTAATTTCAAGGGTTGGAAGGGTGACCAAACTATTCTATTTAGTTCCCAACATTTAGCAGCAAAGGCCCTCTAAATGAATTGTTATGTGGTAAAAGTTCCTCTGTATCATTAAAAGACAAAAGCAAAACTTAAAATGCAATACACATATATGCCAGTCCATTTTTCTGAAAGCTTATGATGGCAATCAAATTAGGATCTTTTGCTGTTTTTGTTTTGCTAAAAGTGACTCTGTTTGAATAACATGATTAAAGAAGATCTTTCCCACCCATTTTGATGGGCCTTCTCACTGTGGGAAATTTGATTAGGGGAATTGTTTTGTAGGAGGGTCTCAAGTACCTATTTTCTATTTACTTTTTTCTATTGAGACACTGGGACAGAGAGTTATGCCCTCTAACTCAAAAAAGTATATAAATACTCAGAGGGTAAGGTTTTAATTTGGTACTTAATTTCTGTAAGAAGTTTTGGGAGTCAGGTGAGGACTCTTGGAAACCCTTTTAAGGAGCCCTCAACTTTGCAAACTCAGATGGTCAGTGCTTCCCTCTCTGGTGACTATGGTCAGACAGTTGGGATTGTCTTTTGAATTCAGGCAGAGGAAGCCTTGTTTGTTGACTTTTAACTTCTCTGTATTTTCTTTGAAGTTCAGAGTGCTGACTGTTGAGCTAGGTGAATGATATATGTGCTTAGTAAAAGGAATGATATGTGGTTTGACAAAAGTGATTGTTAACCCCTCAACAGCTGCTTTTCCTTTTATGAATGTAGATCTAAGAACCTGTGACAGCAAGACCCCCTGAGTATGGGGGGGTGTTTACTGTTACAAAGCTATGGCATGACTAGACAGTTTTCAGATGAACACCCAGTTCAGAGAGTGAATAAGCTTTCAAGGCTTACTCAAATATTTCTAAATGAAGAACAAAATACTCTAGGCCTTTAGAGCTTCTGGTCTTCCACCAACCTTCTTCACATCAATATAAGCACTAAAATCCATGAGAAGGTAGTAGGACAAGTCTTCAGCAATAAAGCTAGGAGGTATAGGAAGACAATTACAAAACACTTTTCACACAAAGTCGCAAAGAATTGTTGGGAATTGCTCATGGGTAGGCTGGGCTAATATGAAAAAAATAACAATTCTGCTTAAACTAATTTACTTATTCAATGTCATACCAATCAAACTACCAAAAAATAATTTTATGGAGCTAGAAAATATAACAACAAAATTCATCTGAAAGAACAAAAGGTCAAGAAATCAAGGGAATTAGTGAAAAAATGCAAAATTAGGTGGTCTAGAAAAGTCAAATATGAAACTATATTATAAAGCAATAATCATCAAAAACTATTGTACTGGCTAAGAAACAGAGCGGTGGATCAGTGGAATTGATGGCATATACAAGACTTAGTAGCAAATGATCAGAGTGAGCTAGTATTTGATAAACCCTAAAAGCCCAGCTTTTGGTATAAGAACTTATTTGACAAAAACTGCTGGGAAAACTTGAAAATAATAGGGCACAAACTAGGTATAGAGCAATATCTCACAAGGCAGGTCACAATGGGTAAATGATTTAGACATAAAGAGTAACAAGCAAATTAGAAGAGCAAGGAATAGTCCACCAGTTACATCTATGGATAAGGGAAGGATTCATGACCAAACAAGAGATAGAGAGCATTACAAATTGTGGAATATATAAGCTTTCATTATATTAAATTAAAAGGCTTTCACACAAACAAAACCAACGCAACTGACATTAGAAGGAAAGCAGAAAGTTGGGAAACAATCTGTATAGTAAGTGTCCCTGATAAAGACTTTATTCAACAACTATATAGAGAACTGAGTCAAATTTATAAGAATACAAGCCATTCTTCAACTGATAAATGGTCAAAAGACATGAACAGTTTTCAGATGATGAAATCAAACCACTTATATTCATATGTAGAGGTGCTCTAAATCACTTTGATTAAAGAAATGCAGACTAAACCAAGTCTTAAGTGCCACCTCATATCTATCACATTGGCTAAAGTGACAAAAAAAAGAAAAATAATAAATTCTGGAGATGTGGGAGAATTGGGACACTAATGCACGGGTGGTAGAATTGTGAACTGACCCAACTTTATGACGACTAATTTGGAACTATGCCCAATGGCCAACCAAATTGTGCATGTCCCTTGATTCAGCAACACTTGTACTAGGTCTATATCCCAGAGACCATAAAGCAACAATATGGTTGCCTTTTTTTATAGGAATAAAAATTCTTTGCTTCTGAGGTCACCTCGAACATCAGTCCTGCTGCTCATGTATTCCTGAATATTTAAGGTATAGTATTCTATTACATTCATGAACCAAAGTTTTTGTTCAACCATTCCCCAATTTGGGGCATCCCCTCAATCTCCAATATTTTGGTATCATGCAAAAGGCTACTATAAACAGTTCTTTATGAACAGATCCTTTTCCCTTCTTCATTATCTACTATTGTGCAATAAGAAATGAGCAAGTAGATTTCAGAAAATTCTGGAAAGGCTTGGAAAGCCAAATGAAACGAGTAGAATGAGAAAATGAGCAAAACCAGAAAAAAATCAAGAAAGCATTGACACAGTATTAGCAACATTGTGTGATCAATCGTGATTGACTTAATTCTTATCAGAAACACAATGATTCAAATGACTCATGATGGAAAATGCTATTCACATTCAGATAAATAATTGAAGGACTCAGAATGCAGATCAAAACATAACTTGGTCACTTTATTTTTTTTCATGTTTTTTTCCTTTTAATCTATTTCTTCTTTCACAGTTGTGACTAATATGGAAATGTTTGCATAATTGTACATGTATAACCTATATTAAATTGCTTGCCATTTTAGGAAGAGAGGGAAGCAGAAGATTTTGGAATCCAAAATCTTATAGAAATGAATAATAAAACTGTCTTTACATACTATTGGGGAAAAATAAAATACTGTTAAAAATTAAAGAAACAATGAAAGAAAATCATCCATATCTCTTAGAATTCATGGCTTATCACCAGTATAACATCAATACCATAAAAATCAAGGTACAACCGTTGGGAGTATACTTTGGAACCCCAACCTTGAAGTAACTGAGATAGAGACATGCAGTATTTTGGCATCAACTTGATGGGACCAATGTTATGTGAGAATTGAGCTAATTTTTTAGCTTAATCTCTCTCTCTCTCTCTCTCTCTCTCTCTCTCTCTCTCTCTCTCTGTCTCTCTCTTTCTCACACACACATACACACACACAAATAGCAAAGTGATATAGAAGAAAATATGTCCCCAATGTATTGGGGGAAACATTTGTACATTTGTTTTGCTGTATCTCTGAAGTAAATCTCCTTTTGTAAAACAAAAAGTAATTGCTATTAAGTAGTTAAATGGAACTAGAGCTGTATTTACTATCCCTATAACAAATGTGGAAAACATACCAAGTGGGTTCTACAAGTGATGATATTAGAGAAAAAAAGCCACTTCCAGTACCTCAAAATGCCCTAGAAATCTGAGGAAAGAGACAGCCTGCCTGGTCCTGGTTAGAACACACTAGACAAAAATGTCATTCAGGGTCTCTATTATTATTACTTTGTTGTCTGTGGTGCCTTTAAGAATAATGTCATTTAACTTTCACATCTCTTTCAAGCTTGACTATTGTTAAAATTTATTTAGTTCACCTAAAGCATACTAAATTATATATTCCAGTACCACCCTCCCTTCTTTTAACACTGTGAATCCTTATATTTCTGCTTTGTGAACCACTCTGCTAGCCTCTTCCTCTCTAAATACAAGGGATTCCTTGATCATATATTACTTGACATTTTTCTCTTACTTTCATGTAAGAGTCTTGCCTCCATTAACTAGATTGTGATCTCATTGAGGAAAAGAACTGCATCTTTTTCTTTTCTTTTCTCCTATACAATTCAGAGTATAATTTAGAATAAAAAGCTTTTTCTAACTTTTGAGATCATTAATATGCTTCACCAAATTGCCTTCATCTCCCACTCTGCCCCTTCCTGTCACTACCTAGAAAATTATCCCTTATAATAAGGAATAAATAATGTCCATTGAGAAATTGCTTATTCTTATGTGTGCATTAGTTTATAATAGAACATTTTGAGAGATATGTGAGCAAAGATCTGTTTCCTTTTTGATTGCTTCCCTTCTTATCCTTGTTGCATTAATATTCAATGCAAAAAAAGAGAGAGAATGATTACTGAAGACTCGGAAACTAGTAGAATGGCAGAACTAGGCCCTCATCAGACATCATCTAGCACAATCCCTATATTGGACAGATGAACAATCTTGGAAAATGGAAATAACCTATCTAAAACGATGCCACAAGTTAGTGACAAAATTTGAACTCCAAGCAATATCTGCTTTTCATCTTCTGTTTCCTTCTCCCACAATTAAGTTGGGGACAATTACTCTATGACTGTCTCTAATTAGTTGTCATGGAAATCAGACCCCAGAGGTCCTTGAACCTGTAAATATTCCCAACACAAGCTCCATGCTGACACTGCAGCTTCAGAAATCTAGGACCCAGTTCCTTCTCTCCACTTGCCACAAGCTTCAGTCAAGGCCTTACAAATTTAACTATGTGTCTTTTCCTCCAGGAATGAAAGGATCTTGAATCCCCTACCAGGTACTTATTGTGAATTGTCTCAAGAGAGAAGTAGAGAGAGCAAGAGTGGACTGCATCTAAATTCACCAGAAACCATACAGGTAAGGGCTAAGGGAGAAAACAATAGGAAAGATTCATGCAATCACAGATTCTCAGAGTTTGACAGCATCTCCGATTTTAACTAGTCTAACACATACACAAATATGAATCTCTTCTGCATCATCTTGGAAAAATTATCACCCAGTAGCTCCTTAAAAACCATCATTCAAGGAGAAATGACTCCCTCTCAATGCAGATAATATTGATTTCCGTACAAGTTTTCCATTTTAGGGAAGTTTAAATTTTACCCTTTTCAATTCCTGTCCTGTATTCTGACTTCTGTTCTCCAAGATCTAGCAGAAAAAGTCTAATCTTCTTTCCATATAACATCTCTCCAAATTCTTGAGGAGTGCTATCACAACCCTACTCCAAAGCTTATTTTTCTCCAGAATTCACATTTCTGATTCCTTAATCTCTTTCTAATATGGTATGGTCTCCAGTAACCTCACCCTCAGAGTCATCCTCTTCTGAATGTTTTCCAGCTGATCAATACGTTTTCTAAAGTCATTCTCCCTTAGACACAGTAATATATGCACAAGCATAGAAGCTTGGAGAGACAAATGCAGAGAAATGCAAACATCTTTTCACAATGTGTATATTTATATACAACATACCATATTTTATATATTTATGTACTTTTATAACCACACAAATTTTCCTTCCGATTTAACCCAAGTTCAGTGGTAGAAGCATTTCATTACTATTTCTGCCCCATCTAGCCCCAAATCCCCTTCTGTCCATGCAAACACAGAATATAATATTTAAGCACCAAACCTGTTTTTTAAGCAGATGACTCTCCTCTTTCCCCCTATATTTAAAGTTCATTTCCACCTCTGTGAGTTACAACTGAAAGAACATGATTTATTCTCTCTCTATATATAACATATATATGTGTGTGTGTGTGTGTGTGTGTGTGTGTGTGTGTGTGTGTGTGTGTGTGTGTACAAATACTTTGGATACTGTTTCTGATCAATACCTATTATAAAAAGATGGCAAATTGCACATTATCCACTCAGAAGGAGATCATTTAATAGTGATGGTATGGTATTGCACAAATAGCTATAATAAAAGGGAAAGTGAGGTGAGTTCAGGGAAGAGTGAGTTAAAGGAAAAGTAAGATTCCAGGCAATGTATTAAGACAATATTGAGCAAGGAAAGATCACTTCATCTTGGAAGTTCAGGCAAAGTTTCATGGAAGAGAAGGTAACACTCCATATGGTTTTTTTTTTTCCAGTCAAGACCCACCTCCTCCATGAAGACCTTTCTGAGCACATCCGATCATATTAATCTCTCCCTGATCTGAATTCTTGCAGCAACTTCTATCTATTCCACACAACAGAGGACAACATTTGACCTCTAAGGTATGTTTCGGATTTGTAATCTTATAATTCTGAAGCAATGTCTTTACTTTAATCTCAATACTTGTTTTAAGAATTGGGAGGGAAAAAAATCATTCCATACCTCAGTCCAGTGGTGTGCAGCTGAGTGATTAGGAAGTGGAGAACCAAACACTGAGAAAGGTTGTTGATTCCAAGCAAACTTGAAGTTTAGATCCTGGTGAGTTAAGAAGGCTCATTTGAATCCAAATCTGGAGATAAGGCCAAGGAAAGATTCAGTAGTGATAAATAACAGTTAAAGGTTAGGAGGAAAGGTGTCAAACTATACCCAAGTATTTACTCTAGGTTAACTACTTTAGATTTAACATTTCAGTGACCTGTAAGTGTAGGAACTCCATTCGAAAATACAAATCATAAGTCCTTTATAAATAGTAGTCAGTCTAAAGTTCCTGTCACTGGAAAATTCATCAACCTGTAGCAACCAACCTGGTGATAGTAATCACTGGCATTTATATATGCCTTGCAAGTCCACAAAGCACTTCAGAAGTGATCTCATTTGATATCTATGTAAATGCTAATATTCTACTATGAGAAGTTAAGTGACTTGTATACACAGCCAGCAAGTATGAGAGACAGGACTCAAACTCAGGTAGTCACTTTGCCACCTAGCTGCCTCTCCTATTTAGCTAGCTGATCTTTGGACAGCAGACATTCAATTCAACATCCATTCTGTACTTAAAGTCTTCCTAGCTTGGTAGGAGTTCATACTTGTTTTCTGTTTGTGGTGTACGGAGGAGGACAAGCAGGAAGGGTGCGTTAAGTTCATATCGTGTAAAAATTGACGAAAGGAAATAAAGATGTTTTACCAGAAGAAAAGAAAATTTTAAGAGGAAATTATAGTTGACTCCAAGTACATGAAGGGCTTTCACATAGAAAAGAAATTATTAGGTCTAGAAAAGACTACAGTGGAAAAACAAAAGGTACCAGTAAAATATTTTTAAACACAAGAAGAAAAAATTTAGAAAAATTTTAAAAGAAAACAAATTGGACAGTTACTGTTTGATCCAGGATGCAGAAAGACAAATATTGAATACAAGTTACAAAGGGGAAAATTCAGGCTCAGTATAAGAAAAAAGTAACTAAGAATTAGTGCTTTACAAAAATAGAATGAGCTATTTACAGAAGATAGTAGGTGATCTATCATCAAATACAGTATAAAGGAAATTGTAACTGAGGCATATATTGGATTAGATGGTATTTGACATCACTTCCAACTTTGAGATCTGTGATTTTGTGAGAAGCTATGATTACTTCCATGGAATGATAAATATTGCATTCATTATGACTATTTTTAATTTAATACTTGCTTCATAAAATGATATTGTTGATTAATGTTGTTAAGACATTTTTTATAAATATAGCAATGAAAACTTCATATCTATAAATGAATCTCAGCTAAATAAACATTTTGCAAATTTGGCATGGTCTTTGAATTAATGTGAGACATTACTCTGAGTTATTTATTAAAGTATGTTTTATCTCCAGTAGATATGAACAGAGAAAATCGAACCAGTATTTCTGGATTCTTCCTCCTGGGTTTCTCTGAGCTACCAGAACAGCAACAAATTATCTTCTGGTTGTTCCTGTGTATATACTTGGTCACTATGGTTGGGAACCTGCTCATCTTGCTGGCCATCAGCTTAGATGCTCACCTTCACACTCCCATGTATTTCTTCCTGGCCAATCTCTCCTTTGTGGACATTTGCTTCTCATCAGTCACAGTACCCAAGTCACTGGTGAACCACATATTGAGAAGTAAATCTATCTCTTACATAGAATGTATGGTACAGATATATTTCTTTATCACTTTCATAAACATGGATGGGTTCCTTCTGGGAGTTATGGCATATGACTGCTATGTGGCCATCTGCCACCCACTCCATTATACCACTATCATGGGCCCTAAACTCTGTATCATTTTGGTGATGGTATCATGGATCATCACTCACTTGCATGCCCTGTTGCATACCCTATTAATAGTCCAATTATCTTTCTGTGCTGACAACACCATTCACCACTTCTTCTGTGATCCTTACCCCATCCTGAAGCTCTCCTGTTCTGACACCTACCTCAATGACTTGATGGTGTTCACTGTGGGTGGGATGGTTTTCATGATGCCATTCATGAGTATCACTATCTCCTATGCCTACATCTTTTCTAAGGTAGTAAAGATTCCATCTACTCTTGGGATAAAGAAAGCCCTGTCCACTTGTGGCTCTCATCTCACTGTAGTCTCTCTCTTTTATGGGGCTATCATGGGAATCTATCTACGCCCATCATCCTCCTACTCAACCCAGGACATGGCTGCCACAGTTATTTTCACTGTGGTTACTCCAATGCTCAACCCTTTCATTTACAGTCTAAGAAATCGAGACATAAAGGCAGCTCTGGGAAAGTTTAAAAGAGAGCTTGTCAAAGATTATAGAATCACAGATTTTTAGATTTAAAAGAAACCATAGAAGTTATCTAGTTGAACCTACAGCATTTACCAAGCTCCTTGCCTTCTTGCCTTCTTGCCTTCTATAGTTGAAGTTAATTAACCCTAATTGTCAGGCTCTGGCAACCTCATCTGAATCTAGTATCTATACAAGGACTCTGAAATCTGTCAGCCCAACTTAAAGTCAGGTTTCATGCTGGCAGTACTCTGAGCTTAACAGCATGGCTCTACTAAGAGTGGCATTGCCTTGTTCTGATTGAATCATGGATCTCAAAAGTTAAGGGACTTCAGATATCCTCCAATGCAATGTATATCTGAACAAAAATCACCTCCACCCCACCCCCAGCAAGTAGTCATGCCATCTTAAGTTAAAGATTTACAAGCATAAGGAACTCATTATCTCCCAAGGCAAAACATTCCAGTTTTTGATCATTCCACTTGTTGAAAAGTTTAGTCTTATACTGAGTCAAAATTTGCTTCCTTGTAACTCTCACGCAGTGCTTCTAGTTCCATCTTCTGGGATGAAGCAAAAGAAAGTTTATCCCTTTGCATTTTGACTAAACATCAATGACTCCAAGACAGCTATTCTATCATCCAATCCAGGCTAAGCATCCCTACCTACTTTGGCTAATTCCTATATGACATGGTTTCCACTTTTTTTCCTTTCACAATGACTTGGTCCAGGTTACCATTAGTCTTCCACAAATAAGGCACTCAGAACTCAGTATTCCTAATGTAATCTAATCAGAACTAAGTGAAATAAATTCCCTTACTCTGGTTACCATGCTTTATCCTCTAGCTTTTCTCTAAATTTGTTCCATAAAATCCTTTCTTGTAGTCTTATTTTAATGAAGCCTCAGCCCCATTAATGTTTTAGAGTCTTATGAGGTACTGGTAACTCATATTGAGCTTGGAATCCACTGGAACCCTAATGGTGTCTTCCACACAAACTGATGTCTTCTTCCCCATTATGTATTCATACAGTGGATTATAGAAACCTAAATATTGAATTTCAAATTAAGTTCTAACTGTAAAATTTAACAATAACTTTAATAATTGTATTACCCTCTTAATAAAGAAAGTTTCGGTGGATAATCTTTACCCACATGGCAAATAAAATCCAAATTCTTTACCTAGCCTTTTAAGGTCTCCAGAATCTGCTTACAATTCATCTTCCTAGCCTTATTTCTTTCTTTTTGTCTGGCTTCTTTCTGCATGCCATGCTCTTTTCCACTTTCATCCAGCCCTCTATGCATTCATTTCCACACACACACACACACACACACACACACACACACACACATATTCCCTATTTGTAACAGGGTGTTGCAGCTAACCCAGACCACTTCAGATGGTCTGAACAGGCTTCAATTTTTGAAGCCAGAGTACCACACTAGCTTTCTTCTCTGCTCAGGATCCAGAAAAGGTGAAGATGTAGGGGGCACCCCATAATTGAGGTCAAATCATTGGTGAAGGCTAAAGTTTAAATCCCCAGAGAACTTTGGGGAGAAGTAAAATGAAATAAGGATTAGATTAGACTCTATTACATATTCATTTCCACTGGGAAGGATTGTTTTCTTCTTCAATCAAATTCCGTCTTCAGGGCCACTTCATTCACAAACTTTTGCCTATTCTCCCAGATGAAAATGTTCTTTCACTTCTCAAATGATCATGTAGGCATTTGTCTGGATCTACTTATCTATATGCCCAATTTGTCTCCAACGGTAGAAATTCAGCTCCTTAAAAACATAAACTGTGCTTGGTTTTTTTTTTTATTTTATGTACTGAGCACCTACAACAGTGCTTTATGTGCAATGAGTGTTTAGAGGATGTTTGTTGAATTTACTTGTTTACATAGCAAGTAGGTGGTTCAAACCTGGATTCAAACCAGGTTGCCTAATAACAAATCCATAGGTGCTCTTTCCATCACATAACATCTTTCAAAGGGATCTCACAGGAGACTTTGTTAAATGCATGTTCAAATTCATCCATACTATTTTTATGGCTTTCCCCTAATCCAAAAATCTAGGAAAACCTGATCAAAGAACAAAATAAATGATTCACTTGTCATGAGTAATCCTTGATCAACCCACTCTATAGCTCATCATAATCATTGCTTTCCTTTTCAATCACTCACCAAAAAATTCCTCTAATAATCCATTCTAGTATTTTTTCCTATTGATGAAAGTCAACCTAACTGACCTAAGACCATCATTTAAATAAGTCTCCCTTTGAAAATTGGGACATATTCTGTTCTGCAGAATTTTCTCATTCTTTTCTGTTTGTCAAAGATCACTGACAGAGTCAGAAATTTTACCCACCAGTTATTTCATATATTGTGAAGTAGTTGTTCATAACTGGTGACTTGAGCTCAATGAGAGCAGCTAGATGCATTCCCAATTCAATGTTTTATCCTTCCATGTCTAAAGTTCATTTGCCTTGGTAGAGAAAAAGGGAACAAAATAGGAATTGAGTAGTTTTGCCCTCTCTCTGTCATTGCTTGTCATCATCCAATAAACTTCAAGAGATTCACCTATGCTTTTAGTGGTCTTTCACTGCCAACATAGAGTGGTCCTCTCTCATCAACTTCTGTTACCTAGTTCTAGAAATTGGGTTTCCATACTGTTGTCTAACCCTGAGCCCCTTCCATTGTTTCATTCCCATTCCACTGTTTTTCTGGGACTTAAATCTTACCTTGCTCCCCTGGATGCTCCCAAAGCTTGGAATAATACCTCATTCCTGCATCTAGAGTCCTATTACCTACTGCTGACTTTGCATACCACTAACTTTCTTTGTCTGCATCTCAGTTTCAATAAACATTTATTATGCACCTACAATGCACAAGACTCTGTGATAGACACTGGACTGATGTCTTTACTACTTGTTTTACACCTATTTAGCTATCTTTTGATGTGTACATCTGTAAGTGCAAGTGGCGTGGGATTTTTGTTTCTTTCTTTTTGAAGTACAGTTTCCCAGGCTTCAGATAAATTGAAAACATTTGAATGATTAATCTATTTTGAACTCTGATAGTTCACAGCTGTGCTGAATCACATAGGCTTCACACCTTCTGGCACTGATCCTAACAGGAGCTGAGTCTTTTTTATATATTCTGGGAAGTTGACATTTTGCTTTGGGGTTCACTCACAGGAAGAATATGTCTTTGTGATTTCCATACCAGACTCTGGGTAGCCATTGTTAAGAGGTACCCTGGCCTTGAGAACCCAGATATTGATGTTCCCTGGTCTGGTGACGTAAACCACTTACTTTGGTTGGATAGTTGGAGCCCTGTCTTTTGGATTCTTTCTTGGATACGCCTATCTACTTATATATCTTTATCTTTCTACATTATTTAATTAAAGGGAGATTATTAACCCCTTTGAAGCTGTATTTCCTTTAGAAATGCAAAACAAGAACATGAAGATATCCATCATTTGGAGAATGGCTGAACAAGTTGTGGTTTGTGATTGTGATGGGATACTAGTGTGCTATAAGAGATGATGAGCAAGTTGATTTTAGGAAAAACATGAAAAGACTTGTATGAAATAATGGACTGAAATGAACAGAACCAAGAGACCATCATATGAAGTAAAAGCAATATTGTTTGAAAAGTAAATGTGAATGACTAAGTGTAGCATCAGTGCAATATTCACAGTGTCTACAGCAGCCATGAATATTCCTGCACAGTTCTGAATCACAAATACAACAGACTCTCTACATGAAAGACAGAACCAAGTCATTTATTCAAAGACCAGTAAGTCAAATCCATCACAGTAATAAAGAAATCCATCATATTAACCAAGAGTCTGTACACATCATCAAGCCTTCCCACAAATCATAAACTCTCTCACACTATCCAGCTGCCTGCTTGCCTGCATCCTTCTCAACTCTGGTCTCTGAAGAACTCTGACTAACTCTCTGACTCTCAGTTCTGCTCTAGTTCCACTTATTCCTGTTCCACCATTCCTGCCCCACCCCATCCTGCTCCAGGTGACTTAGATTCATGTGACTCAGACTTCCAAGCACACCACAAAGGCCTACTAATGGATGGGAAAGATATTTCCATTTCATCAAAAACACATCAATTCCATTAAAAATACATTCAAAGTACACTAAGCGATTGTGAGTTATATGAAAATTTACATCAACTACAAACAACCTTTGAAGAAAGATATTATCTGCCCCCAGAGAAATAATTTATATGTGGTGCTATGTACTGCATAATTTCATACACATAAGCACAAATACGTATGTGCATATATATATGTGTATGTGTGTGTGTGTGTGTGTATGTCCATCTGTGTCAAATGTTGACATGCTCTAGTGAATGACCTGGAAGGGATGGAAAGAAACATCATGGAATTCAAATGTAACAGAAAAAATATATATAAAATGTTTTCTGGAGCACGTTGAATGAGTAGAGATGGCAATATGGTGAGAAATGAAGAGACAGGTGACCTAAGCCTACATCTTTAAATAGAGATTTACAGCATCTAATTTCATCTAATTATCACCATAACAATTTTCATTTGATTTTTTTCTACTATTGGTGGTCACCAATTTTACATGATAAGAGTATGAATAGAAGTTATTTTGACCAGGGGCTGAGATCAGAGTCATTCAAACCAAACAAGTCAGGTTACAACACTTGTGTCACTCAGAAAGTTATCTATAAAACACTGTTTTGTAACACTTTATTCCACATTCACTTTGGGTTCAGAAGGAAGAGTTTCTGGGTAAAAGCAAGCTGACAGGTCTTAGAAGGACCCTGGAAGTGATCTAATCAGGCTCTTTCACTTTATGAAGAGAAAGACTGAGGTCTAAAATGATTAAATGGTTTGTCCAAGCTCTTATGGGTAGTATGTAGCAGTATATTTCTAATCTTGTCTTATAGCAGGATTTAGAAGCAAATCTAGGATTCTTTCAAATGCAGTGGGGAAAAAGGGAGGGAGAGAATCAGAGAACTAGATTAGTGGACTACATGTTGTGGAATATTGGTCTCTGACAAATTTTTCCAAGATGTTAGTTAACCCTGGCAGGTGCTATAAATGACCCCCATCCCTAGACAATACAAGTAAGGCAGTTTTGTCCTTGCCTTTATTCCTATCTGATAGGTGCAGGGTAAAGAGGGAGGAAGCTCCACTTCTTCTATGACTGAGTTTGAATCATCAGGCCCTGTTCATGGTGATAAAGACAACTTTAATTATTCCTTTAAAGAGTAAGCTAATTACTGTAGTGAATGACTCACCCCATTAAGGAACTGAGCTCTCAAAATTCAAGACTCTGGGATTTTAATGAGGCTACTGAAAGGTTGTGGTACATTTTCCCCTTCTCTTTTTTCTGCTTCTCCTTGCCAAGTTTTCAACAAGGGAGAAAAAGTAAATTCAGTTCTCTTGGGGATTGACTCTATATATACTTGTCTATTTTTACAAAGACATAAACTGAATAAATAATGAACTTTCTGATTAAATAATAGGGTCATATTTCTTTAAAGTTTTTAATGCCAGCAAAAACAAACCATAGCAGGGAACATCATAAAACAGGAGGAAAGGGTACTGAGTGGTTGACATTGAAAGTATTCAATACGAGTATATATATCTGAAGAGAGAACTGCCATGAATACAATGATGTTCGTTCAGCCTGATCTAGAATATCTATCTTTTGCTTCTCAGAGTCCCTGTACTTAAATGTTTCTTCAACATTGTGACACACAAATAGGATGGTGGGGATGAATATAAGGGCAATCATAATCATTGACTCAGTACAAGACAAGGAAACTTGTAAGTCGTTTTGGTGCTAATAGCATAAGGACTCATTTCTTATCACCTTCAATATTCATGTGTTTTGATTACAGAAAAGAAGTGAAGGCAGAAGAGTCAGGGTGCTGGGTGGCAACATCTGAAACCAGCAGACATCAGCTCGGTAAGACTTGGATGGCTTAGAATAGCCAATTCCATCCATATTCTTTTTATACATATACACATAGCACTTCTTTATTATTGAATTTTATTCATTTATTTACTGTTAGATTTTAAGTTCCAAATTCTTTCCCTCTCTACCTCCTCACCCTGCACAGATAGATAGGGACATGGAAATATTTGTAATGCCTTACTGTGCATACTTCTATTTATTGATTCTTTCTCTGGAGGTGAATAGTATCTTCCTTCATAGGTCCTTTTTCAGTTGACTTGAGTATTTATAATACTCAAAAAACTTAGTCATTCAGGGTTATTCTTCAAACAATATTACTCTTACTGTATATTATATTATATTGGTTCTGCTCATTTCACACTTGTTATTTCACGCAAGTTCTTCTATGTTTTTCTAAAGTCAACCTACTCCTCATTTCTTACAGCACATTAGTATCCCATCAGTTACATATCACATCTTGTTTAGCCATTCCCCAATTACTGGACATTCCCTCAGTTTCCAATACTTTGTCACTACAAAGAGAGCTACTATAAATATTTTAGAACATATAGGTTCTTTGCCTTTTTTCCCTGTTCACCTTGTGAAACAGAACTAATAGTGGTATTTCTGGGTCAAAGGGTATGTACAGTTTTATGACCCTTTGGGCATAAATCCAGATTTCTCTCCAAAATGATTGAATCAGCTCACAATTCCACCAGCATTGTATTGGTTTCTGGCATACCATTGTTACTGAAATGATTTGACTTCAAATAAAGTCTCTCTTGTTTTTCAAATTGTCAAGTAAGGAATTCTACAATCTGTGTAGGAATTTTAAGTTACTGACAGGGACCTATAGCTTGTGTAGGTAGGGGATAAAATTATTCAGAAAAGAAAATACAAAATTCCTGGCCACTCTCATCTCATTCCCTTTTACCATTTAGTCCCTTCTCTCCCCATCTTTTATCCTTAACTGTTCTTGTGTATGGTTCAAACTGTGTTTTGGGGTTCAACATTAAATTCTAGTCTCAGGGAGGACATATGTTGGGCACACCCTTACCTTTAACCCCTCAACCCTGATAGTAATAGTACTAGGACAAAGAGGAAAAGAAGGAGCACATGGAGGAGGGCTAACTGGCATTGATGTAGGACTTTCAGGTTTGCAAAGAAACATACATAATATAACATGTTTCCTCATTTGTAACAACCCATATGTCACCAGAAGACATCCAAGGCAAGTTAGTCAATTATTAAGATCAAACATTCATGAAAAGTTACCATGATTTTTTAAAGTTTTCCTTTACATCATTGTGAGCTTGACCAACATCAACAATACGAATATTTTCCTTTACAACAAATAGAACACTACTTATGAAACCATAAATTTCCACTACACATAATTGGTGTGCAATCCATTTCTAAACTTGAAGGAAAGGAAACAAATTCCATTACATAGTAATTACTAAGCCCTTATGAGATGGAAATAGGATATGGTTACAGAGATTGTACCTTATTTAAAAAGAACAGAATAAATAGAAGAGGCATTGGAATACAACTGTGTGATAAAGTGAAATACTAATATTAGAACTCCCAGGCACCCAAGGTAGGAAGCAGAGTGATAAGTATTGGAGTGAAGATCAGTGGAGAAAGCCACAGATGTATCATTTTCATGGAAATAGATAACAGACTGCCTGAATAGAAAGAAGAAATAAAAAAGAGACTTGTGAGACAGATCACAAACCTGTATGTAATAATAGTACAGGAGTTCAGTGATAGGAGATTTTAATTATTCCAAAATAAGCTAAAGTTATCCACTTTTTCTCTATATCTCTGTCTCTCCCTCTTCCCTCCCTCCCTTCCCTTCTTTTTCCATTGTCTCTCTCCCTCTTTCCCTATCCCCCTCTTTCCTTTCTTCTTCTGTCCCTCCCCTCTCTTCCTCCTTCTCTATTTCTCTGTCTCTATCTCCAGCTGTATCTCTTGCTCTCTGTCTCTCTTACTTCTGCTCTTGCTCTCCTCCTCCCTACCTGCTTCTTCCTTTGCTCTTTTCATTTCTCTGTTCCTCTTTGTCTATCACTTTTTGTCTTTCTCATTCTCTCTTCATTTTTTCCTCTTTCCTTCCTTCCTTCCTCTCATCTTCCTGTTCCCTTTGTCTCCGTCTCCCTCCCTCCATCCTTTCTTTTTTCTCTCTCTCCCTCTCTAAGGGTGGGAAGTTAACTGGAAATAAATTTTAGGCATAGAGAAATAAATAACTGATGAATGAATGGAGATGGGTAATGGCTCTCTGGGGGCAAAAAACAACTGGTACTACATTGGCCAAACTTTTTTCTGGGACTGAAGCATAGAAAAGAGTAATAGGAAAAGTTCCTTAAATAGGGTACCCTAAGTAGCTATCGATCAATCAACAAATATTCATCAGGCACTTAGCATATAAAGTGCCTTAGTATTTAAAGTATTTAAAGATCCTCAAAATATGGTAATTTCGAGGAGAACTAGCAGCGGGAAAAAGTTCACATAAAACATTGTGCTTGAGCTGGATTTTGAAACAAATAAGGAATTCTTTGAGGCAGAAGGGAAGGTAGTTCATCCTAGATACATAAGAGAGTCAGGGCAAAGGTGTGGAGACAGAAGGGAATCGTGTGAAAAAAGAGAACAAAGTCCAGTTTGAATGAATCATCTCTCTGTCTCTCTCTCTGTCTCTCTGTAAGTTAATTGATATATGGAAATTCCAGGGAAGGAAACTCCCTCCACTGATGCCAATCTTCAAATTTATTGTCTTAGAAAGTTTGGGACCATGGTAGGGGGTAGTTGAAAACTTGAGTGTCTTTCCCAATATCACCATTATTAAGTATCTGAGACAAGATATGAAACTAGCCTAGTTTTAATCCACACTACTTTTCTATGTTTTACATGTGTATATATATATATATATATATATATATATATATACATATATATATGTATATATATACATATATATTCATATGACTAGGTCTGGTCACCACAATCTGTTGGAAAATTATAACATGTAACAACATAGTAGATGTTTATAAAATCATAAGATTTAAAAACGAGAGACTCTCAGAATTGAAAAGGTCTGTACACATGACCTAACTTAATCCTCTCATCTTACAAATGGGAAAAAAAACTGAGGCCCAAGCATGAAAATAACTTGGTGAGGGTCACTTCTGATTTAAGTGAGAAATTCTACACAGGGGAAATTCTTTATAAATAATAACTACTCTAACATTTATACATCACTTCAAGTTTGGCAGGCATCTTAAAAATACCCCACTTTATTATCACCATTCTGGAAGGCAAGTACTGATACTATCCTATTTTATAGATAGGACAACTGAGCCTGAGAAAAGCTAAGTGACTTTCCCTGGGTCACAAGGCTAATAAATATCTGAGGCTAGATATGAATTCAGGTCATCCTGATTCCAGGTCCTACACTCTGTGCGTTATGACACCTAGTTTCCTATTTAATGCAGAGAGATCACTGGTATTTTTACAACTCCATCACCTTATCGTATTTTCATCAAAGAACTATTTATATACTGAATCTATTGTTTAATAAGTCTAATTTTCTTCCACAGACTCATGGGTTGGAAAAACCAGACCACTGTCTCTGAATTTCTCCTCCTGGGACTGTTTGAGGGATCAGAGAAACAACAACTGCTCTTCTGGCTGTTTCTATTCATGTATCTGGTTACTGTGATTGGAAACCTACTCATCATCGTGGCTGTTACTTGCAACACTCACCTCCATACCCCTATGTACTTCTTTCTAGCCAATTTATCTTTTGCTGATATCAACTTTATCTCTACCACAGTCCCCAAGATGTTGGTGAATATCCAAACTCAGAATAACTCCATCTCTTATTCTGACTGCCTGACACAGTTATACTTTTTGATCGTGTTTGGGGCAATAGATGAGTTTCTTTTGGCCACAATGGCATATGACCGCTATGTGGCCATTTGTCATCCACTCCATTATACAACCATGATGAGTCCGCAGCTTTGTTTCCTGTTGGTTTCAATGACATGGATTATTAATGTTCTTCACTCCCTCTTACATACGCTGTTGATGAATGAACTGGTCTTCTGTGCCAAAAATGAAATTCCCCACTTCTTCTGTGACCTTAACCCCTTGCTGAAGCTTTCCTGTTCAGACATCTTCATTAACAAGTTAATGATCCTCAC
>CM053769.1:147628708-147644868 GCA_028658325.1 Potorous gilbertii
TGATGAGTCCGCAGCTTTGTTTCCTGTTGGTTTCAATGACATGGATTATTAATGTTCTTCACTCCCTCTTACATACGCTGTTGATGAATGAACTGGTCTTCTGTGCCAAAAATGAAATTCCCCACTTCTTCTGTGACCTTAACCCCTTGCTGAAGCTTTCCTGTTCAGACATCTTCATTAACAAGTTAATGATCCTCACCATTGGTGGTCTTGCTACCCTGACTCCATTTTTGTGTGTCATCATCTCTTATGTGTATATAGTCTTGGCCATACTAAGGATCCCATCTGCTGAAGGGAAGCAGAAAGCCTTTTCCACCTGCAGCTCTCACCTTTCTGTAGTATCTCTCTTTTTTGGGACTGTCTTTGGAGTCTATTTTAGCCCTTCCTCCAACCACTCAGCCCACAGTGACATAATTGCATCTGTGATGTACACAGTGGTGACCCCAATGCTGAACCCTTTTATCTACACCCTGAGGAACAAGGATATGAAAGCAGCCCTGAGCAAGTTCTTTTACATCCCCTTCTTAAGGACCAAGATATAAAAAATAATCCTAAAATTAGATTTGTGTTTCTCAAACTGAGTACCATGAAGAGGCCAGCTTCAAAGAACTTTCTAACAGGGGAAGTGCTTTGATTCATGTACATCTCAAAATTGAAGCTCATTCTCAGGTTTTGTCTGTGTTCAGAAGTTTAAATCAGTATGTACCCATTAATATTACAATAATATAATTCTATTGTTGAACATTCAAAATAATATAATATAAATCATATAGTTCTAAAAGACTTTTAAAAATTCAGATTTATAGAAGTTTAGTTATAGAGAAACAGAGATTATAAAAATATAGGGAAATTCCACTTTAATTCTATTTCTCTACATGGTCTGATATAGAGAATTCTGATCATCTGATTATAGAATGATATCTGATCACCCCTTTCCCTACTATTTTATTTTTATTTAGTTACCACTTTAGATATATTCAAATCTATTCCACAACTTGTCAAATGGTATGATAGATGCCAAATGTCTGGAGACCTAGTTCTTATCCTCTGTGGCTAACTTAACTATATGCAAGTCTCTAAGTCTCAGTTCCCTGTCTTCCATAACGAAGGAGTTGAACTAAATAAGTTATATTCATTTATGTCACTAACTAGAGATAACTTTCCAGAATGAAGAATAGATTTTGAGATTGTAAATCCACTATCACTATACAGGTTAAAGAACTTGATAGGTGATCTAATGAGCAGTGAGTGGTAATAGGTATATGTAAATGTGTGTGTATGTATATATATATATATATATGTATGGGTGTGTATACGTATACATATATTTATGCATATGTATGTATGTATATATATAAATAAATGTATGTGTATATGCATATGTGTGTATACTTATATATATATATTTATATAGAAGCTAAGAATGATAAGTTAGAGCTACTATCACAATCCAGTAAAAACCAAAGTGTCCTTGTGTATAAGATTTTAACACTATGTAACTTCTTAGCTCCCAACTGACAGCAACATCACCTTTCATATTCACCATTTTAAGCTTTTGTCTGTTTCTATAGATTAACAAAATCCATAAAACACACCAAAAAGAGCTGAATGACTTTTTCAGAAACAACATTATATGTTGTAAATTTTGATTTCATTGTTTTAGAAGCTTGAGTGAAAAGCAATCTAAATAACAGGCTATGTGATGATCTCAATTTAATTCCATTGAAGAATTCCAGTCAAGCAGCCAAGTCAAACCCTACAACTTAAGAGAGAAAATAAAATAGAGCCCAAGGAGTTAACCCTGAATTCCAGATGTTGGGGGTGGAGGTGTTGTTAATACCAAAAGGAGTTTCCATAGGATGCCATACTTTTGGACCTTTATAGGCATTTTCCTAATTCTGCTTAATTCTACTGATTTTCCAGGGTTCATTATTTTCAATTTATCCTGTATAAGGCTTATTTGTACATATTTGTTTATTGTGATTCAGTTGTGAGCAACTCAAGAACAAGGACTGTCTTCACCTATATTTTTATCCCCAGCATTTGTACAGTGCCTGGAATATAATGACAGTAATGTCACTTAATAAATATTTTTGACTCACTCTGAAACCCTTTGACATTGTTTACTTTGATGTTATTTACCAGTACACAGAACAATCTTGTGACTTTTCTAGCAAATAATAGTTGCCATTTATAAATGTTCAGTTCGGGGACATAGAAGTCATTGTTTCCTAGGAACATGCTTTATTTGCATAATGTACTCTTGTGAGGATAGTAAACTGAGCACTCCAATAGATAGTATGGTAATTCCTTCGTGATTTCTAGAGCACCAAAAATTATGCAATATTATATTTTGAAGGCACGTTGCAAATCTAACACATTGCTCAACAGTAAACAGCAATATTCAAAGGAGATAGTCAACAAGACACTCCAATCTCTCAGCTCTGGGCATTGTGTCTGGCAGGACACTATACCAAGAATGCTTTTCTCCTCAATTCTGATTACTGACTTCCCTAGCTTCTTTAAGACTCAAATAAAATCCCACTTTCTTCAAAAAGTCTTTCTCAAAGAAATGTTTATTGGTTGAGGGATTTAATCTCAGAAAGACCTTCAAGATGAGAAGGTGATCACCTTCTAAGGAAGCCCATTCCACATTTAGTCAATTCTAACAGTGAGAAGCATTTTCTTTATGGGCAGCTAAGTGGTACAGTAAGTAGTGTACAAGGTGTGGAGTCAGGAAGATTCATCTTCCCAAGTTCAAATCAAAACTCAGACATTTAGTTGACTAACCCTTTTTTGCTTCAGTTCCTCATTTGTAAAATGAACTAGAGAAGAAAATGGCAAACACTCCAGTATCTTTGCCAAGAAAACCCCATGAAGACTCAGACACAACCAAATAAATGAAAAGTTTCCTTGCAAAAACACCTTTCTATACATTTTCCTAGTTCTATTTTTTGCAACTAAACCTAATTATCCTACCTTTGATATGATTGTCTTTCATACATTTAAAGATAACTTTCATGTCCGCCATAAACCTTTTCTATCTGAAAGTGATATGGTTTTTAGCCCCCTCATAATTTCAGATTCTTCTGGACCTGATCCAGTGTCTCATTGTCCTTTCTGATGTAGTAATCTCTACTTGTTGGTATATTTTTAGCCTCTATTACTTGATTGTTTATTGTAATAGTAAGCACCCCAAGATACACAAGGGTGGACTGTTATCACACAGTTATATAAATATATTCACACATAAAAATTTTACATATGTTAGTATAAAATATGCATATACACACATATATTATATATATATATATATATATATATATACATGTCTGCATATATGCGTGTGTATACTTTGTCTTTGTAAAGTGTTTTCTTTTCTTTTTTCCCCTACTTTCGCTAAGCAATGTAATATCAAACTGTGACTCATTCATCCTTAACCTCTGAAAGAACCTTAAAAATCCTAATGCTTTCTTTGTTTTGTCGGCAAAGACTTTTTTTTCAATTAAACTAGCCAAATGTTGGTTGTTTGGTTGGTTGTTGTTCTTCAATCTCTAAGAGAAAGCAAAAACATCATTATGCTAGAGTCAAGTTTCAATGTGTCTGACTGTAGGTGATCAGACCAATTCGAGCCCAGAATGCTCTTCCATAGGTTAGGAACAAATAATGCACATGAACATTTGAGGGAGATAGTTCAAATGTTCATATCCTGTGTTTCCTTTGACTTTTCTCAGTTATGCTTTGCTCAAAAAGCACAGTATCTTCTCTGATGTGGACACAACATACAGAGTGGTCCTGTAGTAGTGTCTCCCATGTCACAAATCAACTCCAAAGTTCTTAAGAGAGATCTTGAGAGTGTCCCTGCATTGCTTCTTCTGACCACCATGTGAATGATTGTCCTCTGTGAGTTCTCCATACAATAGTCTTTTTGGTAAACTTGCATTTTGCATTTGAATGACGTGGCCAGCCCATCAGAGTTGCATTCTCAGAAGCAGAGTCTGAATGGTCAGCAGTATAACTCAAGTGAGGACCTCAGTGTCTGGTACCTTATCCTGCTGATCTTCAAAATCTTCCCAAGACAATTCAAAATGGAAGTAATCCAGTAAAGAAACTAAAACTGGTAAGTGTTGGTGAAAGGAGATATAGTTTACTAGAAATTACTTTTAAAAAAAGAGAGTTAAATTGATAAGCAATTATTCGACTGATGAATTGTTTACACTCAGTCAATCAACATTTATTAAGAACCTACCATGTTTCAGAAATTATGCTAATTGCTAAGAATCCAAAAAGAACTCAAAGAAAAGCTTTTCCCTCTAGGAGCTTGTAATTTAATAATGGAGACCACATGCAAAGAAATATATAAAAGCAAATGATATACCGATTAAAGTAGAAATAATTAAGAGAGGGAAGGCACAAGAATTCGTAGGGACTGGGTAGACTTCCAGTAAAAGAAGGGATTTTAGATGGAACTTGAAGGAAACTGGAGAGTTCAGAAGGTAGGATGGAAGAAGGAGGGCCCCCAAGACATGGAGGACAATTAGAAAAGATAACCAGAGTCAGGAGATGGAGTGTATTGTTCTTGAAATGAACAGGCCAGTGTAACTGGATCACAGAATTGCAATGTGGAATAAGGAGTAAAAAGACTGGATAGGTATAAAGGGACTATGATTGATCGGTTGTCATTGTCCTTCATCTTCGAAGAGGACCAAAATGACATCAACATGATAAAATAAAATTTCAGCTTGTCCGCTTGTGGCCAATCAGACCAATATGAGCTCAGTATACTCTACCTGGCTGGGAACATATGGTCCATGTGAATATTTGGAGTGGATATCCCAAATTTGTACATTCTGAATTTACTTTGTGCTGTCTCAATTCTGTTTTGCTCAAAGAGCACAGCACCCTTTCTGATGTGGGCAGGCCATGCTGAGTGGTACTGTGCCAGTGTCTCTCATGTTGCACATTCAAATCCAGAGTTCTTGAGAGAGACCTTGAGAGTGTCCTTGTATCGCTTCTTCTGACCACCATGTGATTGCCTGTCCCATTTGAGTTCTCCATAAAATAGTCTTTTTGACAAGCGTATATTTTGCATTGGAACAACTTGGCCAGCCCATTGGAGTTATGCTCTGTGAAGCATAGTTTGAATGCCTGGCTTCTGAGTTCAAGCAAGGACTTCAGTGTTTGGTTCCTTATTCTTCCAGGTGATCCTATGGTACATCACAACTAATCAGCGCTGATGGAGTCACATTGATTAGTGATAAGGACATGATCTTAGAGAGATGAGATGAATACTTCCATAATGTTCTCAACAGGACATCATCAATAAATGCTGAGGTCATTGACCATTTACCTCAGGTTGGAGTCAATCCCTCATTAGCTGAACTTCCAACTGTAGAAGAGGTGTTTAGGGACATTAGGCTCCTTTCCTGTGGCAAAGAACCTGATGCTGATTCTATTCCAGCTGAGATTTACAAGGTAAAGGGACCACTACTCATAGACAAGCTGACTGAAATTTTCCAGGTTATATGGCAAGGGGAAGTTATCCCCCAGGACTTCAAGGATGCCTCTATTGTCCATCTCTATAAAGCTAAAGGAAATAAATTTCCCTGTGACTAGAGAAAAGTAAAATAGCGCTTGCCTTCAAAAATATTTTCTACATTTTCTGTGAGATGGAATGAGACTATCTGATGGCCAATGCATGCATTGTTATCTTAAGAGCTTAATAGGAACTGGAGACACTTCTATTCCCATCTGTGGAGACCTAGTTTTGTGCTATATTTGAATTATTTCTGAGCTCTGAGATTACTCAGTCTACTCTGAGGAAAGGAAATATCAATGAAAAAGATAGTAATTTGAAGGTCCAACCCCTATTCAAAATCAAATTGTACATATAACCCTAAACCATGGGGTGCTGGGCCTTGGGTTAAAATTTTTGTGGTGATTATTGCCATTTTAGAGGCAGTTAGATAATGTAGGGGATAAGGTTTAATCGTGGAGTCAAGAAAACTTGAGTTATATACTGCCTTAGAAACTTACTAGATGTATGACCCTAGAGAAGTCACAAACTCTTCTCTTCTGTAGTTTCCTCATGAGTAAGTAATGATAATAAGGAACTAGTAACAGGACTTAGATCTCAGGGTTGTAAGGATTAAATGAGATAACATGGCTAACGTGCTTTGGAAACACTGAGGCACTATAAAAATGCAAATTATTATTTCAAATTTTGATGATTTTTTTTGTTTTTTGTAGATTCAAAAGACAATGTGTGGACAGAGAGAATACAAGCTATTCTAAAATAAAGAAAGGCTCCCCACATTTAACACAACAAAAATTTTAGAAGAATCAGGAAAAAGTTCATATTTTTATAGGTTAATAGCACAGATGGAAAATATAACGATTTGTGTTGCTGGCTCAAAGACTCCCTAAAGCCAGGGTAATTAGGGAAGAAAGATTATAGTATCTGAAAAAAGATAGACATGAAGGAAATACAGTAGGAAAATGTATCACCTGAATATCCAAAGTCACAAGCTAGTAGATTCTGTTTAAGAATTTATTTATAAGTGAATTCTATCAAGTATTTAAAGATAAACCAATTCCAATGTTAAATAAAATGTTTGGAATAATAGGTAAAGTAGGGATTCTACCATACTCCCGTTATGAAACAAATATGATACTGATATCGAAACCAAAAAGAGTAAAAACAGAAAAACAAATTATAGACCAATTTCACTAATGAATATGGATTCAAGAACCCTAAATGAAATACTATATAAAAGATTACAACAATATATTACAAAGATCATACATATAATCTACATGGACATGTACCAAGAATTCAGAGATGGTTTGAACAAAAGGAAAACTATTAACATGATTGATTGTATCAATAATAAAACCTAAAAATCATATGATTATATCATTGGATGCAGAAAAAGCTTTTGATAAAGTTCAACACTCATTTTTATTTAAAAAAAATGAAAGCATTGGTACATATGGATTTTTTTCCTTAAGTTGATAAAAAACACTTATCTAAAACTATCAACAATTGTTATTTGTAATGGGGATAAACCATAAGCCTTCCCAGTAAGACAAGGTGTAAAACAAGGATGCTTGCTGTCAACAACATAATTTGATCTTGTACTGGAAACCCTATTAATTGCAATAACAAAAAAGAAAAAAGAAACAGAATAGGGAATGAGGTAATAAAACTCTCTTTATAAAATGGTATAATGATATACTTGGAAAATCCCAATGACTCAACTAAAAAGTTAGTTGAAGCAATTATTTTTACTAAATTAACAGGATACAAAATACATCAACAGAAATAATCAGTATTCCCATATGTCACAAATAAGGTTTTACAAGAACAGATAGTACAAAAAAAATCCCATTTAAAATAACTCCAGACAGTATAAAATAAACTGCCAAAACAAACTCAGGAATAAAATTTTTAAAATTATTTCTCAAAAAATTTATATAAATTTATAAAATTAGATTAAAAAATTGGAGTAATATGAATTTTTCATAGGTAGACAGGACCAATATAATAAAAATGGCAATTTTATCCAGACTAATTTATATATTCAATACCATTCCAATTAGATGACGAAAGAAAAAGATTTTACTGAATTAAAAAAATAGCAACAAACACTTTTCATTTAGAAAAAAAAGGTCAAGAATATCAAAGTGACTAACAAAAGAAGTTTAAAGGCAAGAGGTTTAGCATTGCCAGATCTTAAACTATAGAACAGTAATTATCAAAACTTTCTGGTACTGGCTAAGAAATAGAAAGGCCAATCAATGGAATAGAGTGTACATACAATTTACAGCAGCAAATAAACATAACAGCCTTGGATTTTACAACTGCAAAGAGAAGATTTTTGGATAAGTAATCTCTTAAGATTAGAAAAATCTTTATTTTGTAAAAAAAAAAATGCTGGGAAAACTGGAAAGCAGTATGAGAGAAACAAGGCCTAGTTCAATCTTACACTATTTACCAAGATAAGGTCAAAATGGATACATGATCTAAATATAAATTAGAGGAACATGGAACATGTTACTTGTCAGATTTATGAACAGGTGCATAATTTGTAAATAAAGAAGATATAGAGAGAAAAGTTAGGTGTAAAAAGGATAATTAAAATTATATTAAATTAAAAAGTTTGTACAAATGAAACAAATGTACCGAAGATGAGAAGAAAAACAGAAAATGGGGGAGGGAACTTATAAACAGTTTATCATATAAAGGTCTCATATCTAAACTACATAAACTTGTCAAATCTATAGGAATATGAGTCATTCTCCAAATAATAAATGATCAAAGAATCCGACTAAGTAGTTTTCCAATGAAGAAATCAAAGCAACTTCGAGTCATATGAAAAAAATGCTCTAAGTCACTATTGACACTAAAGATAAAGGTCCCTTCATCCTGGTTGCAGGCTTCATTAATTTTGCTACTTTCCCTGAAATTCCAGTTAAGCACATCAACTGTAAGTTACATCCCTTATGTTAGGTCATGTGGTGGTCATGCAAGAGGCTAGGAGAATCTTCCTTGGTTTCCCCACAGGGTAGTAGAAATTGGTAAGGGTAGTTGTAGTTATAAGGGTAGGAATTGAGAAGTGATGTTAAAAAAAAAGGAGAATCACTAAAATATTTTAAAAAATATTGAATGAGGATGTTGATGCAGGCACCAGTGGAAACCACCTCCTTATGCGAGTAAAGCCATACCCTAGATACCAGGGGAAAAAAAGGAGGAGCAGCTTCTCAGAGGTGAGGAGATGGGAAGCCCAAGGTTGTTAAGCATGAGGTTTCTTTGGTCATTATTCAACACAACCTTTAATATTGAGAGAAAATCTTAAGCACATGGACACCCGGGGTGCTATGGGCAAATATGTAGCACTAGACTTGAATGCTACTGCCACTGCCTTGTAAAGATCTATTTGGGTGGCTAGCTTTAACTTGAATTCAATTTTTGAAAGAACACAAAATTAAGGAGACAAAACACTTGAACATGCAGAATGGAGAAGCTCGTTTTGTATAGATTATGCAGTAACTCCTCAGATACCAATCTCTTCTGGTAGTTACTCCTTTAAAACTTAAGAAATAGAAATAGAAATCAAAAAAAGTGATTGATTTTGTATGGCTAAAATACAGCTTCATATAAAGTTATCTCTTTGTATCTTTCTAGATTGCAATCAATTTGTGCTCACATGGTACTCAAGGGAAAAATAGCTTTGAAATTATAGTTCAGAACAGGCAGCATATGAGAGTGATTGAAATTTAATATGGACTGTTTTATAACTCTTTACAACTGTTTATAACTCCAGGCTTTTTTCTCATGAAATTCAGCTCATACTGTGATCACTTCTCAATCCTGCTTAAATAATACATGGGAAGGAAATACTGATAGCTGGTCATAAAGCTTATTGACATGTCTGTAACATTTTTTAAAAGTAGTTTTTTAATTTTGGTCAAGTATGTGGTACTTCTGATTGAAATCACTCCAGAAAACACTTCACAGAAAACACACCCTACATTGTTGCAGTTAATCAGTGGAGATATTTCAGAGGCACAGTCAAGAACACCAGGTCTATGAAGTCTAAGTTTTCAGATAAAATTGAGCATTAGATCTTGGGGAATCATTCCATACTATAACTGTCAAGTCCAATTTTGAAATAATCCCCCTATCTGTATATGTGTGACACGTCCCTCATCCAGGTGAGGAGATGGCACAGTGGATACAGTGCTGGGCTTGGAGTTATGAACGGTCATCAGTCTGAGTTCAAATCAGACCTCCGACACTTACTTCTTATGTGACCCTGACCAAGGCACTTAACCTTCTTTGCCTCAGTTTCCTCATCTGTATAATGGAAATGTCAGACCATTCAGTATTTGTGATAAGAAAATTCCATGTGGGGTCACAAAGAGTTGGATGCAAATGAACAATACTGGTCACCCTACAAGGGTAAATAGTGCCATATGAAAAAGTAAATAGTTCTTTATTTTTTTTTATTTTTTATTTTGATAAACAATTGAAGAAGCTGGACTGTTAAACTTTATGTCAGGAAAAACTCAACACTAGTTTGTTTAGGGTTGTAGAAACACTACTTTCAGAATGCAACTAGTAGTTGTTTATATTGTATAATTGTTTTGAATTTTTATTTTAACAAATAAACAATGTAGTTAAAGATATTGGAATAAAATTTCTAAACTATTTACAAATACAGAAATACTGAATTACAGTTTGGACAGGAGAACAGATACTGTTCTCTTCAACATCATCACAATCACAATAGAAGTAATAGTAGCTAACATTTATATAGTGCTTATAATGTAATGATTCTGATTTTATCCTCACAGCTACCCTGGGATGTAACATGGTATTGTTATCTCCATTTTACAAATGAGGAAACTTAGGCCAACAGAAGTTAAGAGACTTGCCCAGGGTCACATGGCTGGTAAACGTCTGAAATAGAATTTTAACTCAGTCTTCCTGACTGCAGGCCCAAGCTTTGATCAACTGTGCCACCCCAGAGCCACTTGTTAAGTCTTTACTTTGTACCAGACACCATAGTAAGTACTGGGAACCACATGCAAGCAAAGGACACATTCTAGAAGGTAACATTCTTATAGGGAAAGATAATGTATAACAGGAAGATGAAAAACTGGGAATAGGGGAGGGTATAAAAAGGTACTCAGTGTAGAGGCATAATGGAGGAATCCAGATTGAAACTTGATGAGAAATCAAGAGATGGTTGACCTGAATACCCTTGTGAAGTGGAGGTTCTGGAAGGAACCATTCAATCAGAGGGAGAGGTGACTAGGGTAGAGTGTAATTCGAGTGTGGATTCCAGAGATGAAGTGATTTTCCAGTTAAAGAGTTTTCTGGGAAACATGAACTGCTCAGATTAACAAAAGAGCAAATAGAATATTTCTAATCCTGTCTTCTAGGAGGATTTAGAAGCAAGTCTTAAACTCTTTCAATTGCAGTAGGAAACAAAAGGGGTGGGGGGATCATCATAGAACTAGACTAGTGGACTGCATTCTGAGGAATATTGGTCTCTGACAAATTTTTACAAGACCTTAATTAAGCCTGACAGGTGGTAAAGATGATCCCCATCTCTAGACAAGACAGGTAAAGCAGTTTTGTTCTTGCCTTTTTTCCCGTCTGATGGGTTCAGGATAGAGAGGGGGGAAGCATAGTACCTCTACTCCTTCTATGACTGAATTTGAATCATCAGGACCTATTCATGGTGGTAAAGACAACTTTAATCATTCTTTTAAAGAGTAAGTTAATTGCTATAATGAATGATTCATGCCATTGAGGAATTGAGCTCTCTAACTGATATTCAAGACTCTGGGGTTTAATGGGGTTACTAAGGGGCTGTGGTGCATTATTCCATTCTCTCTTTCTGCTTCTACTTGCCAAGTTTCCAACAAGGGAGAACGTGTAAGTTCAGTTCTCTTGGGGAATGACTCTGCATATAATTGTGTTTTTACAAAGAGATAAAAAATGAATAAATACTGAACTTGCTGACGAAGTAATAGGGTCATATTTCTTAAAATTTTTTAATGCTGGTAAAAATAAACAATAGAAGGAGAATATCATAAAACAGGAGGAAAGGGCACTGAGTGGCTGACATTAAAAGTACTTAATGTGAATGCATATATCTGAGAGGGAGCTGCCATAAATACATTGCTGCTCTTTCAACTTGATCTAAAATTTCTATCTTGCTCTCAGAGTCTTTCCACTTAAGAGTTTCTTTGACACTGTGAGGTACAAATAGGATAGTGACAGTAAATATGAGGGCAATAACTATCATTGATTCAAGACAAGATAAGAAGGAAATTTATCAATCATTTTGGTGCTAGTAGCGTAAGGACTAAATACTCTGCTCAACTTCAATACTCATGTCTTTTGATTACAGGGAAAAAAAATGAACACAGCAGTCAGATTGTTGGGTGGCAGCATCTGAAATCAGCAGACATCAGCTAGGTAAGACTTGGAAGGCATGGAATAGACAGTTCTATTCATGTTCTTTTTATATATATATATATATATATATACATACACCACCATTTTTTATTATTTAATTTGATTTATTTATTTACTGTTGGATGCTAAGTTCCAAACTCTTTACCTCTCTACCTCCTCACCCTGCACAGATAGATAGGACATGGAAATATTTGTAATGCCCAACTGTGCATACTTTTATTTATCACCTCTTTCTTTGGAGGTGAATAGTATCTTCCTTCATATGTCCTTTCTAGTTGACTTGGGTATTTATTATCCTCAAAATAACTTAGTAATTTACAGTTATTCTTCAAACAATAATACTATTACTGTATATCACATTCTCTTGGTTTTGCTCATTTCACTCTTCCTTATTTTATGCAACTCCTTCTATGTTTTTCTAAAGCCCACCTACTCCTTATTTCTTATAGCACACTAGTATCCCATCAGAATCACATACCATACCTGCTATTCCCCAATTTCTGGGTGTTCCTTCAATTTCCATTTCTTTGTCACCACAAAAAGAGCTACTATAAATATTTTAGAACATATAAATTCTTTGCCTTTTTCCCTATTCACTTTGGGAAACAGAACTAATTGGGGTATTTCTGAGTCAAAGAGTATATACAGTTTTATAACTCTTTGGACATAAATCCAGATTTCTCTCCAAAATGGTTGAATCAGCTCACAATTCCACCAGCATCGTACGGGTTTCCAGCATACCTTTGTTATTGAAATAATTTGACTTCAAATAAAGTCTCTCTCGTTTTTCAAATTGTCAAGTGAGGAATTCTACAATCTGTGTAGGAATTCTAAGTTACTGCCAGGAACCTATAGCTTGTGTAGACAGGGGATAAAATTATTCAGAAAAGAAAATACAAAACTGCTGGCCACCCTCACCTCATTCCTTTATACCATTTAGACCCTCCCCTCCCCATCTTTTGTCCTTAACTGTTCTTGTGTATGGTTCAAACTGTGTTTTGGGGTTCAACGTTAAACTCGGTCTCAGGGAGGACGTCTGTTGGGCACACCCTTACCTTTAACCCCTCAACCCTGATAGTAATAGTACTAGGACAAAGAGGAGAAGGAGCACATGAAGGAGGGCTAACTGGCATTGATGTAGGACTTTCAGGTTTGCAAAGAAACATACATAATATAACATGTTACCTCATTGGTAACAACCCATATGTCACCAGAAGACATCCAAGGCAAGTTAGTCAATTATTAAGATCAAACACTCATGAAAAGCTATCATGATTTTTTAAAGTTTTCCTTTACATCATTATGAGCTTGACCAACATCAACAATATGAATATTTCCCTATACAACAAATAGAAGAATGCAACATATGAAACCATAAATTTCCACGACACATAATTTGGTTTCTAAGTATATTTCAAATATAACATCATATTTACAACACTTCTAACATGCTTATTTGTGTACAATCCATTTCTAAACTTGAAGGAAAGGAAACAAATTCAGTTTCATAGCAATTACTAAGCCTTTGTGGGACAGAAATAGGATATGGTTACAGAGATTGTACCTTATTTAAAAGGAACATTATAAATTGAAGAGGCATTGGAATACAACTGTGTGATAAGGTGAAATATTAATATTAGAACTCCTAGGAAGCCAAGGTAGGAAGCAGAGTGATAAGCATTGGAGTGAATATCACTGGGGAAAGACACAGAAGTATTATTTTCATGGGAATAAGTCACAGACCGCCTGAATAGAAAGAAGATATAAAAAAAGAGACTTGTGAGACAGATGACAAATGCACATAGTACCAGTTTAGAAGTTTAGTGATAGGAGGTTTTAATTATTCCAAAATCAGCTAAAGTTATCCCACCTTTTCTCTATCTCTCTGCCCCTCCCTCCCTTCTCTTCTTTCTAACATTGTTTCTCTCCCTCTTTCCTTTCTTCTTCTCTTCTTCCCCTCCCGTCCTCCTTCTCTATCTCTCTGTCTCTCTCTGTCTGTTTCTCTTGCTCTCTCTCTTCCTCTCTCCCTCCTTCCTTTGCTCCCTTCATATCTATGTTCCTCTTTCTCTATAACTTTTTCTCTTTCTCATTCTCTCTTCCTCTTTCCTTCCTCCTTCACTCCCTTCCTTCCTCTTTTTTTCCTTTTAACTTCCTTCCATCCTTTCTTTGTTGCTCTCTCCCTCTCTGAGGGAGGAAAATGAACTGGAAATAAATATTAGTCATAGAGAAAAAAATCACTGATGAATGAATGGAGATCGGTAATGGCTTTCTGGGGGCAAGAAACAACTGGTACTACTACACTGGTCGAAGTTTTCTCTGGGAGAGAAGCATAGATAAGAGTAATGGGAAAAGTTCTTTAAATAGGGTACCCTAAGTAGCTATCAATCAATCAACAAATATTCATCAGACACTTAGTATATAAAGTGCATTAGTATTTAAAATATTTTAAGATCCCCAAAATACGGCAATTTGGGGAAGAACTAGCAGTGGGAAAATGTTCACACAGAAGATGGTGCTTGAGCTGAGTTTTGAAAGAATAAGGAATTCCATGAGGCAGAGGGAAAGGGCAGTGCATCCTAGGTGTATAAGAGTCAGTGCAAAAGTGTACAGGCAGGAATGGAATCATGTGTGAGAAAGAGAACAAAGTTCATTTGGAATGAATCATCTCCCTCTCTCTCTCTGTTCCTCTCTCCTTCTTTATATAAGTCAATTGGTATATGGAAATCCCAGGGAAGAAACTCCCTCCACTGATGCCAATCTTCAAATTGATTGTCTTAGAAAGTTTGAGGCCATGGTAGCGGGTAGTTGAAAACTTGAGTGTCTTTTCTAATATCACCATTATTAAATATCTGAGGCAAGACTAGAAACTAGACTGATTTAATCCACACTGCCTTTCTATGTCATACACATACACACACACATATTCATATGACTAGATCTGGTCATGACAATCTGTAGGAAAATTATAGCATTATGCAACAATATGGCAGATATTTATAAAATCATAAGATTTTAGAACCAGAGACTGTCAGAATTCAAAAGGTCTGTACACATGACCTAACTTAATCATCTCATCTTAAAAATGGAAAAAAAGCTGATGCTCAGAGCATGAAAATAACTTTCCCAGGGTCACTTCTGATTTAAGTGAGATATTCTCCACAGGGTAAATTGTTTTTTTAGAGAATAATAATTAGAGCATTTATAAAATGCTTCAAGCTTTGCAAGCCATCTTACAAAAATTCCACTTTATTCTCACCATTCTGGGAAGTACGTACTGATATTATGTCCATTTTACAAATGAGGGAACTGAGGCTGAGAAATGCTAAGTAACTTTCCCTGGGTCACATAGCTAATACGTATCTAACTCAGGTTTTCCTGATTCCAGGTCCTGCACTCTGGGGGTGATGCTTCCTAGTTACCTCTTTAATGGAGACTAAGTCAAAAGAGTGCCATGATCACAGGTATTTTTATAACTCCATCACCTTATCATATTTTCCATATTTTCATTGAGGGACTATTTATATACTGAATCATATTGTTTAATAAGTCTAACTTTCTTCCATAGACTCATGGGTTGGAAAAACCAGACCACTGTCTCTGAGTTCCTCCTCCTGGGACTTTTTGAGGGATCAGAGAAACAACAACTGCTCTTCTGGCTGTTTCTATTCATGTATCTGGTTACTGTGATTGGAAACCTACTCATCATCGTGGCTGTTACTTGCAACACTCACCTCCATACCCCTATGTACTTCTTTCTAGCCAATTTATCTTTTGCTGATATCAACTTTATCTCTACCACAGTCCCCAAGATGTTGGTGAATATCCAAACTCAGAATAACTCCATTTCTTATTCTGACTGCCTGACACAGTTATACTTTTTGATCATGTTTGGGACAGTAGATGAGTTTCTTTTGGCTACAATGGCATATGACCGCTATGTGGCCATTTGTCATCCACTCCATTATGCAATGGTGATGAGTCCGCAGCTTTGTTTCCTGTTGGTTTCAATGACATGGATTATTAATGTTCTTCACTCCCTCTTACATACGCTGTTGATGAATGAACTGGTCTTCTGTGCCAAAAATGAAATTCCCCACTTCTTCTGTGACCTTAACCCCTTGCTGAAGCTTTCCTGTTCAGACATCTTCATTAACAAGTTAATGAT
>CM053769.1:147645368-147674432 GCA_028658325.1 Potorous gilbertii
AAGTCCCAGGTCACAATGGTCTGTGCATACAGGAATGTCCCAGGTCACAATGGTCTGTGCATACAGGAATGTTCCAGGTCACAATGGTCTGTGCATACAGGGAGTTTGTGGTTTGGGGAGGTAAGGGCAGTTTCTCCTGAGACTTAGCTCCCAGCAATCTTTATGATATATTGTTGTATTTTTCTAGATAGAATTTTATTTAGATTTATTTAGGATTAGGGTTCATATTTATTATGTAAATTGGTCTGTTATTATTATTTGGCTCTCCCTCATTCAGGTATCAGTAGCATAGTTATTTCACAAAAAGAGTTTGGTAGGACTCCTTCTTTGCCTAGTATTCTAAATAATTTACTTAATCTTAGAATTGGTTGATCTTTAATTGTTTTGGAAAATTCATCTGTATATCCTTCTGGTCCTGATGCTTTTTTTCTTAGGAAATACATTTATTACCTGTTCATTTTCTTTTTCTAAACTAAAAATATTCTATTTTGCTCTTTTGTTAATCTGATCTGTTTACATTTCCCAGAAAATTCTTTAACTGGAAAAATCACTTCATCTCTGTAATCGACATTTTGAATTACGCACTACACTTGTGGCCTCTCCCTCTG
Organism: Potorous gilbertii; assembly: GCA_028658325.1. Taxonomy (NCBI): domain Eukaryota; kingdom Metazoa; phylum Chordata; class Mammalia; order Diprotodontia; family Potoroidae; genus Potorous; species Potorous gilbertii. The sequence goes on from CM053769.1 coordinate 147,645,977, forward strand.
ATTGGATATTTTCTTCCAGAGCCTCCAGGATATTCAGGCCAGTCATCTCTTCATTTCTCACCAAGCTTCAGTCTGGATTCCTCCATTATGCCTCTACACTGAGAATCTTTTTATACCCTCCCCTACTCTCAGTTTTTCATCTTCCTATTATATATTTTCTTCCCTTATTAGAATATTTACTTCTAGAAGGTATCTTTTTGCTTATATTTGAGTTCCCAGTTCTTTCTATGGTGTCCGATACAAAGTAAGGATGTAATTGTTGGATGTTATTGACTTTGTGGCTGCAGGGTGGCACAGCAGATCAAACCTTGGGCCTACAGTCAGTAAGACTGAGTTAAAATTCAATTTCCGATACTTACTGGCTGTGTGACCCTAGGCAAGTCACCTAACTTCTATTTGACTGAGTTTCAATGGAGATAATAATTCCAACTTCCTCCCAGGGTTGTTGTGAGGATAAAATAAGAATAATTATAAAGGATCTGGCATATTGTATGTACTCTGTAAATGTCAGCTATTATTATTTTTATTGTATTTATGATGATATTGAAGAGAACATCTGTTCTCCTAATTCAGTATTTTTGAATCGTTTAGAACTTTTATTCCAATAGCTTTAACACTGCAGTGTTTGTGTTGAAATAAAAATTCAACACAAATACACCATTTATATAACTACTAGTTGCAATCTAACAGTAGTAAGTTTCCACAACCCCAAGAAAACCAGTTTGAAGTTTTTTCTGAGATAAAGTTTAACAGGTCCAGTTTCTTCAATTGTTTACCAAAATACAAAAAAAAAAGCTATATATTTTTTGTACAGCACTACTTATTCTTGTAGGATGAGCAGTGTTGTTGTTCAATTGTGTCCAACTTTTTGTGACATCACTTGGGGTTTTCTTAGCAAAGATACTGGATGGTTTGACATTTCCTTCTCTATTATACAGATGAAGAAACTGAGGCAAAGAATGTTAAATGTCTTAGGTCACACAGGTAGTAAGTGTCTGATGTCTGATTTGAACTCAGGCAGATGAGTGTTCCTAACTCTAGGCCCAGCACTCTATCCACTGTGTCACCTAGCTGTCCGGATGAGGGTCATTTCACACATATACAGACAAGGGGGTTATTTCAAAATGGGATTAATGCTTCATTTTATTTCAAATCTTAGACCTCATAGACCTAGTGTCCCTCACTTTGTCTCTGAAATATCTCCACTGAGGCACTGGGGTGAATGGAGGGTGTGCTTTATGTGAAGAGGTTTCTGGAATGATTTCAGTCAGAAGCACCACATACTTGACCAAAATTAAAAAGCCAGTTTTTACTTTCTAAACATGTCAAAATGTTTGACCTTCCTAAGCATTATTTAAGCAGGATAGAAAACTGATCACAGTATGAACTGAATTTTGAGAAAATAAAGCCTAGAGTTATAAACAGTTTATATTGAAGTTCAATCACTCTTATTATACAGTCTATTCTGAACTATAATTTCAAAGATATTTTTTCCCTTGAGTACCATGTGAGCACAAATACAAGCGCAGATGAGAGGAAATCTAGAAAGATGCAAAAACATAACATTATATGAAGCTCTACTTTAACCATACAAATCACTTTTATGATTTTTGTTTCTGTTTCTCGTTTCAAAAAAACAACTACCAAAAGAGATTGGTATTTGAGTGGTTACTTCATAACCTATACAAAATGTCCTTCTCCCTTCTGCATATTTAAGTGTTTTGTCTTATTAATTTCTTATTCCTGTCTCAGGAAATGTGCTAAGTACTGGAAATGTGTTTTTTTTCTATTTGTTTATTTATTTTTAGTTTTCAATGTTCATTTCCACAAGATTTTGAGTTTCAAATTTTCTCGCCATCTCTCCCCTCCCCCACCCCCAAAACACTGTACATTTTACCTTCTCCCAGCCTAACCTCCCTTATATCACATCCCTTCCTTCCCTTATCCCCATCTTCTCTCTTTTCTTGTACGGCAAGATAGATTTCTATACCCCACTACCTATATTTCTTATTTCTCAGTTACATGCAAATACAATTCTCAACATTTTTTCCTAAAACTTTCAGTTCCAACTTCTCTACCTTCCTTCCTCCCCATCCATCCCCACTGAGAAGGCAAGCAATTCAATATAGGTTATATATGTGTAGTTTTGCTAATGACTTCCATAATACTCATGTTGTAAAAGACTAAATATATTTCCCTCCATCCTATCTTGCTCCCTGTTTATTCTATTTTCTCTTTTGACCTTATCACTCCTCAAAATAGTTATTTCTAATTATCCACCTCCTCTCATTCGCCTTCCTTTTTATCATCCCCCCACACCTCACTTATCCCCTTTTAATCTACTTTCCTGTAGTTTGATATATTTTCATACCAAATTGAGTGTGCATATTATTCCCTCCTTAAGCCAAATGTGATGGAGGTAAACTTCATTTTTTCCCTCTCACCTCCCTTTGTTCCACTCCATTGAAAAATTTTTTCTTGCCTTTTTATGAGAGATAATTTGCCCCATTCCATTTCACCCTTTATACTCTCAATATATTCCCCTCTCGTCCCTTGATTTTATTTTTTTAGATATCATGCTTTCCTATTCAGCTCACCCTATGCCCTTTGTCTATATGTATATAATCCCTCCAACTATCCAAATACTGAGAAAACTATAAAGAGTTACAAATATTATCTTTCCATGTAGGAATGTAAAGAGTTCAACTTTAATAAGTCCCTTATGGTTTCTCTTTCCTGTTTGTCTTTTCATGCTTCTCTTCATTCTTGTGTTGGAAAGTCAAATTTTCTATTCAGCTCTGGTCTTTTCATCAAAAATGCTTGAAAGTCCTCTATTTCATTGAATAACCATTTTTCCCCTGAAGTATTATAATCTGTTTTGGTGGATAGGTGATTCTTGGATTTAATCCTTGTTCCTTTGACTTCTGCAGCATCATATTCCAAGCCATTTATCCATTAATGTAGAAGCTGCCAGATCCTGTGTTATTCTAATTGTATTTCCACAATACTCGAATTATTTCTTTCTGATGGCTTGCAATATTTTCTCCTTAACCTGGGAACTCTGGAATTCAGCTACAAAAATCCTAGGCATTTTTCTTTTCAGATCTCTTTTAGGAGGTGATCAGTGAATAGTTTCCATTTCTGTTTTACCTCTGATTACAGAATATCAGGGCAGTTTTCCTTGATAACCTCAGGAAAGATGATGTCTAGGCTCTTCTTTTGATCATGATTTTCAGGTAGTACCATAATTCTTAAATTGTCTCTCCTGGATTGATTTTCCAGGTCAGTTCTTTTTCCAATGAGGTATTTCACATTCTCTTCTATTTTTTCATTGTTTTGGGCTTCTTTATGTTATTTTTTTGGTTTCTCATAAAGTTATTAGCTTCCATCTGCTCCATTTTAATTTTTAAAGAACTATTTTCTTCAGTGAGCTTTTGAACCTTCTTTTCCACTTGGCAAATTCTGTTTTTTAAAGAAGTCTTCTTCTCATTGGCCTTTTGGACCTCTTTTGCCATTTGGCCTACTCTATTTTTAAAGGTGTCATTTGCTTCAACATTTTTTTGGTTCTCCTTTACCAAGCTTTGACTTGTTTTTCATGATGTTCTTGCAACGCTCTCATTTCTCTTCCCAATTTTTCCTCCACCTTTCTTATTTGATTTTTAATATCCTTTTTCAGCTCTTCCATGGCTTGAGATCATTGAATATTTATTTTGGAGATTTGGGATGCAGAAACCTTGACTTTTAGACCTTCCTCTGATGGTATGCAATGTTCTTCCTCATCCAAAAGGATAGAAGAAAATACCTGCTCACCAAGACAGTAACTTTCCCTTGTCTTATTCTTTTTTCACTTTGGGGGGCATTTTTCCAGCCAGTTACTTGGCTTCTGAGTACCTTGTCAAGTGGAGCATATACTTTGGAGACTTCTAAGTTCTCAATTTCTTCAAGGTGGTACAATCAAGGGAGAGGAGTTTGCTCATCTCTTAACCTGTGCTCTGGTCTGGGAGCAACTACAAGCCCTCTTTTCTGAGAGTACAATTCCCTGTCCAAAACCTCTGCTAGCTTCAGCAACCAGCACTCCTCCTCACCCCAGGGCAGTCACTCAGGACTGAGGTCCAGCTCAGCTGCTCAATTGTACCAGGGTCTTTATACCATGACTCCAACAATGGAAGCTGCTGCCACCTGGACTGGGGCTAGACAGCTCTGTCCCCTTCTCTCACAGGTGAAACAGTTTCCTCATTGACCTTTGAAGCTGTCTTTACCCCAAATCCAAGGGTGCATTTTCTCACAAATATGCCCAGATATGGAGGAAAATAGCAGATCTAAATTCAAAGCATAATGATATTAAGGCACATGTTCAGGGCATACATATGTAAAGGCAACTTGCAACTTAGGAACTTCAGGGCCTCTATACTCTCTCTTTTTTCAGAGGGTCATCAAAAATTTTGTTGTGGTCTGAGGTACCACCTCACACCTTTCACATTGGCTGATATGACAGAAAGGGAAAATGATATATGTTGGAGAACATGTGGGAAAATTGGAACATTAATACATTGTTGGTATAATTGTAAACCGATCCAGCCCTTCTGGAGAGCAATTTGGAACTGTGCCCAAAGGGCTATAAAATTCAGTTTACCCTTAAATCCGGCAATACTACTACTTGGTCTATAACCCAAAGAGATCATAAAAAAGGGGAAAGGATCTATATGTATAAAAATCTTTATAGCAGCTCTGTTAGTGGTGACAAAGAATTGGAAATTGAGGGGAAGCCCATAAGTTGAGGAATGGCTAAACAAGTTCTGGTACATCAATGTAATGGGATACTACTATATTATAAGAAGTGATTAGCAGACAGATTTTAGAAAAACCTGGAAAGACTTCAATCAACTTATGTTGAGTGAAGTAAGCAAAACCAGGAAAAGAACCTTGTACACACTAATAGCGATATTCTGTGATAATCAACTGTGATAAACATAAGAACTTACAATTCTGAAAGTAGATCAAAGCATACAATTTTCTATTTTTTTTCTTTCTTGTGATTTTTCTCTTTGGTTTTGATACTTCTTTCATAATGTGACCAATGTGGAAATATATCTAATATAATTGTATGTGTATAACCTACTTCAAATTGCTTACCATCTGAGGGAGAGGACAGGGGAGAGAGGGAAGGAGAAAAAAAAATTGGAACTCAAAATCTTATAAAAATGAATGTTGAAAACTATCTTTGTCTTCACATGGAAAAAAAATTAAATACTATTAAGTGCAAAGACACAAACCCACCCAAACATTATTGTGGGATAAAGAGATTGCTGATGGTCTTGTTCTTCTGCTGATTTGCTTGACTGGATCCTTGCAGGGCATCCTTTCAGGATAGGTGTCTCAGGGGGGCTTTCCCTTTATAGAAGTCATTAAGTTTTAGCTGAATGAGTCAGTCTGCTGCTGCGTTGGTTCAAGAAAGTCATTTGGTTGTCACACTGATTCCTCATCAGCACTTGATTGCTTCTGGACTGGACTAGGTACACCACTCTGACATTAGGGAGCTGCTGTCAGATAGGGTTGGGCAAACCACTCTGCTTTAGGTGACAGCTACTGAAATGGGCCAGGCAGGTTCCTCTATCACTGGGTTCTTTTCAGAGATCGATGTTTCTATTGCACAGGCTGATATATTGGACATTTTGGGCTCATTCTTTGATGTGCAGCTACAGTCTTTTACCACCTTCAGCCATTGGTCTTGCTGGATGGTGTTACACCTCCTTCAGGTGTAGGTATCTTTTCATCTAGAGCTGTGGTGCCCTTTTAGCCATGGCAATCACTTTTAATGTGGTATTAACAGACGCCTTGCCTCTCTGATACCTTTAGAGCCTTAGCTTTAAATTTTCCCATCTCAAGGAAGGAAGCATGAGAGTTCTAGTCTCTGTTATTTGGTAGTCCTTTTTTCAATAAGGTACTCAAATTTGGCTTATGGTGATCAATGTCAATTCAGTTATATTTCCTAGACATTGCAAATATAAATGAAAGACATTCAAGGTCTTATATAGATGAGTAGCTAAGGACAAAAGTATGTGTGCACCTGGTTCTTTGTTGATCTCTTCATAAAATATAGTTGTCCAAGCCTCAGGCCCTTACTAAAATGTGAAATGTTTATTCTAAATCTGAAATTTTACCTGTTAACATCACAAGGCCTCTGTCTTTTTACCCCTCCTGACCTTTTCACCCTGCTGAAGCCTCACTGGGGCAGACTATAACATAGCTAAAATATTGCTGTCCATGGTGCCTGCAATCAGAATAAAGGTCAGGGTCATACAGGCTGCCTGTCCTATCATTAGGGCATGGAGACCTCCTGTGATGATGATGCATAGGTAGAGCAGGAGTATGCACAAAGGTGAAGGTATGAATCTCAAATAGCACTTTCCAAACAAGAACTCCGTCTTCTCCAACCTATCTCTGACATCTCTGCCCACAGCTTCCCTGGCTTCATTTAAGTCTCAGCTAAAATCTCACCACCTATAGAAAACCTTTTCTTCTGTCTTATTTCTACTGCCTTCCCCTTGTTCATTATTTCTAAATTAACCTTAATATAGCTTGTTTGTATGTAGTAGTTTGAATGGTTTGTCTTCTGTTAGATTGTGAACTCCCTGAGTGAAGAGACTATCTTTTATTTTTATTTGTATCCTCGACACTTAGCAGAGTACCTGGCATGTAGTAGGCATTTAATAAATGTTTATTTACTGACTGACATCATTTGATGACATCACCATCACTTCACTTAGGCTTGCATACTTGCTATCATCCTTTATTCTTTACTCTACCTTATCCTCTCTATATTCAATTAGTTACCAAATGTTCCTGATTTTGCCTCCCACAGAACCACTGCCATTCTATACTCCTCCAGAAACCCCAGATCCCATTAACCCGGAAGGTGTTGCAAGAGAATTCACCCCTCTGGATTTAAAATTTTTTACAGGAATTAATACAAGGGGCAATCAATTATGGACCAAGTAATCCTTACATTCAGTCTCTTCTAGACAGCATTTCTCAGACAGCCCTAGGCCCCACTGATTGGTGTAATTTAGATAAAACCACTCTTGAAGGAGATTACTTAATGTGGAAATTTGAATTCACAAAGTGTGTTGGAACAAAGTAAAAGAAATCAAGCCATAGGTACAATCTTTTCTCGGTTTTTTGAATTCTGTCTTATTGTCTATATATGTATTCTGTCTCTGTGTTCTGTGGGAGTATGTTTGTGTGTTGATCTCTTTCCCATGTTTTCTCTTTCCCTCATCCCTTCTCTCTGATGACTGCAGCATCAGGGAGGAGTATGACAGAAAGAAAGAGAGAAACTAACCTTATTGCTAAAGGCAGTTTCAGGAAAGCATAAAAGTTTTGGAAAGTTGTTAGTAAAATTCTCTCTCTCTTTCTACCTTCTAACCCTGGCCAAGTTGGAAAGGTGGAGAGAAAGAGAAGAAGAAATCAGGGAAGTTTTTTTTTCCTCACATTAGAGGCAGGTTGACTAGCATTTTAATTATCTCATGCTTCACCTGAAAGAGAAGTTTTTGTATAATGGGAAATAACCAAAAAGTAATTATTCTGGTCTTATTTTAAGACACACTCACACAGAACACAGAGACAGAATACATATATAGACAATAAGACAGAATTCAATATGTCACTCCTAATTGGATGTTTAAAACAGATCAGGATTTGTTATATTATTTGGCACTAAGGCATATTGATAAATGCATAGATCTGAAAAAGATACCACAGCAGAGATAAAGCTTTTGAACTCTCCAGTAGAACAGAGGGGACTTGGTGCCACTGGATAGTTGTCCAGAAGTCTCCCTCACTTCAGCTGATAGATTCAAAAGCCCTCTCTTTCAAAGAAATTCTTAAGAAGTGGATATAGAAGTAAAATTTACTTGAGTAAAGGTTAGAACCATTAAGATTTTTTTCTTTTTGCCCTGCAGTCCCAACTCATCATCCAACTAGGACTACAATGAATTGTAACTCTTATCATCCCAGATTAGATCAAGGGAAGAGAATGGTAAAGGAATAGTAGAGAATTTAATTTACTCTTCCGGAGGGTAGGGGTTGGGTCACAGCAGTATGAGATCACAAGTCAACCAGCCCCTACATTTAGTTTAGTAAGCACAATCTTCTATTAATAATATTTATGTGATGGTTTGGAAATGTAATTAATGACACTTAAGTGTCACTATTTGTGCTACTGTTATGCTTCTAAAGTGTTATAGTCTTGTATTGTAAAAATTGAGTAACCCCTGCAATTCAGAAAGTGTTAGAGAAACCAATTTCTAACCTGAATTTTGTTGAAACTAAAAGATGTTGGGAAAATTGTGTAAAACTAGTTATAATGTTTTGGTTTTTGTTATTGTCATTTAGAAAATCAGGTATTTTCACCTTAGCCTATTAAAGAAGTTTCAGTTAAAACCATTTGGCTATCATTTTTAAAGTTGTAAGCAATAAGTTATTTGGAGTTACTGTTTTAATGCTAAACCTAAAATTGTTCATTGATTACTGTATGTAGAAAAGGAATTGAATTAAAACTTTTTAGATATACTTGTTGATGGCAGGCATGGGTGTGGTACCAATCTCCTTTATTTTGTAGAATTGCTAAGGCCTCTAGGAAACCATCCCTATGGGTAGTCATCCACCCTGAGAAAGAAACTTGATTGACTTATGCAAATTATAAACAATGAATAGGACTTGCTCAGAAGTTGTAATATATGGAGAGGATTTTTTGCAATTGGCTTTTACATCTGGACAAGTTTTAAACTTGAAAATGAAAAATTTTAATGGAATTTCCTTATGCATATGAGTCCTGGTAAATCACTATTGCTTACTATATATAACTCCATGAGAATAGGAATGACTATCTGACTCTGAGCTGATGAGTGAATTTTGCTGTTTAAGGCGAAAGACATTTGAGAGCATAAATATTTTTATTTTTGAGTTTGAATTTGGGTGTGCTTGTTTGTAATCAGTATCTGAGAGAAATGCCACAAGCTACTCAAAGGGAATATTTCCCACCTGACTCTTCTGGAGTCTGGCTATGAAACAGACAATACATAATTGGAGAATTTTACTCTTATCTGAATTCAAACAAAAAGTCAAGGATGTTTTATTCTGTCATATTTGCTAAGTCACATGTCCCTGCTTTCTCTTTCTATAGCAAATTTCTATGATCAATAGTAAGTGACCAACATAACATGTGAGCCCCAATCTAAGTAAACTCACCTAAGACTCACCTAAGATGTCCCCATTGCTTAAAAGAATTTTATAAGCAGTAGTGTTTTTCTGTAATCAGTCTCTTACTGTTAACAATGTGAGAGTATATATTGCACCTTTTTGACTAAAGTATTTTGTGGAATGAATCTAAGAATTCTATGATAATTAAGAATTTGGTTTGTTGTGATTCTTTGGGCATTCATATCACTTCAGGACATTTACATACCAACTAAGCTTTAATGGATTTTAATTTTAAGGGTTTATTTTTGTTTCAAAGTAAAAAGAGAACTATCATTTTAAAGGTTTTCAATTATTTTATCAACTAATTTTCTTTATAAAAGTTTAGTGACTGTTAACATCAGGACAAATTTTAAACAGTTTAAATTTTCATTTTCCAGACAATGTATTGATAAATTAACATGTAATGATCTATCTTGCTCTTTTAATCTGAACTTGTGGTCATTCCATGGCCGAAGCAAAAGTTAAAATTAGTGTCTGAACTTATTAACAACTTAATTTCTAAAAGTTTTTCTTCCAGAGTAAATGTAATCAGAGAAGGAGAAACTGAAACAACGATGTTTGAAATCTCCTAAGACTATACAGTTCCGCTAGTGAAGAGTGATCATTTATGAGCTATCTTGTCTATGGTAATCTTGCCACTTAACCTGGCTTTTCATACTCAAATTTGTAGCCAGGTCTTCCTGAATCTTCCCACACAATTTGGCCTTTCATATTCAAATCTGTTGTCCTTGGCCTAGACTGGCCTTCTTAGTTATGCCAGGGAAATTGTCCTTTATTTATATTCCTTTTGTGCCTGTTTGGTCTTCATCTAACATCCATGCCAGGTTTGTCTTTTCCACAGTGCAAGCCAGCAACTTCCAGATAACTGCTCAGGCTATGTATCCCTTGAATAGGACCTATCAGGCAGGGACAGCTCTACATCCAATCTCAGAAAGAAGCAATTTCAGGAGCTGAGACCTTCATCCCTTACCCCAAAAGATCTTGGGTCCCCTCCCATACACAACTGCCAGGGCCTATTTCAGAGGGAAATAGACAAGCAGACACCTTGCTCACACTGACAGTTTTAGAATCACAGCATTCTCACAACCAATTTCATCAGTCAGCTTCCATGCTTTCAGGCAATTTCATATTACTAGAGAGCAAGCAAGAAGCATTGTAGTAATGTCTTGATCTCATTGCAGTCCGTTTTTGCCAGCTCCATCAAATACATCTATCAATCCTTGAGGATGCAATCCTCTTGAAATATGGCAAATGGATGTCACACATCCCAGAATTTGGAAGGAATAAATACCTTCATGTGACTAGACACATATTCAGGTGTAATTTGCCACCCCACTGACTGGGAAATCAACAAAATTTGTTATTGATCATCTGTTTAGGTGTTTTGTAGCTCTATTGGTCCGACTTATACTAATCAAGCCTTTATTAAGTTCTGTCTGTCATACAGAATACAGCACAGAACTGGCATCCTATATAATCCTACTGGTCAAGCCATTGTAGAACGTCACAATAGTGACATAAAAACTCTCCTCCAAAAACAAAAGGAAGGGGGAGAAGGAAAAAGGATAAGGAGAAGAGTTGACATGGTATTATATACCACTAATTTCCTGACACCAGATAGAGAGGGGCTTATGTCCACTCAAAAACAATTTCAAAAAGGCAAAACACACCTCACTAATTGGAAAAAAGTGAAGGTGAAATGGAACAACACAAAGACAGGCCCTGTGTTAACATGAGGGTGAGGGTATGCTTGTATTCCCATAGGAAACAGTGAAGATCTGGATACCAGAAAGAAACATCTGACCTCTGCCATACATTGGAGAAGATATGAATCGAGGCAAAGGAAGCCATGATCATTGTACTGACAGGACAATGAAGACACTCATTCTGCTTCTGGGCACCCTTCAGCTGACCACTGCACCAGAAGGAACTGATTGAGAGGAAGACAGATGGACTTTTTGTATATAATCCACCTTGGGTTATGGGTGGTGATATGGGGAGGGAAAATAGAGGAGATAATTATGGTAGCATATGGATCTGAAGTTTTTGGGAAAAAAATTGATATAGATAGAATCTTTGCTTTTGTGATTGGGAAATAACATGCTTTAATTGTACTATCACTGAATATGTTGGTTTTCATATAGCTAACATTAGCATTATATCTGTAATTATGTGTCCTAGGTTTGCTCTAATGCCTATCAAAAGTGAAGGCTGGTATCTGTCTGTATTGGATCAAATCTTTAATCAGTTAATGTTGAAAGTAAGACAGAAAAGATGTATAAGTTGTATTATTTTAGGCATTGTAAGCTTTGTGGCAGCATTGACTTGCACTGTGTCAATTGGTTTATTCGAACATAACAATTTAATGGATACTTTAAGGGAAGCTATTGTGGTGGTGGGAAGCAAAGTTGATGTTTTTGAAAGAAGATTGTTCATAAGATGTGATTATAGGTTCATTTCTATTTGTGTTACTCCTGTCCATTATAATACCACTATATAAAATTTATAAACCAGGCCTCCAAGGGAAATCTTGACCCCAAGGAAGCTGCAAGTGATTTGGGATTATATAGCTAATACAAATCCTTTGCATCCCCCTTCCATTGGCTCATATCTATATTACCTCTATCCCTTTGTTTCTCTGTATGGCCACCTATTCATAGGTGCCTTCTCTCTCATGAGTAAGCTTTTCAAACCCTAATATCTTGTCTCCCATTACAACAAAAGAAAGGGGGAATTGTTGAGGGTCAGGGTGGAGTGCATTTGACAAGATCAGGATAGAACTTCGGGGAAACTGTTCTTTGGGACTGTGCTCATTATCTTCTGGAATGGCTCTCCATGCCCCCAGATGTTGTTGTCTCTGTTAGACAAACAAGAGAATTACAGAAAACAAGGGATATGTAAAATAGATGCCCCTAGGCTTACAGTATGATTAAATCAATCTTATAAGACCCTGACTGATGGAATCACTGGGACAGGAGATGAGCAGAATGTCACCTAGACTTGCAGTACCTTGTCTATATAAACCCTAACCCTCAGATCAATAAACAGAATTGGTCTATCTTTTCCCACCTCCCGTGTCTCTTTTCTTTCAACTACATCTCTGAGCCGTGTAGGGATGCAGGTCGTCCGCTACAGCCCATTAGTCCTCTTCACCCCATATGTTGCAAACAAACCAGCCTATGTACTGTTCCTCTTACATGTTATTCCATCTTCCATCTCTATGCCTTTGCAACTAGTCATCCTCCATGCCTCCTCACCTCTGCATCATTTACTTTAATAGGAAGCACGGTCCTATAAACAGAAGTTTTGTAAAAGATTGTATTCTAACCTTAGAATAACTTTCTTTAATGCTCAGCCCAGATGCCATCTTTTAATTAATATCTTTCCTGAATCTGCCACCTTCTAATACTCCCTGAAATTGATTTGAACTTACTTCATTTGTGTTTTCTATTTATTTGTGTATGTATATCTTGTTTTCTCCAAAAGAATGTAAACTTTTTGCGTGGATAGTGGGTTTTATTTATCTTTTGGTTGCCCCAGGCTCTTGTTGTCCCAGACCTTGTACAGGACTTGATATAAAATGAGTGCTTAATATACATTTTGATTGACACTAAGTGTTTACTGAATAAAATTGGGTTCTTTGATTCTAAGGCAATTGCAAAATCACTTTTGGCAGCATCAGTCTCTGCAGAGCTATCTTCATATCCTGATTTCTCAGGCTATAGATAAAGGGGTTAAGCATGGGGGTAACCACAGTAAAGATAACTGAGGCCACTGTGTCCGAAGCTGAGTATGAGGATGAGGGGCGCAGATAGGTCCCCATTATGGCCCCGTAGAAGAGAGAAACCACAGTGAGGTGGGAACCACATGTGGACAGGGCTTTCTGTATTCCTTGGGTAGAGGGGATCTTCATCACATTGGAGAATATGAAGACATAAGAGACTGCAATGCATGCAAATGGAATGACAAGCACCATCCCACCAAGAGTGAACACCATCAAATCACTGATGTAAGTGTCTGAACAGGAGAGCTTTCGAAGTGGATAGGGGTCACAGAAGAAGTGGGGAATGGTATTGTCAGCACAGAAGGACAATTGAGCTGTTAGTAGGGTGTGTAAGAGGGAATTTAGATTATTGATGACCCAGGATATGGCCACCAGAAGGATACAAAAGGCAGGGCACATGACTGTGGTGTAGTGAAGTGGGCGACAAATGGCCATGTACCGGTCATAAGCCATTACCATCAGAAGAAACCCATCCAAGTTTGCAAAAGTAATAAAGAAATACATCTGCATCATGCACTCCACATAAGAGATAGAGTTGCTTCTCATTATGTGGTTTACCAACATCTTGGGGATTGTAACTGATGAAAAGCAAATGTCAACAAAAGAGAGGTTGGCCAAGAAAAAGTACATAGGTGAGTGGAGTCGGGCATCTAAACCAGTGGCCAGCATGATGAGCATGTTCCCAATAAAAATGATAAGATACACACACAGAAATAGCCAGAAGAGAATTCGCTGCTGTTCTGGCTGGCTAGAGAGCCCCAGAAGAAGAAATTCGGAGACAATGGTGTGATTTCCTTTGTCCATATCTGCCAGAGAAAAAACATAGCTCCATCAACAAAGAATGATAGAGTTTCAATAGTTACATTCTTTATTTAGGAACTGGTTTTCTTACATGCCTCCAAACATAAGATATTTCTTCACTTGGTAGGATTTTAACTGCAAACTAAGTCTAGCCTTTTATACTAATGATCAAATACTCATGTCAGGGAACTGAAGATTTGCTTATGCATTACAAACCAACATAAAGACAATAAAGAAGCAAAGTAAGTTGTTCTGCATGGAGAAACAAATAATGGCCTCACTTTGCAATTGGTATTGTGAATGGTCTTTACAATGTTCATAAGGACATACATTTGTGACATTCCTGTCATGAGTTGAACATTTATAATTTTGTGTCTCTCTCATCCTTATTCATACTTCTACACTCTATCTTCTCACTGTTTAGAACTTTTCTTGAAATTGATGCAAGCTATTTGTAGTGAGAGTCTGCCTTGAAGTCAAGAAGCTTAGATTTACCTAAGTCCAAACTTTTATTCTTATTAGCTACATAACCATAGGTGTTTTAGTATATCCTCAGGTAATTTGCTTGTCCTCTCCCAACATGCTTTATTTAATTTTCAATTACATTTTATTTGTTTCAATTAATATTGTTCTTGTTCTTCCATTCCAATGAAACCATTGAACAAAAGAAAAAGAAAAACTCTTGCTACAAATGTATAATCACGCACAACAAATTCTCATGTGACTATGTCCAAAAAGCATGCCTCATTTTGTACCCTAGTTATATCACCATTTTGTCAGGAGGACAACATGCTGATTCACCAGTTCTCTGGAAAAAATGGCTAGTCAATGTCAAAGAATATAAGTTATAGAAGTGAAGAACCAAGTGAAATCATCACTGACAAAGAAATTTTCTGCTCTGGTAATTTCATGAAATGATGAAATCACAAGCACAGATTAAAAGAATAGATGACAGACAGAAAGATAGGTAGGTAAACATAGCTAAATATATACAGATAAACTTTATCTGTGATATTTACTTCAGTTCCCTGAATCTAATCTACAAAGTAGATCTTTAGTTGACCTTCAGTTCTTAAGTATTGATTTTATACCACTGCCTTTTTATTTTAACACTATAACTCTATCAAAGAAGTCAAACATACCCACTTGACAAATTATTTTATAGAGTTTTTAAAAAATTAACATACTAAATGAAATTTGATCCTTCTATTTTTTTAATCAATGTGTTAGAAGAGTAATGAGGCACATAGTGAAGATACTGTATTTTGAATCTGAAGACTTGGATTTTAATCTTTAGTTTAATAAGCATTACTGCTTGCTACCTGTACGACCATGAGTAAGTCTCTTAGTCTCCATGAACCTTAGTTTGTAACATATTGGGTTAATAATACTTGTATTATCTAGTTAATAGTGTTATTTTGAACAATCACCTTAAAATACTTTTTAAATATGACATTTAGTTTTTTTATCGGCTACAACTGCAGTAAAAAGAGCTAGATTTGGAGCTTGGTGACAAATGCTCAAATTTTTCCTATTTAGTTTATATGTGACCTCAAGAAAATCATTGAGCCTTTCTGCGCCCCAGTTTCTGATTTTTAAAATGAAGGAGTTGTACTAAATAATCTCTAGGATCCCAATCAATTCTAAAATCTATGATCTAAGATCTAAATCTTATGATCTTATAACCTCACTTTGTTTCAATTGGATACCCTTAAATGTGAATACTCTTTCCATACTCACCCTTTGAGGCTGCTACATTTCTCTAAGATTTCAAGATGGCCAGAATTATGGTGAATTCACATCAAAATTTCCTTATAGATTTTCATATTTGCTGGCTTTAGGTGATTCAGTTAAAAGACCTCTTTCTGAAATTGTTTTCTTTCCCAGTCTGTCAGTCTTCACAAGATTCAGCTCCTTCAGAATGACCTGCCTTCCATAATACAGTAGTGGAAAAAGGAAACAGGAAGCTAAGTAGCACGCTTCTCTGTGGAGGACATACATACTCCTACTATTTTCCTATCAGAAAAAGCTTAATTTCCCATGCTTCTCTTAAAACATGGAGAATTTTAGGGCTACAGATTCATAGAATATTAGAGGGGGGTTCAAGAGTTCAGTGGGTAGACTAAACAACACATGCTGCAGGAATCAAGAAAAGAATAATTTAGTGTAGATTGGATTGATGAGAAATACTGGAGAATTTGGCTGGACCTTGATATGTAGTAGTATTTCATTATCAGAGGAAGAGGATAAATTTGGACAGAGGGAAAGAGGATACACCAAGTTTTTAGGTGGAAAAACACAAAATAGTGAGGAAGGGAAAATGTAAACAGCCTACCTGGAATGGAGGGTGGACATTAAAAGAAGAATGAGGAATAGAGTAATAAAGGTACAGTGTGGTCTGTTGATAAGAGTTTCAATTTCCAGGCAGAAAAGTCTAAACTTTCTTTAAAATAGAAATGGGAAATTTCTGAGATCATATGAGACATTCCTGTTTTAAGTCATTCGACTTAAATCTAGAAGACCTGGTTCCTATACCAGCTCTAACTACCTACATGACCTTAAGCTAGTCAAGCTATTCTCTTTTGGTCTTTTAGACTCTTTAAAATAAATGTTTAGGAGGAGATGATGTTTAAGGTTCCTATTAGCTCTCAGTTCTAGGATTCTCTCTCATGGACCACAGGCTAGCCTAGTTTTTACCAAATAGCAACTGAACCATTGATCCAGTTCATGATTCTTCTATTCTCTGCTTTAAATTATGTCCTATCCTTAGCAGTGTAAGAGGCAGGTTAGGATTTTCTGAGGTATAATTTCTCACTGACTTTGATCTGCACTGGAACATGTAACTGAATATTTGTATCTATGCATAATATGCCTATTATATATTTTTCTGTCTGAATATAAGTTGTGGGTGTGTGCATGTGTGTTTGTATGCATGCGTTTGAAGGCAGTGCTCAGGCTACTGGTTCCCTAAACCTTACCTGGATGGTTTGAAAAGACCTCAGGCACTGTCAAGCCCTGGTTCTGTTACTCATACTTCTTTCCTCCAGGTAATGGGAAATTCAACATCAGACAAAGGTTGAGCATTCAGAGAAATTCTCCCTGGAATAGATGAGATAGAAAGAGGGACTGTTGGTCCTTGGAAAAGATATGGTGGACCTGGTTCTTCTGTCCCAATGGGGTTCTATGTTGGGGTTGTGGTGGGAATATTTACCAATTTCATAAACCTATGAGATTTTATCCTCATAGCTCTTTGTTAACAATAAACGTGGAATAATGTCCTTGCTCTATTCATCTTTCCTATGGTTTTCATGTTAATACATGGAAGTGATTAGAATTCTAGGTCTGACTTGTTCACTCACTATTACTTTGGCAAGTCACTGTCCCTATTAGAATCTGAGATTTTTTTTTCAAAATAAAGGGGATTGAATTAGATGATCTCTAGGATCCCTTTCTAATTTGTAATTCTATCTCTAATTTCTTCTATTATCAAATTTCTTCTATAATCTTGGATTTTGAAGTGATCTTACAGGTCATCATCTAGCCTGCCTCTCCCTTATCCTTATAAGAGGTATAAATTCTGTCAAAAAGATCCCTGACAAGTGGTCAGTCTCTTTTCAGATGTAGCCAATGACATGGAATTCCCTATTTTCAAAAACAATACATTCTGTTTTCAGTTAGTTGGGATTTGTTCAATAAATTAATTTAAAAAATTACTTTTCTATAAGTTTCACATTAGTTACATAGAATAAGTCTAAACTTTACTCCACATAACAAGTTTTCAGATATTTGAAGACATTTCTTATGTTTCCACAAAGTCTTATTTCTAGAAGCTAAAAAAGTTGCACTCCTTCAACTAATTCTAATGTGGCATGGTTTAAAGCATCAAACATTCCACATCACTCTCTTCTTGTCAATAAACTTATAGAATTATTTCCAGAATTACCATTATATTTCAGATTGTGCTATAGTTTGACTAGTGCAGAAGAGGCATCTGAAATTCATCATGTTCAAAACAGAACTCAGTATTTTTCCAACCAAAACTTTCCATCTTTTGAAATTTCTTTTGAGAGCACCACCAACTTTCTAGTCACTCGGTCTTTTAAACTCCATATCATCCTCACATTTTTTATTTTTCTTCACCCTACCATGTTTTCTTATGTGAAGATGAGTATACTATTGTATCAGATGACAGAATCAGAACTCAAAAGACTTGTGTGTCGTATTCTCACTGAGGCATAGATGACGCATGGCAGTAATTAGGAAAAATGCTTGGGAAGGTAATTTTGGGCTGAGACAAGAGAATTCAAGACTTGAGACAAGATGAAGTATAGGCTTCTTTTATTGATAATGGCTTTCAGTTAGTTCAATAATTTTTACATTGTCTCTCCTGGATCTATTTTCCAGGTCAGTTGTTTTTTCCAATGATATATTTCACATATTTTTTCATTCCTTTGATTTTGTTTTGTAACTAATTGATTTTTCATAAAGTCATTAGATTCCATCTCCTCCATTCTAATCTTAAAGGAATTATTTTTTCATTGAGCTTTTAGACCTCCTTTTCCACCTGGCCAATTCTGCTTTTTAGGGGCATTCTTCTCATTGGCTTTTTGGATCTTTGTTTCCATTTGCATTAGTTTATTTTTTTAAGGTTTTATTCTAGTCAGCATTTTTTGCATCCTCTTTGGCAAGCAGTTGACTCATTTTTCGTGATACTTTTCATCATTCTCATTTCTCTTCCCAATTTTTCCTCTACTCCTTTTACTTGATTTTCAAAATCCTTTTTGAGCTGTTCCATTGTCTGAGACCAATTCTTATTTTTCTTGGAGGCTTTGGATGTAGGAGCTTTGACTTTTTTGTCTTCTCCTTGCATAGTTTGGTCTTCCTCGTCACCCAAGTAAGATTCTATTGTCTGATTCTTTTCCTGGTTTTTACTCATTTCTCCAGCCATTTATTCCACTTTTAAGCTCTTTGTCAAGGTAATTCTCTACTTTCAGTGGAGGTGGAGGAGTGTACTCTCAGCTGTTCAATCCCCCCACAATCTGTGCGCCTAGATAGAGTTCCAGAAACAGTCACTGCATCTACCCCTGCTGTACCTGCCACAGGCTCCTCCTTCCCCACCACTTCCCTGGAGCCTAGGCAGATCATGCTACTCTCTCACACAGATCCCAGAGGTTTTTTCCACTGATATTCCAATTTGTCCTTGGAATTTTGGCATCATGAAGTTTGGAAACCACCACTGGTGCCAGAAATTTAGTGGCTCTGGGCCTGCCCAGGTCCTGTCTGTGCTGGTAGGCCCAAGCGTGAACATAGTCTGCTCCCAGGGCAGTGTGATAGAGGCTTCCTGTTGACCTTCCAGGCTGCCTTGAGCTGGAAGTTTGCTTTACTCTATCATTCTGTGGGTTCTGCAGCTCCAGAATATGTTTAGTCCATTTTAAAGGTATTTGGCTTAGTTTGGAGGGAGAGTTATGGGAGCCCTCACTTTCACTTTGCCACTCCCACCTCCAATTTTTTTCATAATTTCATAATTACTGCTTGCTAACTATATTTACCTCCATTCTATTTCCCTATCCTGTTCATTCTATTTTCTCTCTTTTGCCCCTGGCCTTCCTCAAAAGTGTTTTTTGTCTAAATATCCTGTCCCGCATCTACCTTCCCTTCTTCTATCACCATCACCTCTCCCCATCATCTTCCCCATCTACTTTCTGGTAGGGTAAGATATGTTTAAATACCCAATAGAACCTGTATGTAATTTCCCTCTTTGAGCCAATTCTGAGAGTGAGGTTCACTTATTCCCTCTTACCTTTCCCCTCTTCCCTTACAGTATAAAAACTTTTTCTTGTCTATTTTATTTGAAGTAATTTACTCTATTCCACCTTTCCCTTTCTGTTTCTCCTGGTACATTCCTCTCTCACACTTTAATTTTATTTTTTTAGATACCATTGTTTCATATAAAACTCACACCTTTGCCCTCTGTCTATATATACTCTTAAGAACCCTAATAATGTGAAAGGTCATATGAATTACAAATATCATCTTTCCATCTAGGAACAGTTTAAAGTTATTAAGTCCCTTGTGATTTTCCTTTTCTGTTCACCGTTTTATGCTTCTTTTGAGACTTGTATTTGAAATTTAAATTTTCTATTCAATTCTGATCTTTTCCTCAGGAATGCTTCAAAGTCCTCTATTTCTTGAATATCCATTTTTCCTCTGAAGGATTATACTCAGTTTTGCTAGTAGGTCATTCTTGGTTTCAATCTCAGCTCCTTTGTCCTCCAGAATACCATATGTCAAGCCCTTCAATCCTTTAATGTATAAACTGCTAAATCTTGTGTTATCCTGACTGTCACTCCCCAGTACTTGAATTCTTTATTTGTCTGCTTCAATATTTTCTTATTGACCTGGGAACTTTGGAATTTGGTATAATATTCCTGACAGTTTTCATTTTCAGACCTCTTTCAGGAGGTAATAGGTGGATTCTTTCAATTTTTTATTTTACCCTCTGATTCTAGAATATCAGGACAGATATCCTTGATCATTTCTTGAAAGATGATATCTATGCAATTTTTTTATTACAGTTTACATGTAGGCCAATAATTATTAAATTATTTCTCCTGGATCTATTTTCCAGGCCAGTTAATTTTCAAATGAGATATTTCACATTGCTTTTTATTTTTTATTATTTTGGTTTTTGTTTTATTGTTTCTTGATTTCTCTTAAAATCATTAGCTTACATTTGCTCAATTATAATTTTTAAACAATTATTTTCTTCATTGAGCTTTGGGGACTCCCTTTTCATTTGACCAGTTGTACATTTGAAGGCATTCTGATCTTCATTGGCTTTTTGTACTTCTTTTCCCATTTGGTCTATTCTGTTTTTTATGGTATTATTTTCTTCAGTATTTTTCTTTATTTCTCCTTTACCAAACCATTTATTCATTTTTCATGATTTTCTTGCATCACTTTCATTTCTTAATTTTTCCTGTAATTCTATTATTTGATTTTCAAAATCCTTTGAGAGCTCTTCTGTGGACTGAGACCAATTCATATTTTTTAGAGGCTTTAGATGTAGGAGCTTTGACTTTGTTGTCTTATTCTGAGTGTGTCTTTTCCTCTTCCTTGTCACCTTAGTAATTTTCTATAAACAGAATTTTTCTGTTGTTTACTCTTTTTTCCAGCCAATTACTTCATTTTTGTCCATTTGATATAGTAGAGCCCTGCTTTCAGGGTGGAGGGCACAATGCCCCAAACTTCAGGAATTTTGTGCAGGTGTTTTCATAGGTACTTCTAGGGACCTGAGAGTTTTCCATTATTCCAAGTTGGTATGATCTAAGGCATCGTGTTTACTCCTCTCCTGGCATGTTCTCTGTTCTGTGAGTGACCACAAGCACTATTTAGGAAGGTCCCCCCACACAAGCTCTGGTGTGATAGTGCTCCTCCTCACTCTGGGACTACCACTCAAGCCTGTGACCTGCGTCTGAGTATGGGAAAAGCAACAGATCTTGACCTTAGTGTTAGCAAAAAGACCACTTCAATCTCCTTCTGACTAGTTGTTTAACCCTCTGTCTATGGGCTGAGATCTCTGAAAGTAGTTACTACCACTGCCACTGCTGCTGCTAAGTCTTTCACTCCCAAGGTCTGCTCCTGCTTTGCTGTGGCTGTGGCTGCTGGTGTGGTCAGCATGGGACTACCCTCTACATTCACTATGGTGTGACAGGCCTTTTTTGTTTACCTTGTAAGTTGTCTTTGAAATCTGTGGATAGAGAGGTCTGGAAACTGTCACTGATGCTCGTGATTCAGTCATTCTGAGGCCTGCTTTTGGTTTGCTGGAGCCTGAGTGTACTGCACTGGAATGTGCTCTTCTCTCACCCTAGTGCAACAGAACTTCTCTATTGACCTTCCAAGTTGTTTTGGACTGGAAATTTGTTTCACTTCATCTTGTTCTGGGTTGCTCTGGAACTTCTTTGGGGTGAGTTTCAAGGTGTATTTGTAGTGGTTTGGGGGAAAGCTCAGTTGAGTCCTGCTTTACTCCACAATCTTGCCTCTATCTCCCAAAGTGCCATATCTTTAGAAGGACATGTGCAAGCCAAAGTCCATCAAGCACAGGGTAATCAGGATCAGAGACCATGCTATGTTGGTTTCATTTTAAAGAAGTGACAGTTTTTAAGAAGAGAGAAAGCTTGGTAAAGCATGATTGAGTCTTCAGGCTTTTGAGGGATGATGTGGGGCATAAGACTTATTCTTTGTTGTACAAGAAAGCATAACCAGGAGCAACACTTAGATGTTGCAGAGGGAAAGATTGCATTGTGATGTAAGGTGAGGCTTCCTGGAAAATGGAACTGTCCAAAAGTAAAATGAGCTCTCTCAAAAAGACTGACTTCCCTATCACAAGTGGCCTTCTAGGGGACACATCTTGAATCAACCAATCAATAAGCATTTATTGAGCACTACTGGGTACACACTACGACATACTGGGACTACAAAAATAATATGTCTCTTGTCTGAAGTATGTCCAGGCTTCTTGTGGGACAGAAAATATCACTTTAGAATAGACAGGTATGAGACAGACCAAGAAGACTAAAGCTAGAGAAAGGAAAACCAAGGTGACATATTTTAACAATTATGGAGTCAAGAAGGCAAAAAATAATGAGAAACTCAAATATCAAGCATGAAGTAGGCATATGAGTGGATGGCATATCCTAATAATTACAATAGCTATCTTTTGTATGGGGTGTTAAAGGGCTTTATTCATGTCAACTCATTTGGTTCTCACAAAGACCCTGGGAGGTAAATGCTATTGTTATCCCTATTTTACAAATGAGGAAACTGAGGAAGATGGAAGTGAAGTGACTTTCCCTGGGTTACACAGCTAGTAAGTGTCTGAGGCAGGATTTGAACTCATCTTCTTAGGTCCACAAGTCTATCTACTGTATGAGATTCCTACTTATCCTAAATGCATGTGGAGATCTTAACTGGAAGATCACATTCATGTTCTCATAGAGCTCTGTGATTTTTTAAACCTGATATTATTTGAAGTTTCCATTCCTTCTATCAGCAGGACTTTGTCTCTGGCCATCCTGGGACACATTTGTATAGGAGGGCTGTTAGGCTTAGTTCCCAGTTACAATCACTCAGGAGAAACCAAACATTCTTTCTTTGAGTTAACTTAACTGGATTCTAAAAAGGTGTCCCTGGGTGATAATTTTCTGTTCAAACAGAGGAGCCTAAATGTAGAGGGAGCAGAATTTACATGGGGCCTCATTTCTTCTTTAGTGGTGGAAATTGTGCTGTGCTCTCACTCTCTTTTGATGGCATAGCAATCACTAAGTCCCATCCTGAGTCTTATGAATCTCTCCAATTCCATTCAGTAATCTTTTTAATTGCCTGCTCTGTGCACTACCCAAAGCAGTGCATCCAAAGAGAAAGATATATTTATAAATATAAATAAGGTCCACTGAGGCTTCCAAATATTCCTTTTACTATCTTGCATTTGGCTGGGCCTTTTTGTTCCTATGGCTACCCCTCTGGTCCAAAATCTCATGCCATCTCAAATAGATTTTTTCAATAGTTTCTTATTTGCCTTCTAAACTCCTTGTCTTTTCTTCCTCTGATGTATCTCTGTAGTACCTAAACTAGCTTGTCATTGCCTCAATTAAGTCCAATTGCATATACTGGTACTTAGATGCTCATATTATCCAGTTCTAACCTACCTTTCCAATTTTAATTCTGTTTAAATTTCAACTTTTAGTGAATGCTATATGCTAATCTCTATGATAGGTGATAGAGTGCATAAAGATATGACTAAGTCAAAATCCCTTCCCCTGCCTCCCCAGGTAACTTTCAGTCTAACAGGAGAGATTTAAATAATGAAAACATAAAGAATATAATAAATGAGAAATAAATTCAAATGACCTTTTGAGAGTTCAGCAGCATGAAAGATCACTTCTGGATGGCAGGAATCAGGGAAAATTTCCTGCAGGAGAAGGAATTCAAGCTGGTCTTTGAAGGAAAGGTTCAATTTTTTCATGAGGCATATGATGTTACCTTGGGAAAGGTCATTGATATATGAACATTTGATATATCTACAATCCAGAACTAACTGCGGAATCATTATCTAAGGGTGTAGTGTCAATGTGATACTCATAGCACCTACAGTGTCCATGAATATCCCAGAGCAATCCTGAATCTCAAAATACAACCAACTCTCTACATGGAAGACAGAAACAAAACATTAATTCAGACACCAGAATGCCTAATCCATCATAGTAACAATACAGAGAACAATATGAACCTCCAGTCTTCTCTCTGTTAGGCTTCCCACAAATCAGGTCCCTTCAACAAAACACAAGCAGGCTTTCTTAAAATCACAAATAAACTCTTTCTCTCACACTATCCAGCATTATGCTTGTCTGAATCCTTCCTAGCTCCGACTGCTCTCTCCAAATTTTCTCTCAATTCTGCTTCAGTTCTACCCCTTCCTGTTCTACCCTTCATCCTCCACCCATTCAGCAAGCTCCTCCCACCACAGGTTCCATGTGACTCAAACTCATGTGACTTGGGCATCCATGTGACTTAAGCAGGTTACATGGGCCTATTAATGAATGGGAAAGATTTTGCATTGAAATTACCATTACATGCAGCCCCAAGATCTTTCATATTCATGACATAAATCAGTGAGGCAACTGGTATCAACAGAATTGTAACGGATAACAAAAAATTAGCATATAAAACAATGTTTTATGCCACTGGTGTCAACAGAAATTTACAACAATATTACAGGGATCACACAAAATGACCACATGAAACAACATTTTAGGGTCAGATTTCAGTACAAGCACCCCCATCATTCCCCCCATGAATAAATAGGGTCCAAAATCTTGAGGTTAGAGGTGAAACTCTCTTCTTCCATAAATGCTTTCTCCTGATATTGGATGGAGAACTATTCTTGCTCCAAGAGATCCCATTTGAAAGGTCAGTTCTTTAGCTGACATCTGTTTGACACCAGGTCCAGGAGTGACTCATCAGAGTTGTAGACAGGGCATGACATCTGGCTTCAACAGGCAGGCATCTGCAGAGACTGCAGAAAACAAATCTGCCCAACAAAGTGAACAGACAAAAAGGCAAAATGAAACAAGGAGACAATACCAGGAGCAGGGTAGGTATAGGGTCAGTTGTACTTCTGGAGTCTATGAACTTACTGTCATAGCCTCATTCAATGTTGTTTACTGTTTGCTAATTTGCAGTTTGGGGGTCATCATTATGGTTAGAAATATACTTTTGAAAATCTGAACTGGGGCCTGACCAATCTTCCATTCTCCAGGAACATGTGATGAACTTGGATACAATGTTTCAGAAGGATCTGCAGGGGCAGTTCCTTCTTCCCTGCTCAGTTTAAAATCAAGTTTCTTTCCTTGATACATTTTATGTAGTTTATTAGTTGCAATGCCATCTTTTCTTCCAAAATCTACCCCTGTTCTCAACAGAGCAAGAAACAAGCCTTGTCTTGTCACTCTGTTCTGACTTTTGAATCCACTGGCTATTTTCTCTTCTGAAGAAATTTATCTTTTTCACTAATTCTCACCATCCTAGGTACCAGTGATTCTCCCATCTTTTAGGTGAATCAACTAAAAATATGTGTGATCTCCTGCTGAGCAAAATCCTCAATTACTTCCCCAAACACTGTGGGGGGCGCCTGATTCTCCTACTTTCTTCTTAGAAATGGCAGTACATCAGCCTCCTCATTTGTTTCATTTTCCTCCAAATCATCGTTCTGGCCTGTATTTGGGCCACAGTCAAGCCCATTCACTTTCTTGTTGTTACATTTTGCCAGCAACTGAAGGATTGAAGGTGCGGTGATTATAGAAAAGAAAGAGATAATGGCAGCAGGGCCTAGGTGAGACTTTACCATCCGTACATGACTGGTATATGACTGATTTATTGATCTGAGGGTCAAGATTTATATACTCTCTCAAGCAAGCAAGTAAAATTATTCCCATGAGAAAATTTTTAGTTTATAACTTTTACATTCATATCTTAGTTCCTTCTATGTAACAACCTAGGAGTACACAATCAGGGTCAGGACGATCTCATCCTTGCTGTCAGGAGTGGGATGGTGACCTAATTTTCTGAAAACGTAAGCCTTTATGCTAGTACAAGTCCCAATTACCTCACATTTCAGATTAAATCAGTACTGGCTCTCTACATCTTCCCCTTTTTTCTTTGCAAATAATTTTATCCCATGTAATTCTGTGCCAATTTTGGCAAGAATTGATGTAGTTTGACAAGGTTTTTAAAGAGAAATGCGATTTTAGAATTGGAATTGGGACCCAAATACATGCACCCAGGCACCCTATCATTCCCCCCTTAAACAGATGAGACCCAAGATCTTTTGAGATAAGGGACGAAGGTGTCGGCTTCTGAAACTTTTTCCTGCTGAGATTGGATGTAGAGTTGTCCCTGCCTCACAGGGTCTCCAACATTGGAGGGGTTAGGTCTTTAGTCATTATCAGGAATGTGGTTCAGGGGGTGATGGGTCATGGACAGTGGATGATATACAGTCAGAACAGTCATCTGCAAGTGGAGAGTATTAAACCTAGAAGACAGAAATCTGGCACAGAGGTTAAGCAAACAAAGGCCAAAAAATGACCAGAAGGGATTAAATATAGGTTGGTATTCTTTAGGTAGGGCCATTTCAAATTTGATTGGGCTATTAATTATCAAATCAAGTTACATCAGTTTTCTTCCTTCTGAAAATACTTCCCCACACTCTCTCAACATACTTAAATCATCTGA
Organism: Potorous gilbertii; assembly: GCA_028658325.1. Classification (NCBI taxonomy): domain Eukaryota; kingdom Metazoa; phylum Chordata; class Mammalia; order Diprotodontia; family Potoroidae; genus Potorous; species Potorous gilbertii. Next base: position 147,672,612 of record CM053769.1, read on the forward strand.
TACTGGTACAAAGGTATCCAGAGCAACTATCTGGGGATAAGAGGGGCTCGGATGACCCCCATTTATCCCAAACCTTCTTATCTGCTTTCCATATTTTCAATCAAACCTTTATTTATCTTTCCAAATCTCTTGAACCCACTATTCAGACTGCTTCACTTTCCTTTATATTTCTACCATAGAGAAGATAGCTCACAGATGTATTGTCTCAAACAAAGGGGATTTTTAACTTGAATCTCACAAGTGAATGGATGTTCATCGTTGTTTCACAGGCATGTTTATCCTTTATCTGATTATATTCACTCTGGAAAGGAAACTTTAGAAATTAAGTTATTAATAAGTTAAAACTCTAATTTTACTTTTGCTTAGGCCATGGAATGGTTACAAATTCAGATTAAAGCAGCAAGATCTTTTCTGCTTTATAGATCATTACATAGTAATTTAGCAATACATTACCTTGAAAATGAAAATTTACTAGGCTTTACCTCCCTTTTCTTTGAAAAACATTTCTTCTGAAAACAGTTCTTTTTCTTTTAAAACAGTTGAAAATTTATCTTATCATTAAGGGAGTCACTAAACTTTTATAAAGAACATTAATTAAAACCTTTTAAAATAGTAGTTCCCTTTTCACTTTAAAGTAAAAATAAATCTTTTAAAATTGCAGTTCATCGAAGCTGAATTGCTATAAAAATGTCCTTAAGTAATATGAACTCCCAAAGTATTAGAACAAACCAAATTCTTAATTATTACAGAATTCTTAGATATCACAAAATGCTTTAGTCAAAAAGGTGCAATGGAATCTCACATTGGTAACAGTGAGAGACTGATTACAGAAAAACACCACTGCTTTTAAAATCCTTTTAAACAATGGGGACGTCTTAAAGTGAGTCTTAAGTAGTTTAAATAAGTTTATGAACATGTTATAATTTCAGATAAAAATAATATTAGATTTCCTTGTAAGATTACACAAAAAGGCTCACATGTTTTGCTGTTCACCTGCTATTGATCATAGAAATTTGCTATAGAATGAAAAAATAAGGACATGTGATATACCAAATATGATAGGATAAAATATCCTTGACTCTGTTTGAATTCAGATAAGAGTGAAATTCTCCAATCATAGAGTATCTGTTTTTTAGCCAGACTCAGGAATAGTCAGGTGGGAAACATTCCTTTTTAAAAGAATCCAATGGGGAAACTGACCAGGAGGATGCCATTCTAGATTGAGCCCAGAATTGTCCCCTCAGTATTTCCTTTCCAGATACAAACTTCACCTGTTAACAGTACAGGATCACATTTCTTCTCAGTAGCTTATGGCATTTCTCTCAGATACTGATTTAACCCAAACAACTATACCCAAATTCAAACTCAAAATTTTGTTAAAATGAATGTAAAAAGTTAAATAAATAAATTTATATTTTAAAAAAAGCAATTCTCAATATTTTTTCCAAAATTTTGAGTTCCAACTTCCCTCCTTTCCCCCTCCCCACCCATCTCCACTGAGAAGGCAGTTGTTTTTCCAATGAGATATTTCAAACTGTCTCCTACTTTCTTTTCATTCTTTTGGCTTTATTTTGTAATTTCAGGTTTTCTCATAAAGTCATTAGCTTCCATCTGCTCCATTCTAATTTTTGAAGAACAATTTTCTTCAGTGAACTTTTGAACCTCCTTTTCCATTTGGCAAATTCTGCTTTTTAAACCATTCTTCTTCTCCTTGGCATTTTGAACCTCTTGTGTGAGTTAAGTTAATCCATTTTTAAAGGTGTTATTTTTTTTATTTATAAATGCTCTACAATCACTTCCTTAAAATTAAGATTTTATCCC
>CM053769.1:147674932-147698312 GCA_028658325.1 Potorous gilbertii
ACATTCTCTTCCATTTTTTTCATTCTTTTCGTTTTGTTTTGTGATTTCTTGGTTTCTCAACAGCCTGCATCTGTTCCATTCTAATTTTTAAAGAACTATTTTTTTCAGTGAGCTTTTGAAACTCCTTTTTCATTTGGCTAATTCTGCTTTTTAAAGCACTCTTCTCCTCATTGGCTTTTTGAACCTCTTTTGCCAATTGAGTTAGCCTATTTTTCAAGGTGTTATTTTCTTCAGAATTTTTTTGGGTCTCCTTTAGCATGGTGTTGACCTGTTTTTCATGCTTTTCTTTCATCTCTCTCATTTCTCTTCCCAATTTTTCCTCTACCTCTCTAATTTGATTTTCAAAATCCTTTTTGAGCTCTTCCATGGCCTGAGCCCATTGAATATTTATTTTGGATGTTTTGGATACAGAAGCCTTGGCTTCTATATCTTTCCCTGATGGTAAGCATTGTTCTTCCTCATCAGAAAGGATGGGAAGAGATATCTGTTCACCAAGAAAGTAACCTTCTATGGTCTTTTTCTTCCCTTTTGTGGGCATTTTCCCAGCCAGTTACTTGACTTCTAAGATTCCTTTCCACACACACCTCACCTCCAGATCAGCCCAGCTAGTGTTTGGGGGTCTGTCTGAGATTCAAATGCTGCTTTCCAGCCTCTGGGCTTTTGGTGGGGGTCCAGCTGCTATGCAGTGTGAGATTAAGTTCAGCTGCTTGGGTGCAGGCAAGGTTGCCACACAGGCCTCAGTTCCTTCAGAGGGTTTATGCTGATATCTTCAACAATGGATCTTAGCTCCTGCCTGCTTTGGGAGCCCCTGTCTTACTGCTGCCTCCACTGCTGCCTCCTGAGGGGGCCTGAGTTATGGAGACACCCCGCTCCCCTCTTGGCCAGCCAAACAGGCTCTCTCACTGACCTTTGGCATCTGTGGGTGGAGTTACCTGCATGGCCGCTGGGGATTCTGCCCCTGAAGTCTGCTTGGGTCTGGTCCTCTCGGTGCCACACGGCCAAGGCAGGGCTTGGCTCTGCTCTGAGTCCAGTGTGTGAGGGACCTTTGGTATCAGTTTTTCAGATTTCTCTGGAACAGAAATCTCCTCCTCTCTGTTGTGTGGCTTCCTCTGCTCCAGAATTTTTGGGGAGTTCTTCTTTACAGGTATTTTATGGGCTGTGGGTTCAGAAATAGAGGACTTTCAAGCATTGTTGATGAAAAGACCCAAGCTGAAAAGAAAATTTGACTTTCAAACACAAGAATGAAGAGAAGCATGAAAAGGTAAATAGTAAAGAGAAATCATAAGGGACTTACTAAAGTTGCACTGTTTACATTCCTACATGGAAAGACAATATTTGTAACTCTTGAAACTTTTTTCAGTATCTTGGTAGTTGGTGGGATTACACTCAATACACATACACACACACACACATACATATATACAGAGAAAGAGAGAGAGAGAGAGAGCACAGGGTGAGTTGACTAGGATGAGATCATAGCTAAAAAAATGAAATTAAGGGATGAGAGAGGAATATTTTGGAAGGAGAAAGGGAGAAATGAAATGGGGTAAATTATCTCTCATAAAAGAGGCAAGAAAAGATTTTTCAATGGAGGGAAAAAAGGGGGAGGTGAAAGAGAAGACATGAAGCTTACTCTCATCACATTTGACTCAAGGAAGGAATAAAATGCACACCCATTTTGGTATGAAAACCTATCTTACAATACAGGAAAATGGATGAGAAGGGGATAAGCAGGGTGGGGGTGATGATGGAAGGGAGGGCAATGGGAGGAGAGAGCAATTTGAAATCAACACTCTTGGGGAAGGACAGGATCAAAAGAGAGAAGAGAAGCAATGAGGGGCAGGATAGGATGGAGGGACATACACTTAGTCTTACACAACACCGCTATTATGGAAGTCATTTGCAAAACTCCACAGATATGGCCTATATTGAATTGCTTCCCTTCCCAATGAGGATAGGTGGGGAGAGAGGGAGGAAGAGAAGTTGGAACTCAAAGTTTTAGGAACAACTGTTGAGTATTGTTCTTGCAGACAACTAGGAAATAAGAAATACAGGTAATGGGGTATAGAAATTTATCTTGCCCTACAAAACAAAAGAGAAGATGGGGATAAGTGAAGGGAGGGATGTTATAAGGTAGGGCATATTGGTGATAGGGGTAATTAGAATGCTTGGCATTTTGGGGAGACAGGGGAAATGGAGAGAAAATTTGGAACTCAAAATTTGATGCAAATGAATGTTGAAAACTTAAATAAAAAGTAAATTAATAATAAAAAAATAATAACTTTGGTTTTGGTTTTGGTTGGCTTTGATGGTCCTTTATTCTTGAAGACAACCAAAATAACATCACCATGATAAAATGAAGTTTCAGTGTGTCTGACTGTGGCTGATCACGCCAATACAAGCTCAGAATGCTCTACCACAGGTTAGGCACAGATAATCCACGTGAATATTTGAGGTTGCTGCTCCAAATAATAACATATTAATCCCTTCATAAAAAAAAATCTTCAGTGGATAAGCTTTAGCTACATGGGAAATAAAATACAAATTCTTTACCTAGTATTTGAAGGTCTCCTGAATCTACTCTCTGAATCTCATCCTCTGAGCCTTATTTCTTTCCATTCATCTGCCTTCTTTCTACATGCCATACTGAGTAATTCTCTCTCCTCCAGTTTCATTCAGCCCTCTGTGTATTCATTTCCACACACACTTATTCCTGATTTGTAACAACGTTTCAGCTAACCCAGATCACTTCAGATATGGGTGCCAACTTCTGGAAGAAAACATCATATACCACCCCTCTATAACATGGGTGGTCAGAGCAGGCTTCGTTTTTTTCAAACTGCCAGACTAGCTTTCTTCTATGCTTAGCATCAAGAGAAGGTAAAAGTGTAGGGGATGCCCCATAATTGAGGAAAAATCATTAGTGAAAGCTAGAGTTTAAATCCCCAGAGAACCCTGTGGAGATGCAAAATACAAAATACCTGGCCTTTAGGCAGTAAGGATTAGATAAGGCTGTATAATATATTCATTTCCATTGGGAAAGATTGTTTTCTTCTTCCGTCAAATTCCACCTTCAGCGCCACTTCCTTCACAAATGTTTGCCTATTCAACAGATAAAAAAATGTTCTTTAACTTCTCAAACTATCACCTAGGCATTTGTCTAGATCTCCCCTTTCACTTCTATAAAATACGTTTTATGCTTATCTCTATGCCCGATTCCTTTCCTGCAACAGAGTTTCAGCTCCTTAAAAGTATAAACTGTGGTAAATCTGTTGTTTTTCTTTTCATTTTGTATAGAGTACCTACAAAAGTGCTTTTATGTACCATAAATGTTTAGAGAATTTTCATGAATTTACTTGTATATATAGCAAGTAGGAGGAGGAACCCGGATTCAAATTCAGGTTGTGTAACAACAAATTCATAATCATTCTATCACATAATATCTCTCAAAGTGATCTTATAGGAGACTTCATCAAAATCATGAAGAAATGCATCCATACTGTAAATATGGCATTTCCCCTATCCTAAAATCTAGCAAAATCTAATCAAAATACAAAATAAACAAAAAAATAAAATAAATGTATCTGGCAGTGCGTTATCCTTGATGTACCCTCTCTAGCTCATCATAATCACTGCTTTCCTTTTCAGTCACTTATGAAAAAGTTCCTTTAACAATCCATTTTAGTATTTTTTCTACTGATGAGAGTCAACTTCACTAACCTAAGACCATCATTTAAATAAGTCTCCCTTTGAAAAATGGGACATATGCTCTTCTGCAGATCTTTCTCATTCTTTTGTTTTTGTCAAAGATCATTGACAGAGTCAGAAATTATACCCACCAGTAACTTCACATAGTTATTTAATACTGGTGAAAAACTCATGGAGGTCAGCTAGAAATACCCTTAGCATGTCCTTATCTAGATTGCATTTCAATGTCCAATTCAATATGTTTTATCCTTCCAAGTCTTAAGATCATTTTCCTTGGTAGAGAAAAAAAGGATCAAAATAGGAATTGAGTAGTTTTGCTCTCTCTCATCCTTTATCATCATCTGATCAACTTCAAGAGATTCACCTATCCTTTTAATAATATTTCACTGCCAACATAGACTGGTCCTCTGTCATCAACTTCTGTCACTGATCTCTAAAAATTGGATTTCTATATGATTGTCCAACCCTGAGCCCCTACCATTGTTTCATTCCCATTCCACTGTTGTTCTGGGACTTGAATCTTGCCTTGTTCCCCTGGATGTTCTCAAGGCCTAGAATAATACCTCATTCCTGCATCTGGAGTCCTATTACATGCTGCTGGCTTTGCACACCACTAATTTTCTTGTCTGCATCTCAGTTTCAATAAACACTTATTATGCAGCTACAATGCACAAGGCTCTGTGATAGACACTGGACTTAATTCTATTGCTGAAGTCCCTTAACATCCAATTATAAGATCAAATAACATATACAAAGTGCTTTGTCAGACTTAAAAGTGCTTTAAAAATGCTGGCTGTTATCATTATATTATTATAGTCTCCGCCTCCAAACTAAAAATCTTCATAGTCTAATTCAAGGACCATAAATTTCCTATGAGAATATCACTTCTCTTTCTGAGTTTTATATTCCTCTATTGCTGAAGCCTCTTTGAACTTAGCTAGGCTGGTCCTGAAGAAATAAACTTACATTCTATTCCTAGGCCTCCGCTTGAAGACTTTCTGGTATAATAGGACCAGCAAAGCTTGCCCTACGCAATCATAAGCTTTTAAGAATCCAGGTTTCCTCTGTGTTATCATTAGATATTAAAATGGGATTTTAATGAAATTATTTATTATACACTTCCCAAAAATTATCATATATATTACAGCCTTTTCACGTTTCTTCATGTATGTCCTGCTACTCTTTAAATTCTACACAACCCCTAAATTCCAACACAGATCCACCTTCTCCATGAAGCCTTTCCTGATCACAACCAGTTCAATAATCTATTCTTGCCTCTGAACTTGTACTCCCCTGATATCTTTACCACTTGTTTTATACCTATTTAGTTATCTTTTGATGTGTACATCTGTAAGCACAAACGACATAGGATTTTTGTTATTGTTTTGTTTTGGTTTTTTTTTTTTGGAGTTCAGTTTCCCACACTCAGGCTAAATTGTAATTATCTGAAGGATCAATTTCCTTTGAACCCTGAGAATTCACAGTTCTACCAAGTTACACCAGTTTCAAGCCTTCTGGCTCTGAGCCAACCAGGGTCCCAGTCTTTGTTATATATTCTAGGAAGTTGGAATTTTGCTTTAAGGCTCACTCATGGGAAGAATATGCCCTTGTGAATTCCAGACCAGATGCTGAGTAAGTAAAGGGTCCAGCTTTGAGGACCCAGATGTTGGTGCTCCCTGGTCTGGGGATGTAAATTGTTTACTTTGATTAGATAATTGGAGCCCTGTCTTTTGAATTCTTTCTTGGATACTCAATTCTCTCTACTTATATATCATTATCTTTCCACATTGTTTAATTGTAAGATTATTAACCCCTTTGAAGATGTCTTTCCTTTAGAAAAGCAGATCAAGAACCTGTCTTAGCAGCCCTCCTGTATGCTGATGTTATTTCTCTTACACCTCCACAGGAGCTGCTAGTATTAATACTGATGCAACATCTCACTTTCCAAATTCAATTCAAATCATCAAACATTTCCAAAATACATTATAAGGTGTCCCAAAAGTCTTGGTCCAGTTTGGGACTAATTAAAGATGAAAACCACACTGATTTGGGGGACATTCTATTTATTTCTATGTGTATTTTAAAGTTTCTGTGCAAAGGGACATCTTACAATTCTGTCTTCCCATAGCACAATACATGCTGTAGGCATTCAATCAATGTTTGGTCATATGTTTAAAAGCGTTATGAAGTTTAACAATATTAGTTTTTACATTTAAACCATTCAACCAATTATTTTAGGCCATTTCCTTCTTAAATGGCCAAAGTGCCAGGAGTACTCACATATTTCTGTGTTTATGGTACCACAGACTAGATGATCTTTGAGGTTCACTTCCGCTCTAAAGCGATGATTTTGTGACCATGGAGAGTACTTTCTAATAAGAAGGCTAGTCCCTGATCCCATCTTGTTTGGAATGGATTAGGACTGTGGTTCCTGATGATAGTAACAATGATGATGATGATGGTGGTGGTGGTGGTGGTGGTGGGCCTGGAGTCAAAATTGAGTGCAGATCCAGCCTCAGATACTTCCTAACTTGTGATCTTGGGCAAGTCTGTTTGCTTCAGTTTCCGCAGTTATTATTGTGATAGTAATAGCACCTACCTTACAGAGTTGTCGTGAGTATCGAATGAGATATTTGCAAAGTACTTAGCATAGTGCCAGGCACCTAGGAGGCATTATATAAATGCTAACTATCATGATAGTTACGCTATAGATATAGATAATGATGATACTTGTGATGTCCCCTTCTTAATGTCAAGATTTTTTATGGGTTCCAGTGGGATTGCTGTTGTATCACTAGTGTTGACTGAGTGTCATGGCAATTTAAATGGAAAATCTTTCATATTTATTAATAGACCCATGTGACCTCCCTGGGTCACATGGAAGCCTGAGTTACATGAGTCTAAGTCACACAGTGCCTGTGGTGGGAGGAGTTTGCTAAATGGGTGAAACAGGAATGGTGGAGCACGAAGAGGCAGAGCTAGAGCGGAGCTGAGAGGAAGTTATCTTGAGAGCAGACAGAGCTCGGAAGGATATAGGCTGCTGGCTAGTGTGAGTGAAAGGGCCTGTTTGTGATCTGTCTAATGGAACTGGTTTGTGGGAAGCCTAGCAGGGTGAAGGCTTGGGGAATGGGGTTGTTCTCTGCATTGTTATTGTATATAGATTTTTGCTACTGTGATGGATTTGACTGTCTGGTGTCTGAGTGTTTTGGTTCTGCCTTTCATGTGAGACTCTGTGGTAGTTCAGAATTGTGCTGAGATATTAAGGGCTGTGATAGGTGCTATGAATATCACATTGGTGCTACCCTGAGAAAATGTATAGTACTATGACAAATACTAGAAACTTAACAATACCTTTAAAGTTATTTAATTTTATTAGTTGTACAAGCACCTGCACATATTTGAAAAATAGTGACTTGGGGAAGAGATGTGGGCAGGAAGAGAGATTGAGACAATGTAAAAAAATTTATTTATTTAAAAATAATCAATATATGTGCAAGACACCAGTTTACACAATAAATATTAACTAATACTATTATCATTTAATGTAATAGATCTATTACAATCACTTTCCTCCCCAGAAGGCGTCCTCCCTCCATTGCCACCCTCATGAGCCCAGCCAGGTTCTTCTGACTGTAGGTTAGGAAGCAATGATTTTAATGAAGACAAGGAAAATATGATTATAAAATCAGTGATGGTAAAATATGAGGGTGATAGAAAATACCAACCTGAGTGGCTACAAAACCTGTTTGAAACCAACTTTAATCAATTTATTAAATTTAATAGACATAAATGTCAAAGTCCTGGTTTTATTAGGTTAAAAATAAACTCCCTAAACATAGAATCATAGACTCAGAATTGGAAGGGACCCCAAAAGCCATCCAATGCAATTCACAGCTGAACAAGAATCTACTCTACAAGATAGCCAGCCAAAGTAGCCATCCAATCTTTACTTAAAACTTCATGCGAAGGTGAGCTCACCACCTTCTGAACTATTCATTCCACTTTAGGGTAGCTTGAATAATTGATATGTTTTTTGTTACATCAAGGGTAAATTACTTTGTAATTGTCATTCATTGTTCCATGTTCTGCCCACTGGAGTCATCAAAAAGAAATCATATCCCTAAACTGCAGGTCAGCCCTTCAGATACTTGAGGATTGCTAATGTATCCCTAAGGCTTTACTTCTTCAGACTGAACATGTCCAGTTCCTTGAATTTATATTTCAATTGTATCATATCAAGACTTTTCACCATCCTAATTGTCTAATTTCCTCTGGGAAACTTCCAGCTTAGCAATGTCCTTCCTAAAGTAAAGACAATATGCCCTAGTTAATTATAATATTCAATTTGGAGAAGTTTGAATTCTGCTTTACTAGGTGTGAGATCTTGTACACAACACAACTTCTAAGTATCCTCATCTGTTAAATGAAGGAACTGTTTGCACTAACTTCTTCATAGGCTTGGTGGGAGGAAACTCTTTGCATACCTTTAATATGTGCTTGTCCTTGTAAGACATGTTTGTTCATATCAGGCAGTAAGGTGATGCAGTACTTGGAAAGTGGGATTTGAAATCAGGGAAAGCAGAAACTTACTAGCTGTGTGGCCCCAGACAAATCACTTAGCCTCTCTCACACTCAATTCTTGCATCTGCAAAATTGGAAACACAACACCTGTCTTATGGAACTGTTATGAGGGTCAACTGAGAAAATATTTGAACTGTACTTTCCAAACCTTAAGACTTTCTGTAAATGCTGGCTGTTTTTCATGTTCTTGTTGTTATGTTTTAAATGATACTTGAAAGCAGAATGAATCTCTGTTATTTGATTCACTTTCCTCTAAGGAATATTGCAATTTCTGATTTCTAACTTGAAGGGAGGAAAAGAAGGGCCATAGCTAGATAGCTGATCCTTTCCTTTCCTACATACAATAATAGTAATGGACTAGAATTATATGCCTGCTTTCCCCTACCCCCAATCAAAAAAGAAAAAAAAAGATACTGCTGATCCAGTGGTAGTCTATTGCCTGCTCACCTTTAAGGAGGTAGGGTAGATCCAAATTACACTAATTGGCTTGACTCCTTTCCATCAAATACTGGTTGTAGAAAAGACTGTCACAAATAGGGAGTAAACTCATTTATCCAAACAAACAGCAAATAGAAATTTTTAAACATACAGATTAGAATAAAATAGAAAACACACAAAAAGAATGTGCTCTCCAACTGAGAGTCACATAGATATCTCAACTTAAACTAAAAAAAAAGCCACAATTGATAAAAGGGGAAATTCCCAAAAGCCTCTTGAGAGGCAACAGAGAAATCAAGGACAAGTTAAGGAGCTGACTTCCCCTACTTGTCTACAGTTCTTTCCACTTGTCTCTCCTGAGCAAATGCCTTGAACTATTTGTGTGTCTCTCTCTAAGAAGCTTTAACCCCAATTCCACCTCTCATACAGGAAAGCCATATAATATGAGCATTCTCTCTACCAACTAGAAGCCACATCTCCATCTTCAAGTGCAGCAACACATGAAACATCACAGACATCAGCAAAAGACCAATTACAAAAATGTAAATGTCAATTATTTTTATGATGGATCACAGTTCTAGGTGTGAATGGACAAAAACATATTGACCCAATTAACACTAAGGTATTTACTATTCTGTATTCAGAAATGAACCTTGGTCAGAGTACATTACAGAACAGGAAGAAGCAACATGGATACAATTGACCTACTCTATAGGCTTCATTCATCATAGATTGTAGTGATTCCGACAGAAATGAAGCCATGCTATGACCCAAAGACAATGTGGCCTCTGACACAGAAATGTTTGGGGAAAATTCTGACCAGAAATAGAATCACAGTGTAGAAGTTAGGCACATGGCACTAAAAAAAATGCTTCCTCAAGTTGAACAGAAATGATTCTCAGTAGTCCTAATATTGGATAGAGTCATGTGAGTTCTACTGTTGCTTTATTAGTGTGCTTTTGTATATATTGTACCTAAAGTGTTCCACTGATTGACCTCCACTTTGTTACCAGTACAAGATTGTTTTAATGATGATTGCTTTGTATAGTGGAAAGCCCCCTTCCTTCCTACTTTTAAATATTATCATCTTCATGATTCTTCATTTTTTTGTTCCTCCACATGAATTTTATTATTGTTTTCTTAGTATATACATCTATATATATACTAAGTATATATATACATTTTTAGTATATATATATATATATATATATATATATATATATATACTAAATATATATATTATTCTTTCAAGAGTTTAATATAATACTGAAAAATTAGATTAATTTAAAAGTATTGTCATTGAGTATTGACATACTCATGAGAAATATATATATATTTCTCCATTTATTTAGGACTCTTTCTGCAAAGAGTATTTTATAGTTAGATTCACATGATCCCTGGGTGAATCTATGAACTGGGAGTGAATAAACTCCCGATACTTTTATATTACCTTTGGAGACATATCTCCAAATAGTTATTGACCTTGGTCATTTATGAGTTCACTGTACATTACAGACCAGGAAGAAGCAACATGGATACAAGTGACCTACTCCACAGGCCTCATTCATCATAGATCATGGTGATTCCCACAGAAGTGAAGCCATACTGTGACCCAAAGAAAATGGAGCCTCTGATACAAAATATTTGAGAAAAATTCTGATTGGAAGTAGAAACATAATTATTGATCCTATGATTATTTTTTATGGAATTTCTGTTTCAAACTCTTCCTTCCGGATTTTACTGATTATATATAGGAATTTTGACGATTAATGTGGATCTATCTTTTACCATGCAACTTTACTGGTTATTCATTATTTAAATAAATTTTAGTTGAATCCCTAAGATTCTTTACCTAAACCATCATATACCATCATCAAAAAGTAATATTTTTTGTCTTTTCCTATCTTTATCTCTTCAATTTATTTTTCTTATCTCTTGCTATGCTAGCATTTCTAGCACAGTTAAATGGTGATGTGACAATAGTCATCTTTGCTTTATCATGAATCTTGTTAGAAAGGCCTCTAACTTTTCCCCATTACATATAATTTTTGCTGTTGAATTTACATAAACCCAATATTTACCATGTTAAGGAAATATCTGTTTATTCCCATGATTTATAGCATTTTTAATATATAATTTTTTGTTGTTTTTTAGTTCTCAACATTCACTTCCACAAGAATTTGAATTCAAAATTTCTTGCAATCTCTCCTCATGCCCCACACTAGAACAGTATGCACTCCATCCATCCCTTCCTCCCGTCTGTCCTCCCTTCTATTACTCCCCTCCTCCCATTTCCTTATATGGTAAAATAGATTTCTGTACCCATTACCTGTACATATTATTTTCCAGTTCATTCTAAAACAACTTTTACCATTCATTTTTAAAATTTTGAGTTCCATATTCTCTCCCTTCTTCCCTCCCCTCCCACCCTTATTGAGAAAAAAAAACAATTCAACATAGATCATACATGTCTAGCCATGCAACACACTTCCATGATAGTTACATTGTGAAAGACTAACCACATTTTATTGCATCTTATCCTGCCCTCCATTTATTCTATTCTCCCCCTTGAACTGTCCTTCCACAATAGTGTTTGCTTCTGATTATCCCTTTCCCCAATTTTCTGTCCTTTCTGTTATCTCTTCTACCCCCTTCCCCATTGCCTTCCTGCAGGGTAAAATAGATTTTCACATCCAATTGAGTGTGTATTATTCCCTCCTTAATCCAAATCACATGAGAGCAAGGCTCACTTATTTCCTTTCACCTCCCTCCCTCTTCCCCTCTGTTGTAAAAGCTCTTTCTTGCCTCTTTTATTATTTATTATTTATAATTTATTATTATCTTTTTTTAGATTTTCTATATATATGTATTTCCCTCTAACTACCATAATACTGAAAAAGGTCTCATGAGTTACAAAAAACATCTTTTCATGTAGGAATGTAAAGAGTTCAACTTTAATGAGTTCCTTAAAGCTTCTCTTTTCTGTTTACCTTTTCATGCTTCTCTTGATTCTCATGATGGAAAGTCAAATTTTCTATTCAGCTATGGTCTTTTCAGCAAGGATGCTTGGAACTCCTCTATTTTGTTGAAATTCCATTTTTTCCCCTTCAGTATTATACTCAGTTTTGCTGGGCAGGCGATTCTTGGTTTTAATCCTAACTCCTTTGGCCTGTGGAATATCACATTCCAAACCCTTCAGTTCCTTAGTATAGAACCTGTTAATCCTATGTTATCCTGATTTTATTTCCACAATACTTGAATTGTTTCTTTCTGGCTGCCTGTAATATTTTCTCATTGATTTGGGAACTCTGTAATTTGGGTACAGTATTCCTAGGAGTTTTCCTTTTGGAGTCTCTTTCAGGTGATTGGTGGATTCTTTTCCATTTGGCCAATTCTGCTTTTTAAAGCATCATTCTCCTCTTGGCTTTTTAGAACCCTTTTGCCATTTGGGTTAGGCTATTTTTAAAGGTATTATTTCCTTCAGCATTTTTGGGGTCTCCTTTAGCAAGCTGTTGACTCACTTTTCATGATTTTCTTGCATTCCTCTCATTTCTCTTCCCAATTTTTTTTCCACCTCTTACTTGATTTTCAAAATCCTTTTTGAGCTCTTCCATGACTGAAATCATTGTATATTTTTGGAGGCTTTGGATGTAGAAGCCTTGACCCTGCTGTCTTCCTCTGATGGAATGCTTTGATCTTTCCTCATCAAAAAAGGATGGAATATAATACCTTTTCACCAAGAAAATAATCTTCTATGGTCTTATTTTTTCCCCTTTTGGGGCATTTTCCCAGCCACTTACTTGAACTTTGAGTCCTTTGTCAAGTGGAGGGTATACTACCCTAGGCTTCAGAGGTTTTGTGCAGCTGAGATATCTCTAGGGACCTATAAGTTCTCAGTTCCTCCAAGGTGGCACAATCAAAGGACAGGAGTTTACTCCTCTCCACCATGCCAATGCTCCTCTTCACCCCAGGACCACCACTCAGGACTGAGACTCAGATCAGCTGCTTGATTCCCCAGGTTCTTTAGGTTGAGGGCTCTAAAAGTGGACCCTGCTGCTGTAGTGGCTGCCCACACCCTAGAGCCAGAGCAGGAGCCAGACCAAGCTCCCTTCTTACCCAGGTGAAAGAGCTTTCTTACTGACCTTTGAAGTTGTCTTTGGCATTTGTGGGTTGAGAAATCTGGAAATGGCAGCAGCTACCCATGATTCAGTGCCCTGAAGCCTGCTCCAGTCCTGTCTGAGCCAAGCAGCCCATACTGGGCTATGTTTCACTCCAAACCTGGCAAGATAGACCTTTCCTGTTGGCCTTCAAGACTGTCTTGGGCTGAAAATATGTTTCACTCTGTAATTTTGTGACTTATGCTTCTCTAGAATTTTTTAGAGTCATTTTTATAGGTATTTTAAGGGCTAGGGGGGAAGCTAGAGCAAATCTATCTTTTACTCTGCCATCTTGGCTCTACCCTTGATTTCTAGAGTTTTTAATAGGAACAAGTGTTGTATTTTGTCAAAAGCCTTTGCCAGCACTCTTTATTTAAGCATATGACTTTTATTATTTGTATATTGACATGGTTTATTATTTTTATGGTCTGCCTTATGTTGAATAATCCTGTTTCTTGTAGAAACCCTACCTAGTCATAATGTATAATCTTTCTAATATGTTGTTGCAGCCTATTTGATAATATTTTATTTAAAAATTTTACATCAATTCTCATTATATATATTGGTGTATGATTTTCTTTGTCTTACCATATTTAAATAATATAAAGAGATTGGAGATGTCTTGTAACTACAAACCATTACATAACAGTGAAATTTTTCTTTGAATTTTTGATAGACTTCAGTTGCAAATCATTTGATCCTGGCTTTTTGACCAATTAAATACTAACAAAATTAATGAATTAGAATAAATAGATGTATCTTTCAAAAATATTAAAAATCCAGATTAACAAAAGAGCAAATAATTTAAATAATTCAATATCAGTAAAAGAAATTGAATAATCCATAAACAAATTCCCAAAAGAAAATAAACAACAAGACAAGTTGGATGTATAAGTGAACTCTATCAAACATCCAAAGAAAAAAATCATTCTAATACTATATAAACTCTTGGCAAAAATAGTAAAGGAACAAACAATTCCAGATCCTTTAAATAATGTAAATGTTGTTTTAATACTTAAACCAGGGAGAGAAAAATCAAAGTAAGAAAACTATAGACAAGATCTCTAATGAACATTGGTGCAAAAAATATATTAAATATTAAGGAAGAATCTGCAACAGCATATTACAAAGATTATACATTATGACCATGTTCATTTCAAACTAAGAATTTAAAGCTCATTCAACACAAGTGAAACATAAACATAATGGACCATATTAATAGCAAGAATAACTTTAAAAAACCACATGATTTCATCAAAAGATGCTGAAAAGTCATTTTACAAAATGTAAATTTTAAGAAAGTACTAGGAGGGAAAGAATTAGTTTTTTAACATGGTAAGTATCCAAGAGTAAACATTCTATATAATGGAGAAAGTTAAAAGTCTTTCCAATAAGAACAGGTTAAAATAAGGATGCATATTTTCACTGGTACTATTTAACATGATCCTAAAAATATTATCTATAACAATGAAAAGAAAAAGAAATAAAGGTAATAAGCAAAAGCAACAATAAAATAAATCTACCACCTTTTGTATATAATATGCCATTCTAGCTAAAGAACCTTAGAGTCAACTAAAAAATGATTGCAACAATCAATAATCTCAGCAGCTCTGCAAAATATAAAATAAATAACATTTATTATTTATCATTAACATTTCTGTATGCTATGAACACAATCTAGTAGGAAAAAAAATAAAAACAATCAATCCAAAATAACTATAGAATTATAAAACATGTGGGAATTTGCCTGTCAAGACACTCCCAGGAACACTACAAATGTGACCATAAATGTTCATTATAGAAATAAAAATAGGCGTAAATAATAGAGGAAATATTCATTGCTCATGACAATAAATTTAAAATGGCAACACTATTTGAATTAATTTCTCCAGTGCCTATCTATCAATATCCAAAGGATTATTTTATATAACTGGGGGAAAAAATCACTCTGAACAATGCAATGAACAATTATAACTTCATTAAGATTAAAGCATGCTACTCACAGTCCAACTGAGAGGTGATAAACACAAATTGTAGTATAAGACATACATTTTCAGATACAACTAATATGGGGATTTGCTTTCCTTGATTATGCATATACCAGGTCTCTGTTTTGCCTTTTTTCAGTGGAAGGAAGGGAGTAGAAGGAGGGGAGATTAAAGATATCAAGCCAAGAAAAAAAGAAATAGTTTGATTAGAAATCTTTTTAAAAACACATACAAAGAAAGGAACAAAAGGAAGGCTAGAAAGAAGAATAAACCAGAATATCTTGAAAGCTATAGGTTGAAAATTGTTGACTCACAATGAGCTTATAAGCACTTAAAAATTTTAAGTTGTGTCAGGAATACTTTCTAACTTCATCTTTCCCATTTTTCACTTGTAAAGTTGATTTTTTTTTTACAAACTAACTATAGAACTTTACCTTTTTTTCCAATTTTAATTCCTCATGACATTTGACTCAATAGTCAAATCTGTTGAAAAATTTGGAATTCTGATTCTTAATTAATGTGGTTTATGCCTCTAATTTTTGTATTACCTGAAAATATGCTTTACAAGCCATTTTTTATCCAAGTTCAACAAAAGCATTAGACAGTACATGGCCATAGACAGATTTCTAGAATTAATATCCAACAGGCTTAGGTTATTCACATCACTGGTAAAACACATTAACAATATTTCATTATAAGAGTTCACAAGAGGTTGCATGGAGCAGTTTTAAATGAGAGGTTCCACTATTACAAAAAAAATCATAATAATTAATCAACAGGAAAATGTACAAAAGTTCTAGTATTGGTTCCAGCATCCCATGCTCTTCACAATATATTCCAATGCTACCTTTCCAAACTTCTTACTTTCATGTGCAAATCTTTATGTATACACATCCTAAGACAGTTCCTTTTATGTTAGGTATTTAATAAATGTTTGCTGCAATAATGTATAACATTCTCTGTATTTCTCTCTTTCTCACATGCACACAAACACACATACACACACACCGCACATACATCAATCCTACAATAACCTGAACTCTTGTGTTTCTATATGTTTTTCTTAGAATCTGACATTTCCATTTATAAACTCTCTGAGGGCAGAAACCATATGTTCCACTATTTCCCCTTTTCCAGTCCTCTAACAGTTTAGAATTGTGCACATAGAATATATTCAATAAATACTTGCTGCTTTTTACAAAATTGCATCAAACCCTGGAGTTCATAGGTTTTAGGGGTCAGGGAAAAGAGAAATCAAGGGACAATTTTACCTCTGAGAAACTTTCTCAGAGCCCCCTTCATGTCCTGGTTCCTTAGACTATAGATGAAGGGGTTGAACATAGGAGCTACCACAGCATACATTACGGTGGCTACTGAGTCTTTCACAGAATAGGTTTTCACAGGTTGCAAATACACCCCAAATAGGGTACCATAGAATAGGAAGACCACAGCCAGATGTGAGGCACAGGTGGAGAATGCTTTGTACTTCCCAGTGGCTGAGGGGATCCTCAGGATGGCCTTGACAATTTGAACATAGGAAATGAGCATAAGCAGAAAAGGAACAATGAAGAGGAGAGAGCCTGTTATGAGTAGCACTGCCTGATTGATTCGGGTATCAGAACAGGCCAGTTGTAGTAGGACATACATCTCACAGAAAATGTGACTGACTTCCCTGCGCCCACAGAATGTCAAGGTGGCCATGAGGACTGTGTGTGTCATTCCATAGAGAATGGAGAGGACCCAGCATGGAACTAGCAAAAGAATGCACAATCTGGGGCTCATGATCGTGGTATAGTGAAGAGGACGGCAGATGGCCACAAAGCGGTCATAAGCCATCACAGCCAGGAGGAGATTGTCCAGAGCCACCAATGAAATTAAAAAATACAACTGTATCAGGCACCCAGTGTAGGGGATGGCTTTTTTCTGGGTAAATAGATTCACAAGCATCTTGGGAACTGTATTAGACACAAAGCAGACATCAGTGAAAGAAAGGTTGGCCAAGAAGAAATACATAGGGGTGTGGAGACGAACATCAGAGGCAATGGCCAAGATAATCAGCAGGTTTCCAGCCATTGTAACTAAGTACATAGCCAGGAATAGTCCAAAGAGCAATCTCTGGTGTCCTGGATCCTGAGTGAGGCCTAGGAGGAGGAACTCAGAAACACTAGTCTGGTTTTGAAAGCCCATATCTCTGTGCGAATTCAAAAAATGACAAACATTTATGTAGTAACTACTGGGTACTAGGTTCCTACATATTGAAAAATTTTATTTATGAATAAGTCATCAATAATTATTTGTTAGATGAATAAACGAATGCAAAATTAAATGAACACCTTTTGAAGTTATGAATAAATAAATGCATGCATCATTCAATTTAATTCAGGAAAAAATAACTGCATTCTAAACATTTACAATAGGAAGAAAAAACAAAAGTCATTATCCTCAAAGATTTAATGAGTGAGAGTAAATTCTGATTACATGTATATACATAAAATCAACAGGAATAGTAAATAAGGTGCTAGATTTAGAGCAAGGAAATCCAAGAATCAATTCACACAGATTTACTAGCTATGTGACTATGGGCAAAGACTCTAAATGCTCTGAGACTTAGCTCTCTAAGATGGTTGCAAATTATAGTTGGTGAAGAACGGTGACATATTTGAATTCCCCTAGGCTACTCATTTTGAAAAAAATACTGGGCAAAGTGTTGCATATAATTTCAGATATGGCCACTTTCACAGCTGTTTTTACTTAGATATTTTCTCTGTTGCAAGAGAGTATTCAGTGTCAGAGGTAGGTAATTTTAAGGTATAACGAGAAATAACTGAAAGTTAAACAAACATGACATCAACACAACATATACATATGTATATGTGTTTTATATATATATATATAAAATGTTATAAAATTTTCAGATAGTGGGGAGAAGTCAAAAGGAGGAGAAACCAAAGATAATTTGATGATGCTGAACTTAGGAGCCTGGGAAATAGGATTGCTATGAAGGAAAGACAATGTACTGGGGACAGTGCTAAGTTTGATTCTTTACAGATTGAGTTTCAAAAATAGATGACAGGATGCACAAGCAGAGGTACTGTGTAAGGGTTAGAGAATACAGAAGTCTGTGGGGAAGAGTCAATGTGGCATAGTAGAAAAGAGCAGTGAACTTGGACCTAGAAGGTGAGTTGAAATCCAAGCTCTGACATTTACTAACAGTGTAACTGTACACAGGTGACTCGGTTACTCTGAGATTCATTTTCTTCATCTGTAAAATAATAATACATGTACTAACCCATCTCCCAGGGATAGTAAACTTGTAAACTTTTAAGCTCTATATAGTATGTCTATAACTATTGATAAGAAACATAGAACTGAATCATAGATAGTGTGGCATCAATGAAGTTTTAGTATCTAGATGAGAGCTAAAGGAAAGTCTGTCAAAATGCAATAAAATAATTAACAATGTATGTTGTCAAGGGAGAGTTTTCCCTCTGAATAGATACCTCCCATCCCCTCTGTGTTCCAGTTCCTTAGACCGTAAGAAATAGTGGTCAGATAGACCTTATGGGTCTGGGAGTATTTTAGGGGATGAATAAACTGTTTGTATTTACCTTGACATGCCATTCCATCTTGTGCTCCCAAACCCTGGAGGAGAGGATCCAGTGACATGTAGAAAGGAGACACTCAAACAAATGGCCATATTTGATTGCCCAGGTTTTGGTGTGTATATTCAATATTTTCTACAGTGGATAGAGCTCTAGGCCTGGAGCTCTAGTAACACCTTAGTTCAAATCTGACCTCAGATACTTACTAACTCTATGACCCCTGGCAAGTCACTTAATCTCTTTGCCTTAAGCCCCAGGAGAAAGAAATAGCAAACCACTCCAATATGTTTGGCAAGAAAACCCTATATGAGACCATGAAGAATCAGCACTGCTAAATGTCTAAATAACCATAAGAACAACAGATGCTTGCTATTTAGTTGAGGTAAAAAATATCCCCATTCTGCTGGAAGGTTGGGAGAAGGTAGGTCATGGCTTATGGCTCTACTGGGCCTGAGACAGTGCAATATCCCTTACTTGACCTCAAGGGGGAAGTAGGAAGGAAATAGGTAATAAATTTAAAACATCTGGATGCCTCTAATGGATAACTTTTATGTCCTTTTGATTCTTTGACACAATGTGCATTATTTGTTAATTTACTTTTTCCCTAGTAAATTCACCTGGAAAGAGCTGCAGTGTTCTCCAGAGTATGTTTGCAAAGGGAACCATTAAAGAGAATTGGATGTTTGGAGTTATCCAAACCTCACGGTCGAGCAAACACAAGGCTATGTAGGAGGTGGGACAGGGGGACAATTAACAGTCAAACCAAATTCTGCACATGCACTACCTCAGGGCATAAAGCCATGGTTTAGAATGAGACTCTAACCCAGTCCAAGAGAGTGCTCTACATACCCAAGCTATGGATATTAGCAGAGTCTCACCCTGGCTCTCTCATATGTGTCTATTCAATTACCTTATTCTGTAGATTTGAATGTCTCTACATCTGTGGACTGGAACCCAAGGTTCATCTCTTCTCAGGCTTAACGCAGTATCATGAATATAGCAAGTAATTGTGTGTGTTTTTCAACTGTATTTCCTATTATCATTACACTAGTAATTTATTTCTGTTCTTGCAAGTAGAATAAAAACTAATATTTTATATACCACTATATTATATAAGTTGTTTTGCATAATTTATCTTATTAGTTCCTCATAGAAACTCTCTGAAGAGTGTTAAAGTGACATGCCCATGATCTTGCAATCCATCATAGAACAGGCCTTTGAACTCAAATCATCTATACCATGTTTCAGTCCTTTCTTCTATACAATGCCACATCTCATACAACACCTTAAATTGTATCACCTATCAAAGCTGCCTGACTTTGCTTGAATAGATTGACTCTAAGTGGATGATCCCAGTCCTCTTAGATAGATTTTCTATTCCCTGAGAAAGTGGGGAGTGGAGAGAAAAATCTATGAAGAAATATCTGATGTTTGGATAATCCACTCTAAACTGTTTCTTTAGACCACACTCAGTCTGCGCTTAGAGGGAAGATGGATGAAGCTAGCTATTTGTGTATGTATGTGCATCCTCGTGTGTGTGTGTGTGTGTATGTGTGTCTATCTAAGGATGCCTACATATATGTGAGCTTTTGTGAATGTCTGCATAGATCTTTGTCTTTTTGTATGTGTTGTGGTGTCTGAGTATTCATCTGAAGGGGACTCTCCCATTTCTATAAGCTTGACTCTTACCTAGATGGCTTATGCTGACCTCAGAAGCTCTCATACAAGGTCATGACTCTGCTCTCTTCTCTCCAGATGATGGGACTTACACAGCGACATCCTACACAGGAACAGAGGAACTTTCTCTTCCTGGAGTAGGAGAGCTGATGCCTGAGGTTGGGGGACCCCAGTGCTGGACCAGGAGAATAATTACCAAGTATCATGTCTCTAAAACCAGAAGGGCCTGAACCAGAACAGCGTGAAGCATATATGTAGATGAGATATAGGGATCCTCTGGGAGACAATTCCTAAAGCTCCTCATTGGAGATCCACAGAGAGACTTATTTCATCATGGTTCCACAGTCTGAGTGTTCTATGGGGAGAAATTTTAAGAAACAAGTCTCATAGGAAAGGAAACATGCTCGGACTCCTTTCCATCCTGAGATCTGGCGCCAGCTGCACTAGGGAATATTTTAGCCCTATTCCTCTTTCTTCTCTCCTTTGGGAAGCACATCCCCAAGATCTTTCTTTCTTTAGATCTTCATAATTCCCCTAGCTAGGAATAAATTAATAGTACATATGCTGATCTAACTTTTCTTGAGAGACTTCATGCACAGCATATTTAGTCATAGAAACATCAGACTGTAAATCCTGTAAGGGACCTGAGACATCATTTAGTTCAATCCTAAATTTTACAACCAGGGCATCAAAAGATAGAACTTTAGTAGAGAAATACACATATTCCTAGAAATATAGTAGAAAATGATAAGTCCAAAAGACGGACAAATTTCCATTGGATCATGAAAAACAAAAGTCATCTTCCACCTTTAGTGACCAAAACAGTGACCAAAACATTTTCCTGGAGGCAATAGTATTTGAGCAGGACCTTGAAAGTTCTGTATGATTTCAACTTGTGAGTGACAAAAGAAATGATGGAAAATGACATTCCAAGTGTAGGGAAGGACATTAGCAAAGATACAGTGTTGGGAAAAATATGAAAAATCTTTGGAAAATAGAATATTCAAGTTTGACTAGAAAGGAATAAATGGGAAAGGTAATAGTGAGAGATAAACCAAGTAAGTTGCAATGGGACAAGATTTGTATGAAACATTCAAATACAGATTGTTTTATCATGTGGTCCTTAAAGTTTTTTTAAAGACTTTGCATGTACTTTATTCCATCTAATGTTTAAACATATATATATATATATATATATATATATATATATATATATATATATATATGTGTGTGTGTGTGTGTGTGTGTGTGTGTGTGTGTGTGTGTGTGTGTGTACATATTCAGGCCTGTATATGTGTTTACAATGCATGTATGTATGGAGGACATGAAAATGTGATTTTTGAACTGCTTAACAGACAATGTTTCCCCTTCCCAAAAGAGTGAGTTATTTTCTAGACCTGTCACCATACTGAGTCTCTAATTGGGAACAACTCTGCCACTTCTGGAAGAAATTTATGCTCCAAGAAATGTTAGAATCACCACTGTAATGACCTTCATTATTACTATATAATTAGTCAATGCAGTCCAACTCATCCAATTAGTACTATTAATCTATGAATATATCTGAACAAATATGATTATAGAAAAAAGGTATAAACCCTGATCATATTGAAATTGGTTTCCTACTAAGAAAACTTCAAGTTCATACCATGTGAGGATTAAGCAAAGGAACTGGGGAGGTATAACAGAGAGAAAATAACAAGAGTTCATACACCTACTGGCTTCCCTGACTTCCTTTAAGACAGTTCAAATCTCATCTTTCCCAGGATACCTTTCTTGGTTTTTCCCCTACCCTCCATCTTTTGAAGCTAGTACCTTCCTTCTGAGATTACCTTCTATCTACTACGTATATATCTCATATTATGTAGTTGTTTGCATGTTATTTCCTCCATTAGAATGTGAGATTTTTGTGGACCAGGACCACATGTTTGCCTTTCTTAGTATATTCAGTGCATGTCACAATGCATAACATATAGTAAGCACCTAATAAATACTTGTTGATTGATTGAATGACATTGTATTATAAATCTACCTGAAAGGGACCTTGCTCTATCTCCTCATTTTAGAAATGAAGAAATCGAGACCCATGTAGGTTTAGTGACTTGCTCATAAGCATATAAATAGTGACAGGGAGAACTAGAACCAAGATCCCCTAATTCTAGAGTCAATGTTTTATCAATCATAATGTTCCTCATATGATAGATATCTTTAAATATTGTAACGATTTACATGTAGAAGATAGATTATATTTGTTCTGTTTTGACTCCAGAGGTCAGAACTAGACTCAATGAAGTTGAAAAGAAACACATTCAGGTTTGACATAAGTAAAAACTCCCTAATAATGTAACAAGGACAGGCTCATTTTCAAAGTGCTTCTAATGCTCCTCTCCACATGGAAGAGGATAGGTAGTCTGTTTCTAGGACAGTCATGATAACTGTGATGAAAATATTTTGATGAGACTTTGGAGCATATATAGATAGTCTATAACTAGTTATGATTGTCTGTTAACCATATAATAGCAGTCTCTTTAGTAGTTTACAGTGGCAGAAATAGAACAGGGGGGGCCTTCCAAAGGTTTGACTTGACCTTAATGTGTGTTTCTCTCTCCCTCTCCCTCTCTCTCTCTCTTTTTCCTTTTCTCCCTTAGTTTGATTCCTTCACTAATGGCAACCAGTGAAAAATAAAATTGTAAGGGGAGAAGCCAACAAGTGGCCCTGTGAAAACAGACTTTGACCCATTGTCTTGCTATATACTATTTCACTGTAGGAAAAGGAATCTGGAAGCTCTAACATTGTGAGCTTTGAAAAGTTAGAAAAGTGAACCACTAGGAATCCAGAAGTTTGGGAGTTCAAGAGTTAGAAACCCCACAGAGTTTTGCAGCTAGCTCACCTTCTATGCCCCAAGGACTGAAAAAACAAACCATGAAGTTTACTCTCATCACATTTGACTAAAGGAAGGAATAAAATCCACAATCATTTTGTTATGAAAACCTATCTTACAACACAGGAAATTGGGGGAGAAGGAGATAAACAGGGTGAAGGGGGATGATGGAAGGGAGGGCAATGGAAGGAGGGAGCAACTTGAATAGAAACAATGGGGGGCAGGATAGGATGGAGGGAAATATAGTTAGTCTTAAACAACACGACTATTATGGAAGTCATTTGCAAAACTACACAGATGTGGCCTACATTGAATTGCCTGCCTTCCCAAAGGGAATGGGTGGGGAGG
>CM053769.1:147698812-147721951 GCA_028658325.1 Potorous gilbertii
AGAGAGGGCAGATTGGTGATATGGGTAATTAGAATGTCCAGTGTATCGGGGAGGGGGGCAGGGACAAATGGGGAGAAAATTTTGGAACCAAAATCTTGTGAAAATGAATGTAAAAAGTTAAATAAATTTATTTTAAAAAAAAGAAAGAAAGAAAATAGGACTTTGGAAGTTTTGTTTTAATATGTCAAAGACTTGGCATAGGAAGACTGGGGGCTTCCAGTGATTCATCGTAAAAGTACCTAAAAAACTGGAAGACCAGATAGCCCTACCACAGACATGAGAGCCAGAAAGAATTACAAAAGGGGGAAAATTGTTTAAATTGATTCATTGCCTATACCCTTCATCTTCTTTAATCAGTAGGAAGATATGGATCAAGATGGGAACTGGAATGGATGGATGGATAACAAGCAATGGAAGAAAGAAAGAAGAGTGAATTGTTACCTTGTCTGTTTTCCCTACCCCAAATCCTGTCTTAACCCACATCTCCCTACTGATTAGAAAGGGTGGAGGAGAATAGGAACAGGTGGAAAGTCACTTTATGGCTCCCTTCTCTTTAGCATGACCACCTAGTCAAGTCAGTAAGCATTTAAATTGATTTAAATACGTTAAATAAATGTATTTTATTAAATAAATTTATTATCTATTAAATATAATTATTAAAATTAAAATTTGATGGTTCACGTGTTTTTACATCATATATACATTAGCATATATAATTTGTATTAGACTCATGGTTTCTTTTTGAAGAGTAATTCATCTCTCTCTTTGTCAAGAATATTGTTCTGTGAATTGTGAACTTCATGCTTAGAAAAGGAGAGTCATTCAATATAGTGATGGATAAGAGAGAAGTACTACCTATTATACCTTTCATTTGGTGTCCTTGGTAAGGTCCATAAGCCAAGACAGCAAGAAAACCTCCCAAAGTACCAAAGTATAGTATAATCCTTCAGGTTATAAGAATGTCTAACACCAGTTTATAGGCACAGTGCCACTCATTCCAGTCCTCATCTTTGAGCTTAAAATCTTTGTGTTTAGAATCCCATAATGTAAGAGTAAAAAGCAGCAATCTGAGAATGATCCATCTTCATCTTCTGCCTTGAGACTATTTGTAGACTTACACATTACAAGCTAAAGCTTGATACAGAGTGAGAGGTGCCAAACTCTATAATACCATTCCCCTCACTTGCTACATTCTGCAGAAATCACAGCTTCTTCTATGTTACCTCAGCTGCTTTAAGCCAGTGAGCATTTATTATGTACTTTCTATGTGACAGGCATAGAGCTAAGCACTGGGTGATACAAAGAAAGACAAAAACACTATCCTGTCCTCAAGGAGCTCACATACTACTGGAAGAAACAACATGCACATAACTGTGCATGTGCACAATTCCATATTTTGGAAATAAAATAAAATCTCAGAGAAAAGGAATTTGGGAGTTTCTCTCCCAAGGGATTGTTAAAATCCTCCTCTAGGAATTTAGGACTTGAACTGACTATTAAAAGTCAGAGAAGCTAGGAGTCACATGTGAGAAAGGAGAGTATTCTAGAAATTGGATTGTAATGACTAATGTTTTCATGATCGGGGGGAGGGAGGGAACAAATTTTAAAAACCAAAACTTCTTTATTATAAGCAGGTCAAATGAACTTTATCTTACAGTTGTGTGGTACATCCAAGGTCATTTTGGACAGAACATACCTAATCAGGACTCTCTGGTGATCTTTCAGTCTTTTAATAAGGACTTCAAAAGAGATTAAAACTCACTTCTTAAGACAGCCCTTTCCAATTTTAGATACCTCTAATTATTAGAAAAGGTTCTTTTTTCTTATGTTGAGGGAAAATTATTCTCTTTGCAACTTCCACATGTTGTTCCTAGTTCTATCCTCAGGGACAAGTGAAGTCTCTCCGATGAGAATCATTCAATACTTGAACATTGTTATCATGTCCCCAAAATTTTCCTTTTCCTAGGCTAACCATCCCTAGCTCCTTCATCTGGTCTCCATGTGGCATTGTCTCAAGGTCACCAAATGTTCTCCTCTGGGAATATCCAGTTAACAAATGTCCTTCCTAAAGTCCAATAACCAGAAATGAATATAATGCTTTAGATGTGGTCTGACTAGGATACAATAGAGTGGGATGATTATCTCTCTTATGTACTAAAATCCCTAAATTTCTTTCAGAAGGACTATTTCCTAGCCACATCTCACCCTTATTTCACTTATGAAATTGACTCTTATTTTCAACCCGTGTGGACTTTTTATTTTTCTGTACTAAGATTTATCATACGAGATTTGACCCAGTGTTCTAGCCCTTTAGAAAATTTTTGTACTCTGACTCCCTTAATCAATATATTAGTTGCCCCTCTCATTTTTTTATCACTTGAAAATTTACTGTGCATTCACCTGAGTTGGAAAAAGTTGTTAAATCACACAGAATTCAGTACAGATCCCTGGGGCTGATATTCAATAGCCAAGTTTTTTGGTGTCACTTCTGGCTGACATTTAAAAAATAATTTTAAAAATATCTTACTGTAAGAATTCAATTTCTTGGAGTCGTTTTAAAATGAAGAATTGTACCATCACAAAAAAATTTAAGAACAACGATTTCACAGAGGAAAAGCTTAAACATTCTAATATTTCCTTAGTATCCAAGGTTCTCCACAACATAGTTCCATCATTCCCTTCTAGACTCATTTTTAACTTCTCCTTTCCATGTGACCAATAATTTACATCCACACAGAAAGTAGCACAGTTCCTTATGCATCATAGACATCTAATGTTTAATTCATGAAAGAATAAACCACATATGCATTTTCTGTATTTTTTTCTATCTTTGTCCCTTTGCCTGCCACTGTCTTTCCATCTTTCTTGAGCAATTTGAAACTATGCCCCCACAAAATCTTCCACTGAGATTTTATAGCCTGTGACCATAGGCAAGATACTTAGAGGCTCTGAGGCTAGGCCAGGACACTAAGATTGCTGAACAAGTGCTCTCTCATTTTAAAAGTGAGCACACAGAATATAGTCAACAAATACTTGCTGATTTTTCTAAGATTGCATCAAATCTGGAGTTTGTAAGTTTCAGGGGGTCAGAGAAGAGAGAATTCAAAGGACAGTTTTTCCTCTGAGAACCTTCCTCAGAGCTCCCTTCATATCCTGGTTCCTCAAACTATAGATGAAGGGGTTCAGCATGGGGGTCACCAGCATACATAACTATGGCCACTGAGTCCTTCACAGAGTAAGTTTTAAGGGGTTGCAAATAGACCATAGAGAGAGTTCCATAGAACAGGGAGACAACAGTCAGGTGTGAGGCACAGGTAGAGAATGCTTTGTACTTCCTAGCAGCTGAGGGGATCTTCAGGATGGTCTTGACAATTCGGACATAGGAATAGACCATAAGAGACAAGGGATTAATGAAGAAGAGACAACCTGTTACAATTAGCACTGCGTGATTGACTCGAGTGTCAGAACAGGACAGTTGTAATAGGACATACATCTCACAGAAGAATGTGATTGACTTCTCAGCACCCACAGAATGTCAAGGTGGCCATGAGGATTGTGTGAGTCAACCCATAGAGAATGGAGAGGACCCAGCATGGAACTAGCAACAGAACGCACAATCTGGGGCTCATGATCATGGTATAGTGAAGAGGATGGCAGATGGCTACAAAGCGGTCATAAGCCATCATAGCCAGGAGGAGATTGTCCAGAGCCACCAATGAAACTAAAAAATACAACTGTATCAGGTACCCAGTGTAGGAGATGGCCTTTTTCTGGGTATGTAGATTCACCAGCATCTTGGGAACTGTATTAGACACAAAGTGGACATCAGTGAAGGAGAGGTTGGCCAAGAAGAAGTACATAGGGGTGTGGAGGTGAACATCAGAGGCAATGGCCAAGATGATCATCAGGTTCCCAACCAGGTACATGGCCAGGAACAGCCCAAACAGATACCTCTGGAGTTCTGGGTCCTGAGTAAGGCCCAAGAGGAGGAACTCAGAAGCACTGGTTTGGTTTTGAAAGCCCATGTCTCTGGCTATCTACAGCATTGACAAGTCTTTGTACAGCCTCTACTGGGTACCTGAAAACAAGAACAAAAATTTTGATCTATGAATAGGTGATCAATAATTATTTCTGAATGAATGAATTGTGGAAGTATGAATAAACGTTTGAATTATCCAATGCAATTCAATCCAACAAAGATTAATTGATATCACGTGTGAAATATTATGCTAAGAACTTGGGTTATGAAGAAAAAACTAATTCACTCCCCTCAAAGAATTTAATGAATATAGAAACAATGTGAAATAGTAGAGAGGAGGCTAAATTTAAAGTCAGAAAATTCTAAGATCAAATCCTACCCTGGATATTTTTGAAAATTTATTTTTAGTTCTAAATTTTCACCCTCTCATCTTCCCCTCTGTCACTCATTGAGAAAGCAAGAGAAACAAAGCTCATTACAAATATGTATAGTCAAAATAAATTCATACATTAGCCATGCAGAAAAAATTAAAATTGAATTTAAAAATCCTTCAGTCTGCACTCTGAGTCTATCACTTTTGTAACTGAAGGAGAGTAGTATGTTTCATCATGTGTCCTCTGGAATTGTGGTTGGTTCCATTGCATTAAGACTTCCTGAATCTCTCAAAGTTGTCTATCCTTACAGCAACAACAATAATATTGTTCTTATTGCATAAATTGCTCTCCTGCTTCTGCTCACTTCATTTTTCATCACTATACAAAGATCTTACCATATTTTTCTAAAAACCATTCTCTTCATTATTTCTTATAGCACAATAGCATTCCATCATACACATATATCGTAACTTCTTCAGTCATTCCCCAACTGATGGCCACCCCCTCAGTTTCCAATTCTTTTCCATCACAAATAAAAAATCTTTGCAACCAATTTCTTTGGTAAAGCCCTCATTTCTCAGATATGAGAGGAACAGATTCAAATGTATAAGAATAAGAGTCATTATCCAATTTGCAAATGGTCAAAGGATGGTATGAATATCTAATTTTAGAGGAAGAAATCCACATTAAAAATGCTCTAAATCACTAAAAATGAAATAAGGTAATTAAAACAATTCCAAAATACCACCTCATATCCATTAGATTGACTAAATTGACCCAAAAGAAGTAAAATGACAAATGCTAGAGGGGTTGTGGGGAAAACATATGTCTCAATTAATACATTTTTGGTAAAGCTGCAAATTGGCCTAATTACTTTGAAAAGCAATTTGGAACAATACCCAAAAATCAAACACTAAGATTTTACAGCTGTGTGACCATGGGCAAACACACACACACACACACACGCTCTGAGGCTAATCCAGCTCTCTAAGACTGTTGTGCTCTGAATTAGGTCAGAATTATTAACTTATGCATGAATGCATTCAGATGGGCTACTCATTCTGAAAGAAATACTGGGCAGGTATTTCATTATGTCAGATGTGGCCATTCTACTAGTTACTTTTTCTTAACTCCTTTTTTTTTTTTTAATTAAAAGGGAGGGTTCTGTTTCAGGACAGAGTAGGTTTTAAGTATGTCCATAATTGACAATGAAGATTAAAAAGCAAAAATTCATGAGGACAACTGATTTTACAAAATGTTTAAAAGAAAGAACATGTATGAGTTGGAGACTTCAAAGAGCTTGGCACGAGGCACTTGACAAATGCTTGCTGATTGATTGATGGCAAAATAGATATGAGGTGAAAGAGAAGGAAACAAAGATGACTTCCGAATTCCAGGCCCTCTCTGAAAGTCTGGAAAACGCTCCCTGGGATGGCAAGCGGGGACGTTTGAAGTTTGATATTATGCTTCTGAACTTTATGCCATTTTAACAGGAGTCGCAGAGAGAGGTATTATGTAAGAAAAAAGAAGATCAAGAATGAGTAAAGACAAAGTAGTATGGCGGGGGGGGGGGGGTAGAGGGGAGAGCAGTGGACTCGGAATCACAACATGTGGGTTCAAATACAAGTTCTGACAACTACAATCACTATGACTGCAACCAACTCGTTTAACTATTTTGAGGCTCATTTCTTCACCTGTAAAACAGAAATAATGATATTTATACTAACCTACCTTACAGGGCTTATAGGGAAAAAACTTAAACTTTTAAATGTCATTTAAAATGTCTGTATGGGATCAAAGACATTTCCATGTCTAGATGAGAACTAACAGAAAGTATGTGAAAATACTGTAAAAATAAGTCACTGAGTGATATATGTTTTTGGATGGTCTTTATATAACTGTGAGGGTATTTCAGGGATAAGCAAATTAATGCATTTATCTTTAATTTTTTGTATTAATCTTTACATGAGGTTCTTCTTTGTGCCCCAAAACCCCGGTGGAGTGAGAAGGTCTAATGATATACAAAATGAAACAGTGAAACAGAAGTCATAGGGAAGGTGGAGAAGAAAGTATTAATGATTATCTGAGATTTTTTGTGGATATGCAGTCATTTCAATTTGGATAAACTGCATGGAAATTGCATGTTGGGTCAATCTGACCCAATTCTAGGTGCTAGGAAAAGTATTTCCATTCTTCTGGGAGGAAGGTCATGGCCAGTGGCTCTACTGGGTCCAACATAATGCTGCAACTCTTACCTGACCTTATACAGGGACTTGGAAGAAAATTGGTAATAAATTCAGAAACATTCAAATTACTCTGACTGTTTTTTATGTCCTTTTGATTCTTTGAAGCAATTTAATTATTTGTGAATGTACTCTTTCCCTAATAAGTTAACCTAGAAAGAGCTATGAATGGACTCCAGAAGGCATTGGCTGAGTAAAAAAGATAGTTGGATCTTCGAAGCTATCAATACCCCTTACTCTCAACTTTGCATAAAAGTAAGTGTTGAGGAAGATATTGGAAAGATTCTAATCCAGCATGGTTTTCTCTCTGGCTGGACCTGGGGAGTGCTCCACACACCCAGGGAAGATACAGATATTGACAGTCTCATCTTGGCTCTCATATATGTCTAGTCATTTACCTGATTCACACATTCTGCAGGTTTAAATGTCTGTACATGCAGGGACTTTGGTACTCAAGGCTCATGTCTTCTTACACCCTAGCAGAGTAGTACAAATTTGTTGAATTGAATTAGATATTAAGTATCATCATCATACCGTTAGTTATTTTTTATACATTTTCAAGTTTAATAATGAAATGACTATTCTCTACGACATTTTGTTGTGTATAAAGTACTATACATTCATTATCTCACTTGATTTTCACAATACCTCTGCGAAGTACAGTATTATCTCTGTTTTATAGATGAACTGCAGCTAAATCTCAGAGAATTTAAGTGACATGTTTATGGTCATAAGTCCAAGAATTAAGACTTCTAACTCTTCCCCCTTCCTCTAGGACTTCTAACCCAATGACAAATTCAGTTCAGTCAGTCCCCTCCTAATCCATGTGGTATTCCTTTCCCTCACATCATAAAAAAATATGAAGCTGCTTAACATATCACAACCTCCTGACTTCCCTTCAGTGTGACAGATACTAAGCAGATAACGCCATTCCCTTCATACTGGCTTCTAATGTGATATGCAAAGAAACATACCAGCAGGGGAAGGGAATTAGCAGATGAAGCTAAATGTTCAAGCTATATGGGGCTTCTTTTATTATCTGTTAGAATCAAATACTCAGATCTTCTGTGAAAGTAGTCTCTCAGTTACAACTCTCATAAGCCCTGATCTGGCCTCTGGGATGCCCCAATTTTCCCCAGGGAAGAGCAGAGCCCTAGGACAATAAGGTGGAAAGGTTGCTAAAAAAAAAAAAGGCAGGAAAACTTTTGGTTGTATCCCCTTTCCTTCTTTATATCTTTTCACATTCCTTCTTTCCTATCTCTTCATCTCTGATCCTTTCCTCTCTTCTTCTTCTCTGTCACCATCCTTGTCAACTTTTCTGCCATATCATTGTCTCTGCCTTTCTTCCTGTCCTCATCATCTCACACCTCTGTGACTATTATGTCTATCTCTTTTTCTCCTCCTCTCTTTGTGTCTGTCTCCATCCCTCCTTCTCTATCTCTCCCTTCCTCTTCCTATTCTCTCTCTCTTTTCTCCCTCCTTCTCTCTCTTCTCTCTCCCTCTCTTCCCTGTCCCTCTCTCCATATTATTAGAAATTTTCTCCCAATCTTCATCATTTCTCTACCATGTTTCTATCCCAAGCTTCTTTTGCTGTTTTTGACTACTTCCATCCCTCCTGCTTACTATTGTGTTTCTCTCTCCCTAATCTTTTTTTTCAAATATTCCTTGCCTCATCTTCCATTAGAGATGGTCCAAACCCACATCCCAATATCTCTGGGGTTCAAAGTTAACCTAAATCTCTCCCTTTCCTCAATAGAGTTCCTCCCTCAAGCAACTGAGCTTCTATACAAACACTCATAAGTTGCACCCTTTGGGCTCTGAGTTTATCACAGAGGTTTGGACAGAGTTAGGAACCTGAGGCTATGGCAGGATTGTTGGCAAAATTCTTCAACAACTTAAGTTCAGATCAAGATTAAAGAGAGAAATAGAAAAATATGGACATATATTAGTGATGTGTATCTGTATGTGTCTCTGATTGTGCTTACATGTATATGAACATTTATACATGTTTATACAGATCATTTTCTTTGTACATGTAACCAGGTGTTTATATGTTGATCTACAGAAAACTACAAAAACTCCTATTTACCTTACCCTTATCTAGATGGCCTGTGCTCACCTCAGAAGCAGTCATAGAAAGCCCTGGCTCCATTCTCTGCTCTTCTTTCAAGATGGTGGGGCTTTCACAGTGAGACAGGAGCCAAGGGAAAAGGAACCTTTTTCCTACAGTAGAAAGTTGATGCTTGGGTCTGTGGGGCACCAGGGCTGAGCTAGTAGGATTGAGCAACAGGAACCATGTCTCTAAAGTCAGAGGAGTCAGAATTGGGATGGCATGAAATACGTATGTGTATATTTATAAGATTAGGGGAACCTGGGAGATAATTCCCAAAGGTCCTCATTGGAAATGAATAAAGATAATTATGTCTTGGTGGCTCCACAATGAAAGCAGACTGTGGGAAGGAATTTTAGGAAACAAGTCCCACAGGATGAAAACAGCTCACTCAAACTCTAACCCAACCATGAATCTGGAACCAACTGCACTAGGGAAGCTCCTCTCTTATAGAGGCAGCTAGGTGGCACACTAAATAGAGCACTGTGTCTAGAGTCAGGAAGGACAGAGTTCAAATCCAGCTTCAGACACCTCTATCTACTGGGGCTTCCCAAACATTCACTTACCACAAAGTAAAAGCTGGTTTAATTTAAGAGGGATACTAGATCTTCTATTATCTGACTTCTTTTAAATAGTGCTTAGAACTGTATTTGTAAGGAGCTGTTCCACATTTCAGCTGTTTCCACAACACTGCTGGAAAGATAAGCATCCCAAGGATTTTCCTCATGTACCTTCAGATCCTCTCTTCCAATGACAGCCTGAGAAATTCTTTGTTCTTCCCCTTTTATACTGACAATTTCAAAACCATATATTTGCCTCTCCACTGATTCTAGTCACTTGATTTCTCTATATTCTCACAGTGTTGACTCCATGGGTAGCAATTTCAATAAGGAATCCTTCATGATTGTACTGCTAACACCTTTCACCTGTACTCCTACCCTTCATAACTTTCCATCAAACAACAGTTATGAAACCATAATGACTCAATTGCCAGACACACTTCAAACTTATTTTTATAAATTAAGTGGTATCAGAATGCTCTTGTTTTTCTTGTATTGATGGCCCCCACACACAATTACATTATATACAGCAGGTTACCAGATCTTCTCTTTCTTCAAACCTGTAACTCCGGGCCCATATCCATCTCTCTTAGTATATAATTCCTACTTAAAGAGAAGATTAAGGACATCTGATATGGACAATCTTATTTCACTAATTCCATACCTCAAAGTATTTATGTCTTTCTCATTCTTTCTTCCTTTTGTCTAGAACTAGAGCATGAGATCATCCTCCTTGCCTATGTTAATCTGTGTAAATATGCCCTATATGCTATCTAGAATCCTCCGCTATCATTCTCTCTCTCTCTCTCTCTCTCTCTCTCTCTCTCTCTCTCTCTCTCTCTCTCTCTCTCTCTCCCTCCCTCCCTCTCTCTCTCTCTCTCTCCCCCCGCCTCACCCCCTCTCCTACTCAGGTGAATTCTTTGATTGTGGGGACTATTTTTTCTTTTCCTAGTATCTCCAACATGTAATAGTACATAGTACGCATAGTAATTGACTAATAAGCCTTTGTTGATTGGCTGATCTGGTTCATCAGAAAATCTACATTCCTGATAATTTTATCTCCACAATATCTCTTACATCTATCTCTTATTTTCTATGTCCAATTAATGGAAATGTGGTAAAACCTTTATTAACTCTGTAATAGAAAACCATAGTAGCTTCCTAACCAGTCTACTTGCCTCTATTATTTCCCTTGTCCATTCCATTCTTCATATCACTATCAAAGTCATTTCCCTAATGTCCATCTAACTACATTATCAGCTCAAAAACAAGCCCATCATCACTGCCACCTACTACCTAGTTCTAGATCACATACCCAAGGCTATCTCTAAAAGGGAACTGGCAGAGGGGTGACATTCTTGGGTAGGGTGTTCCTGGATTATGTGTAGAAAAAGGAATAAGTTCAGAAATCAGCAGCAACAATGGTGTAACTCAGACCCTGGGCACAGCAAAGTGTCATTTCCACCATCTCGGTCAGCCTACAGGTGAATAACCAATTGAGGAGTCATAAACTAAAGGGGAGTCTATTGTTCTGACCCTCAGACCAAACAGTGATTTTTAGCTGGTTGACAGTTGCTGAATCCAGAAGCAAATTGCTCTTGCTCAGATCTAAATTCAGGTTGGAAACTTGCAAAGCTGTTGGAAACTTGCAAAGCTATAAGACAAGTGGAGAAATAATCAGACTTTGCCCTTGACCACTTTGGGAGCACTGAAAGCTTGCAGGTCCCTAAATTCTCCCTGAGATCCTGGAATAATTCTACACTCAATAACCCCAAAAGAGCAGCAACAAGACAAGCCCATAATGCCCCCCAAAAGTGCCTCAGAATCCTTCAAGGCTAAAATCAATAAATAGACTGGAAGAAAAAGCAAAAAAGGAAAGAAGAAGAAAAAGTAGAAGAATAAACACAATTGCTCCAAAACATTTACAAGCTTAAAAAAACAATGTGGGCACAAATTTAACTAGGATTCTTGAAAACCTTGAAGCAAAAAAAATTGTAAAGAGTGAAAACAAAAAGTTTTGTAAGTGAAACGAAAGTGCTTGAGGTCAGGGCAAAGCCAAGAGGGCGGAGTAACAGCACGCACTTTGTAGAGCACTCTCACCAAGCCCAGCCAAATATCTGTTAAAAAAATGGCTTAAACAAATTCTGGAGCTGCAGAACCCATGCAGAATGGTGGAGTTAAGCAAATCTCCAGCCCAAGACGGTCTGGAAGGTTGCCAGAAAGTGTCTGTCACACCACACTGGGACCAGAGGGCAGACCTCTGCGTATGGGCAGCAAGTGCACAGAGGGGACCTGAGCAGACCTTGGGAAAACTGAATCTCTCACACCTGTAGTGGTTTCTAGACTTCATGATCCCAAAATGCTGAGGATAAATTGGAAGGTCAGCATGAAAAGCCTGTGGAACCACTGCAGGAGGAGAGGTCTGACCCCAGTCTCAGGGCAACTGAGGGGGAAGGGGGCAGAGGAACACACAGCAGCAGCAGGGGAAGCCATAGCCAGTGTTTCTGGAGCTCTAGGCCCACAGATTGTGGGGGGATCAAGCACTGATAGTATACCCTCCCACTCCCACTGAAAGCAGAGAATTACCATGACAAAAAGCTCAAAAGTTAAGTAAATGGCTGGGGAAACGAGCAAAAACCAAAAACAGAATCAGAATATAGAATCTCACTTTGTTCACAAGGAAGACCAAAGCATGCAAATGGAAGACAACAAAGTCAAAATTCCTCTATCTAAAGCCTCCAAGAAAAATATGAATTGGTCTGAGGCCATGGAAGAGTTCAAAAAATGTTTTGAAAAAGTAGAGCAAAAATTGGAAAGAGAAAGGAGAGTGATGCAAGAAATCATGAAAAACAAGTCAACTGCTTCCTAAAGGAGATGCAAAAATGCTGAAGAAAATAACATTTTAAAAAACAGAATAACCCAAATGACAAAAGAAATCCAAAAGGCCAATCAGGAGAAGAATGCCATGAAAGGCAGAATTGATCAAATGGAAAAGGACATCCAAAATCTCATTGAAGAAAATAGTTACTTAAAGATTAGAATGGAGCAGATGGACGCTAATGACTTTATGAAAAATCAAGAAATTATGAAACAAAACCAAAGAAATGAAAAAACTGCAGACAATGTAAAATGTCTCATTGGAAAAAACAACTGACCTGGAAAATAGATCCAGGAGAGATAACTTAAAAAGTATGAACAACCTAAAAGCATTATCAAAAAAAAGAGCCTAGACATCATCTTTCATGAAATTATCAAGTAGAATTGCCCTGATATTCTAGAACCAGAGGGTAAAATAAATATTGAAAGAATCCACTGACCATGTCCTGAAAGAGATCACAAATAGAAAACTCCTAGGAATATTGTAGCCAAATTCCAGAGTTTCTAGGTCAACGACAAAATATTGCAAGCAGTTAGAAAGAAACCATTCAAGTATTGTGGAAATGAAATCAGGATAACACAAGATCAAGTAGTTTCTACATTAAGGGATCAAAGGGCTTGGGAATATGAACTGAGTATAATACTTCAGGAGAAAAAAATGCTCATTCAATGAAACAGAGGACTTTCAAGCATTCTTAATGAAAAGACCAGAGCTGAATAGAAAATTTGACTTTCCAACAATCAAGAGAACGGGAAAGAGAAATCATAAGTGACTTACTAAAGTTGAACTGATTACATTCCTACTTGGATAGATAATATTTGTAACTCTTGAGACTTTTCTCAGAATTTGGGTAGTTGGGGGGATTTTATATGTATATATACATATGTATATGTATATATACATATATACACAGAGGGTACGGGGTGAGTTGAAAAGGAGGGGGTGATTGAAGGGTGAGAGAGGAATATATTGGGAGGAGAAAGGGAGAAATGGAATGGGGCAAATTATCTCTCATAGAAAAGGCAAGAAAAAACTTCTTCATGGAGGGGGAAAGAGGGGAGGTGAGAGGGAAAAAGTGAAGCTTACTCTCATCATATTTGGCTTAATGAGGGAATAACCTGCACACTCAATT
Source organism: Potorous gilbertii (assembly GCA_028658325.1). Lineage (NCBI taxonomy): Eukaryota > Metazoa > Chordata > Mammalia > Diprotodontia > Potoroidae > Potorous > Potorous gilbertii. The sequence continues at coordinate 147,712,089 of CM053769.1, forward strand.
TGGCATGAAAATCTATCTTACACTACAGGAAAGCAGGGAAGAAGAGGATGAGTGGATTTGGGGGGATGATAGAAGGGAGGGCAAATGGGAGGATGTGTTAATTAAAAGTAAACACTTTTGGGGAGGGACAAGATCAAAAGAGAGAATAGAATAAATTGGGGCAGGATAGGATGGAGGGAAATATAGTTAATTTTTCATAAAACGACTAGTTAAAATAGATCCAGGAGAAATAATTTTAAAATTATTGAACTACCTGAAAGCCATGATCAAAAAAAAAGCCTAGACATTGTCTTCCATAATATTATCAAGGAAAACTACCCTGATATTCTAGAATCAGAGGGCAAATAAGTATTGAAAGAATCCACCAATCCCCTCCTGAAAGACTTGAAAACAGAAACTGCTAGAAATATTGTGCCAAATTTCAGAGTTCCCAGATCAAGGAGAAAATACTGCAAGTAACTAGAAATAAACAATTTGAGTACTGTGGAAATACAATCAGGATAACACAGGATCTGGCAGCTTCAACATTAAGGAATCGAAGGGCTTGGAATGAGATATTTCAGAAGTCAAAGGAACTGGGATTGAAACCAAGAATCACCTACCCAGCAAATCTGAATATAATACTTCAAGGGAAAAAATGGTCATTCAATGATATATATGACTTTCAATCATTCTTGTTGAGGAAAAGACCAGATCTATATAGAAAAATTTGACTTCCCAAGCTAAGAATCAAAAGAAACATGGAAAGGTAAACAGGAAAGAAAAATCATAAAAGACTCTCTAAAGTTGAACTGTTTACATTACTACATGGAAAGAAAATATTTTTAACTCCTGAATCTTTCTCAGTATTTGGGTAGATGGAGAGATTGTACATACATACACAGACATACACATAGATAGAGAGGACAGGGGTATGTTGTATCAGAAAAAATGATATCCACACAAAAAATTAAAATAAAATAAAAAAATTAAGGGGTGAAGGAGGAAAATTCCAGGAAGAGGAAGGGAGAAACGGAACAGGGCAGGCTATAACTCATAAAAGAGATAAGAAAAATCTTATTCAACAGAGGAGATAAAGGAGAAAAGGAAGGGGGGGAATAAAACTACTCTCTTCACATATAGCTGAAGGAGAGAATAACATGCTCACTATTTGATATGAAAATTCATATCACACCACAGAAAAGAAGGAGAAGAGGTGACAAGTGGGGTAAGGGGATTGTTAGAAGGGAGGGCAAATAGGAGAAGGGAGTCACTTTCGAGAAGGGACAAAGTCAATTGTAGAGGGAAAAAATAAGGGAAAATAGAATAGGACAGAGGGAAATATAATTAGTACTACACAACATGATTATTATGGAAGTCTTTTGCAAAAGAATACATATTTAGTATGTATTGAATTGCTTCCCTTCTCAGTGGGGCTGCAGAGGGAGCAGAGTAGGGAGAGAAGTTGGAATTCAAAGTATTAGAAATGAATGTTGAGAATTTTTATTGCATATAATCTGGAAATAAGAACTATAGGGAATGGGGTATAGAAACTTACCTTGCTCTACAAGAAAAGAGAGAAGATGGGGATAAGGGAAGGGTGGGGTGTGAGAGAAGGGAGGGTACGTTGAAGGAAGGAGTAATAAGAATGCAAGGTATTAGGAAGTGGGAGGAGGGGAGTGATGGGCAGAAAAATTGGACGTGTTACAAAGTGAGGTAAAAGCAATTAGTACCAAAACAATAGGCTGAATTAATTACTGAGAATAAATCAATGACATCTTTAGTTTGGGGAAAAGAATTTCAGTCTAAATTTCCTCTAGGAAGGTAGCCTCCAGTAAAATTTGGCATTGATGGAAAAGTTAAGGTTTTTATGGTAAATTTGATTTTATGATTGCTATTTAATCAGAAACTAGAACATGTATAGAAAGACAAGTAAACCACTTAAGACTTGCCTCAAAAGATGTTCCTTAGCCAAAGTGAAAATTATAATCATATTTGAAACCTGGTAATTGGAACTTGCCATTTTTTAGATTCTATGGGACTATTAAGTAACTGTTCTTCTGAGTCTAACTCCAGGTATGGGTAGCAAGAAAGGCCATCTGGGCTTCCAACTCATGACATCAGTAAGATGGTGAGAGGCTGGTATGAACTGCAAAAGGTGATCTCATGGGAAGGGTGGGAGAGAGGCTGTTCAGCCTGGGCTGAGGTAGGATTCTCCTGACTCAATCCCACTTACACCTGGCAGACCTTAAGCCTGACTGAATGTAAGTGGGTAATCTAATCCTGCCTGCAACTGACATGAAGTCAGGGAGATATTGTATCCCTTCAATGTCCTTACTCTTTGTGGCAATTTCCTATAGTCAAAAGGTTTGCAAGCTTAATACCAGATCTATTCAATTATAGATTATTGGTAGGGGAACATCTGAGGTTAAGTCTAAAATTAAGCTATTAAGCATAGGACCTTAAACCAACAACAATAAGTTAGGATCCTTTAATTCTTAGCAATACTGTGGAGACAATTAGGTGAAGAGCTTGTGAAGTTAGCAACTTAAATATTATTTGTGTCTCAGTTGGTTAATGTTCTAAAAAAAATTATTTTGTGGTTCATATTATAAATGCTTTAAAAAGAAGTATCACCTGACCAAAAGTTTGAATTGTTTTATCGATTATAAATCATGTTTAAAAAATGAAAAATAAAATTTTTTTAAAAGTCCAATTCAAATCCTCTTTCACTGATGTATTTTAAATCATTTTTAAAAACATGTTGAATACTTACTAAGCATTAGATCCTGTATTAGTTCCCTTATGTCTTCTCAATTATCCTTGATCTATCCCTTCTCCAAGTTCCTAAATCACTAAGTTTTCTAAGTTAGCAATTCTTTATGGACAAAATTAAGAACTTCTTTTATGATGCAAATATAATCATATCTGAATATGGGAATATTGTCATGGATTTTTTGGTAAGGGAAGGGAATTACTAACTAAAACAATTTAATTTAAACATTATTATTCAACGTACAATGTCCAAGACAATTTTATAAGAGAATAAGTTTCAGCTAAGCTGCTTCTCTCCATTGATAGAGGGAATTTCCACATCTTCAGAAATAGATTATTTCTGGATAATACTGGCATTGGACACAGGACAAGGCACAATTTGGTGGCTCCATTGCCCATTACGCAGACTGAGGTCACAGTTTCAGGATGAAGAGAACCGCTTATTGTAACTAGGGAACAGAGGCCTTCGTTGCAGTAACAGACTACAGAGAGAGCAGGGACCCTAGTTCTAGGTCACAGCTCCAGAGCAGAGAAGGGCACTGGCAATTGCAACTGCAATGATCCCTGGGTAAGAACCAGAGCATGTACCATGACAGCAGTGACCACATCTCTCCCTGAATCATACCACTTTAGAATAAGAAAAAACTTACAGATCCCCAGAACCAGCTAAAAAGAAAAAAAAAGCCAGGTTAAAAATCCTGGAGTATGGAATAGTTCCCCAACATTACCCCAAAGTGAGAAAGGCCTAATTTTAACATAAAGTTCAAAAGACAAGAATTAAACTATAAAAATAAGCAGACTACAACGACAAAAAAGAACTTGACCATAAAAATCTACTGTGCTGACAGGGAAGCCCAAGACACAAACTCAAAAGAAAACAAAATCTCAAAAACATCTACAAGCAGAGCCGCAAAGGGAAAATGGAGATTCTGCAAAAGCCAAATAAAGAGAAAAATGAAAAAAAATTATTTTAAAAATCAAATAAGAGTGATATAGGGAAATGGGAAAATTAAATGAGAGCAAAGCAAAATTATGAAAACAAAATTACCAGTTTGATTTTCAGAAAGGCACAAAAATGCAAATGACAATAATACTTGAAGAAACAGAATTTGCCAGATGGTAAAAGAGTTACAAAATTTCAAGAAAATAATGCCTTAAACGTTAAATTTGATCAAGTAGAAGTTAGGGACTCCATGAAACATTAAGAAACCACAAAACAAATTCAAAAGAATGAAAAAAAGAGTGGAAAATATGTAATATCTCATCATAAAAACAACTAAACTGAAAAATAGATCAAGGAGAGATCATTTAAGAATTATTGGACTACCTGAAAACCATAATCAAAAACAGAGCAAGATATCATATTTCAAGAAATCATAAAAGAAAGCTACACTTATATCTCAGAACCATAAAGCAAAATAGAGTACAAGAATCCACTGATCAGCACCTGAAAGAGATTCCAAAATGAAAGCTTTCAGAACATTACCAACCATTTCCAATACTTTCAAGTCCGGGAGAAAATACTACAAGCAACCAGAAATAAATTATGGAGCCACAAGCAGAATCACACAACATTTATGAGCCAACATCATGAATAAGGGGGGGGTTTTTAATATGATATCACAGAAGCCAAAGGAGGTAGCACTGCAACCAAGAATAACGTACCCCAAAAAATGAGTAGAACCCTTTATGAAGGGAGGGTAGGGATAGACCTTTAATGAAATCAAGGATTTTCAAGTATTTTTTACGAAAATACTAGAGATCAAGAGAAAATTTCACATTCGAATGCAAGACTCAAGAGAAGTATAAAAAGATAATAATGAAAGATAAATTACAAGAGAATCAAGGATAAACCATTTACATTTTTGTATGAGAAGATGATACATGTAACTACTAAGAATTTTACTATTATCTAGGGAGTCAAAAGTAGTAGGCTGTGACTTAATTACATTGGAATCATCTCATCCTAGGAATAGTTTGTACAGTAGAAGGGGAAATAAGAGGGAGTGGGCAATGTTTGAAAATCAGTCTGATCAAAGAGGGAAAACTATATACATGTGTGCATGTGTCTAAATACATACATATACACAAACATACACACACAGAGTTGGGCATAGAAATTTATCTTATGCAATAGGGAAGGAGGAGAAGGGGCTAAGAAAAAAGAGGAAGGATGATAGGGAGGGCAGATTGAGGGAGACAGTAGTCAAAAGCAAAGATTTTTGAGGAAAGGGAGGGAAGAAGAGAGGGAGAGGGAGACAGAGAAAAAGAGAGACAGAGAAGATAAAGCAAACAAAAAGAATGGAGGGAAATACACAGTAATCATAGCTGTGAATGTAAATGTGTAAATGTGATGGACTCATTCATAAAACAGAATCAGAAAGCATAATATATTTGAAATCAGAATCCAACAATATGTTGACTATAAGAAACATACTTGAAAAATAAAGATATACATTGTCTCTTTTATATAAGAGACTGGAAAAAATATATTGTGTTTCATTTAAAGTAAAAATGACATGAGTAATGGTCATAATCTCAGTCAAAGCAGAAGCAAAATTAGATCTAAATGAAAAACATAATCAGATAAATCATATTTTGATAAGAGAAAATGTAGACAATGAAGTAAAATGGATATTTAACATATATGCACCAAATGTCATCGCAAACAAATCCTTAAAGGAAAAGTTAAATTAATTAAAAGAAGAAATAGACCAGTAGAACTATACTAATGAGACTTCAATTCATTCCTCTCAAAATTGGACAAATCACAAAATATATAAGAAAAAAGTTGAGAAGATAAATAGAATTTTAGAAATGTTAAATATGATAGAACTCTGGAGAAAACTGAATATAATAAAAATGAGTATGCTTTTTCTTATCTGTTTTTAGTACTTTCATAAAAATGAACCATGTATTAAGGCATAATAACCTCACAAAAAATGCAAAAAGAGCAGAAATATTAAATGCATCTTTTTCTAACAATAATGAAATAAAATTACATTCAGCAAAGGGCCTTGGAAGCATAAATTTAAAAATGATTGGAAACATAATACTCTAATCATAAAGAATGAATGAGGAAAAGGACAAACTAAAAACAATCAACAATTTCACTAAAGAGAATGACAATAAGACAAAACACCAACATTTGGTGGATATAGTAAAAGCAGTACCTGGGGGAAATTTTCTATCTTTGAACACATCAAATGAGAACAGGTGATGAGGAAACAAAACTATAACTCTTTGCAGCTGATATGATGGTACAGAACTTCAAAGAATCAATTAAAAACCTAGTTGAAATAATTAACAACTTTAGCAAAGTTGAAAGATAAGCTCACATATAATAACTCACATAAATCAACAGAATTTCTATATATTACTAACAAAATGCAGCAAGAAGGAATAGTAAGAGAAATTACATTTTAAATAACAGCAAACAGAATAAAATACTTGGGAATCTATCTGCCAAGACACACACAGGAAGTATATTTTCATAACTGGAAAATACTTTTCACACACACAAAAAAAGGAAGATTTAAACAACTGGAGAAATATTAACGACTCAGGGATAGGCCAAGCCAATATAATAGAAATGACAATTCTACCTAAATTAAATTACTTATTCAGTACCTTACCAAGGAAACTACCATAGTATTATTTTATGAAGCCAGAAAAAAATTAAAATTCATCTAGAACAAAAGGTCAAGAATGTCAAGAGAATCAATGAAAAAAGTGTCAAGGAAGGCAGCCTAGCAGTACTAGATTTCAAACTATATTACAAAGTAGTAATCACCAAACAATCCAGTATAGGATAAGAAATACAGTGGCTGATCAGCTGATTAGATTAGCTACACAATACACAGAAGTAAACTGCCATAGTAATGTAGTGTCTGATAAATCCAAAGATGCTAGCTTTTGGAGAAGAAACTCACTATCTGACAAATATTGCTAGGAAAACTGTAAAACAGTCTGTTAGAGAAATTAGGCATAGAACAAAACACACACCATGTACTAAGAACGAAGAAATGAGTCCTCGTGTCAGGAAGACCTAAGTTTATATCCAGCCTAAGATAATTACTAGCTATATGACTGGGCAAGTAACTTAACCTCTGTTGAGTAGGTGTAATGATATTTGCCTCAGTTTCTTCTACCATAAAATGAGGATAATCACACCTACCTCCCAGTGTTATAATGAAGCACCTAGCACAGTAACTGACATTTAATGGGGTATTTAATGAATGTTTCCTTTTTAACTCTTCTGCTTGATAAACTCTAGTGCAATACAAATTCCCCATGTTAGCATTTAAAGGTCTTCAGAAGTTAACTCCAATCTATCTCTCCAGGTTAATTACTCTCCTTCATGAACTTTTCAGTCCAAATAAACTGTCCTCCTTGGTGTTCTCACACAGCATTCAGTTTCTGTCCTCACACCATTGAAAGGCAGTCCCTCATACCTAGAATACACTCCATCCTTCACAACTCAGCTCAGTGTTGCCTCCTAGGTAAGACCTTTCCTGATATCTTCAGGTATCAGTGCCTTCCCCAAAAATTACTTTGCATTTATTTTTTCATGTATTTCACACTAGCATATCTGTTCATATCATCTCCCTTAATGAAATCAATTTTACCTTGGTAACATCTCTTACATACACCATTCTCCCCTCTCCCCTGCAACTACCACCACTCTGGTGCAGGCCTTTGGCACCTCATGGACTAAATTATTGAAATAGCTTGCTGATGGATCTGCCTATCTTAAGTCTCTCTTCATTACACTCCATCCTGAACTCAGCTACAAAAGTGATTCTCCAAACGTTCGGGTCTGACTATACCAGCCCCAATCTCCTCCCCAAAAAAATCCAGTGACGCACTATCACCTCCAGAATGAAGTGTAAAATCCCAAGATTGGCATTCAAGGCCCTTCATAGCCATCACTGTCCACATTTTCAGTTACACCTAATATTCCTCCCTCCATGTATTCTTTCATCCAGTGTGACTGGTTTCATTGCTGTTCTTCAAAAGAAACACTCCCTCTTTCAGCTCTAGCCATTTTCACTAGCTGTTTCCCATGCCTAGAATATTCTCCTTCCTCATCTATACCTCCTGGCCTCCCTGGCTTCCTTAAGTCCTAATTAAAATCCCACATTCAACAGGAAACCTTTCCTAATTTCCTCTTAATTCTAATGCCTTCCCTCTATTGATTAATTTCCATTTGTGCTGTATATAGCTTATTTGTATAAAAGTGTATAAAGGTGTATAAAAAAAAAAATTTATATGTTGTCTCCTCATTATACTATGAGTTAATTGAGAGCAAAGATTGTTTAAACCTTTCTTTCTATATCCAGCACTCAACACAGCACCTAGCACGTAATTGGTTCTTAATAAGTATTTACTGATTGACTTTTATTCTTGTTTGGCACAGTACTTAATATATATTTGTTGATGAATTCATTCTACTATATTGGATTAGAAGCTTAAGGGAAGTCATCCTCATATTTTTTTTCTTTCTCCAGTTGACCACAACAGTTTTCTACAATTCATAATCTCCATTCTTGGGGTGATTGAATAAGAAAAAGAAAAAGATATAATCTCAGTCATGGGGTACTCACACATTGGTCAAGGATCAAGGAGTCAAAAGAAAAAAATGGGGCAGAATCAATAAATAAATTGAAAAGTTTAGCCGAACAACTGCAAGGCTAATCAAGGCAGTCTGCAGTGGTCAGAAGAGAGGAATCATGCTGACTTTCTGTGACACAGGGGACAGCTAAGAGCATAAATAGTACCGCCAAATACTTAAGAAGTGTGTCCCAGAGAGATCTTCCTACATGGGGAGGAAGAGAGGCACCTAGATATAAGGAAATTCCCACGTTTGTCACTAACAAGTATCCCAGAGACCAAATGTCCCCAGTGGTTGAGACATCAAAGAAGAGGAGAACAGGTGAAGGTGAAAAATCCTATATGAAGGAGAGATGAGAAAGTCACAGATAAGCAGGAAACAAGAAGAATAGCCAGGAGACCCACTCACGACAGTCAGGTAAAGTGGGGGAGAATGAGTTCTGTGACCTGGAGCAAGTCACTTAATTTCTACCTGCCTCAGGTTCCTCTTCTATAAAATGGGAGTAATAACACCCATTTTAACAGAGTTGTTGTATCAAATGAGATGACATTTGAAAAGCTTAGAGCACCATGCAAATATTATTATTACAAAATGGGAAAAGATGGAGTTTTTTTAGTATCTGGATTACACACTATAAAATATGATGTGAATCACAGTCCCATGCAACACATTTATTTCTTCCCCAAAGATTTTGGTTTCTCTCAAAGATCAATGAATAGCTCCATATGACCTCTGGGATAATACACAAATTTCTTAACCATAAGGGATATTAGCTATAATATTCAAGGCCCTTCACAATCTGACTCCAACCTACTTTTCCAGATTTATTTCACATTACTGCCCTACACATACTCTATGCTCCAGCCTGAATGGACTAACCAATTCTTTACATTTAGTTCTCTCTCTCTCTCTCTCTCTCTCTCTCTCTCTCTCTCTCTCTCTGTCATTTCCATTCATTCTCAAAAACGATATCTCATACCTGGAGTAGACTCCCTCCTCACCTTACCTGTCAGAAGCCTTATTATCCTTCCGAATTCAATTCCTCCATGAAACCTTCCCTCATCTGCCTCCCTTCCCCCCAAAATAAAGACTTTAAGTCCTCTCCATTCAATTTTGTTGCTAAGTCATTTTAGTCATGTCTGACTTTTCATAAACCTATTTGGGGTTTTCTTGGCAAAGTAGTTTGATACTTCCCTCTCCAGCTTGTTATACACATGTCTGAGGCTGAGTTAAGTGACTTGTCCAAGGACACAAACAGTAAGTGTCTGAGGCCAGATTTGAACTCATGAAAATGAATCTTTCTGACTTCAGGCACAACACTCTATACACTAGATCATCTACCTGCTCATTCTAAATTACATGGTATTATTATACTGAGCTAGAGGGAGTAATTGATAAAATGCTACATCTGGATTCTGGAAGACCTCAGTTCAAATCTGTCCTTAGAAACTTACTGTTTTTGTGACTCACAGAAAAATCACTTAAACTTTGTCTC
>CM053769.1:147722451-147758515 GCA_028658325.1 Potorous gilbertii
AGCAATTTGAAGTCAACACTCAGGGAGGGACAGGATCAAAAGAGAGAATAGAAGTAATGACGGGCAGGATAGGATGGAGGGAAATATGGTTAGTCTTACACAACACGACTGTTATGGAAGTCATTTGCAAAACTCCACAGATATGGCCTATATTGAATTGCCTGCCTTCCCAAAGGGAATGGGTGGGGAGGGAGGGATGGGGAGAAGTTGGAACTCAAAGTTTTAGGAACAACTGTCGAGTATTGTTCTTGCTACTAGGAAATAAGAAATACAGGTAATGGGGAATAGAGAGTTACCTGGCCCTACAGGATAAAAGAGAAGATGGGGACAAGAGAAGGGAGGGATGATAGAAGAGAGGGCAGATTGGTGATAGGGGAAATTAGAATGCTTGGTGTATTGGGGCGGGGGGAAGGGATAATTGGGGAGAAAATTTAGAACCCAAAATTTTGTGAAAATGAATGTAAAAAATTAAATAAAAAATTTATTAAAAAAAAATTCTCGCTATAACAATAAGAGAAGAATAAGAAACTGCAGGAATTAGTGTAGGTAAAGAACAAACTAAGTTATCACTCTTTGCAGCTGATATGATGATATACTTAGAAAATCCCAGAGAAGGAAATAAAAAACTACTTGAAATATCAATCAACTTCGGCAAAGTTGCAGGTTACCAAATAAATCCACACAGGTCATTGGCATTCCTATATATTACTAACAAAGTCCGACAACAAGAGATAGAAAGAGAAATCCTATTTAAATCTATGGTAGACACTATAAAATATCTGAGAGTCTACCGGCCAAAACAAACCCAGGTACTACATGAACAAAATTGCAAAATATTTTTCTCACAAATAAAGTCAGATCTAAATAAGTCAGATCCAGTTGCTCATGTGTAGTCTGAGCTAATATAAAAAAAATGACAATTCTACCTACATCAATTCACTTCTTCAGTGCCATACCAATCAAACTACCAGATAATTGTTTTCTAGAGCTAGAAAAAGTAATATCAAAATTCATCTGGAAGAACAAAAGGTCCAGAATATGAAGGGAACTAATGAAAAAACATGCTAGGGAGGTGGCCTAGTCCAACCTAGTCAGATTGTGTTATAAAGTTGCAATCATCAAAAATACTTGGTACTGGCTAAGAAACAGAGGGGTAGACCAGTGAAATATGTTAGATACTCAAGACAGAGCAGTCAATGAATATAGCACTCTACTGTTTGATAAGCTCAAGGATCCTAGCTTCTGGGATGACACCTCACTGTTTGACAAAAATTGCTGGGGAAACTGGATAATAGTGTGGCAGAAACCAGTCATGGACCAATGCCTGACACCATACACAAAATAATGTCCAAATGGATACCTGATTTGGTATAAAGATTGGTACTATATATAAATTAAGGGAGTAAGGAATAGTGTATTTGTCAGATTTATGGAGAATGGAAAATTTTTGTCCAAATGAGACAGAAAACAGTATGAAGTACAAAATGAATAATTTTGATTACATTAAATTGAAAAGTTTTTGCATAAACAAACCCAATGCAACCAAGATTAGGAGGGAAGCAGAACACTGGGAAAGAATTTTTGCAACTATTGCCTCTGATAAAGGCCTCCTTTCTAAAATATATAGAGAACTGGATGAAATGTACAAGAACATAAGTCATTCCTCAATAGACAATTGGTTAAGGATATGAACTTGGAGTTTGCAGAGGAAAAAATTAAAGCTATCTATAATCATATGAAAAAATACTCTAAATCAGTATTGATTAAAGAGATGCACATGAAAACAACTCTGAGGTATGACATCACAGCTATCAGATTAGGTAACATGAAAAAACAGGAAGATGATAAATGTTTGAGAAGATGTGGGAGATTTGGAACACTAATTCATTGTTGGTGGAGCTGTGAGCTGATCTAAACATTTTGGAGAACAAATTGGAACTAAGGCCAAAGGGCTACAAAAATGTGCATACCTTTTGACCTAGCAATATTGCTTCTTGGACTCTATCCCAAAGTCATCATAGATATAGGAAAGGGTCCCACAGTGTACAAAAATATTTATAGTAGCTCCCTTTGTGGTGTCCCCAAACTGGAAATCAAGGGGATGCCCATCAATTGCTGAATGACTGAACAAGTTGTGGCACATGAATGTAATGCAATACTATTGTAGTATGAGAAACAATGAACAGAAAGACTTCAGAGAGGCCTGGAAAGACTTAAATCAACTAATGGTATGTGAATGGAGCAGAACCAGGAGAACTTTGTGTTCAGCAGCAACCACAGTGTGCTGGGAATTTTTCTGGTAGACTTAGTACTTCAAAATTTCCTATGGACTCTTGAGGCAAAACACCTTCCACATCCCAAGAAAGAACTATGAAATTGGATCATGGCATTAAACAGACCATTTTCTTTTGTGTTTTGTTTTGTTTTGATTTGTTTTATGGTTTCTACCATTCTTTTTAATTTTCTGTGCAACAAGTATTTAACAGGGTTTGATGTGAAGAACCTATATAAGATTGTATGCCATCTCAGGGAGGGAGTCGGGAAGGAGAGGAAAAAAAATCTAAGATATATAGAAGTGATTGTTTAATAAAATCAAATAATTTAGTTTAAAAAAAGAAAATTATTGTGGTGACAAGGAAGAGCGAAAGACTCACTAAGAAAAAGACAACAAAGTCAAAGCTCCTATCTACAAAGACTATAAGAAAAATATGAATTGGTATCAGGGCACAGAAGAGCTCTAAAAGGATTTTGAAAATCAAATTATAGAATTACAGGAAAATTTGTAAAGAGTATTGAGAGTGAAGCAAGAAAATCCTTTACCAAAATAATTTTGTAAAGGGGTCATAAAACAAAATATTGAAGAAAATAATACCTTAAAAACAGAATAAGCCAATTGGGAAAGGAGGTACAAAAATCCAATGAAAAGAAGGATGCCTTAAATGGTGGAACTGGGCCAATGAAAGGGAGTCCCAAAAGTTCACTGAAAAAAATAAATCTTTAAAAATTAGAATGAGCAAATGGAAGCTAATGACTTTAAGAGAAATCAAGAAACAACAAAACAAAAACAAAATAATTAAAAAATAGAAAACAATTTGAAATATCTTATTTGCAATACAACTGACCTGGAAAATAGATCCAGGAGAGATAATCTAATAATGATTGTCCTACCTGAAAGCCACGGTCTTTAAAATAAGAGCCTAGACGTCACCTTTCTAGTAATTGTCAAGGAAATCCGTCCTGATATTCTAGAACCAGAGGGTAGAATAGTAATTTAAAGAATCCACCAATCACTTCCGGAAAGAGATCCCAAAATGAAAAGTATCAGGAATACCATAGCCAAATTCCAGAGTTCCCAGATCAATAAGAAAATACTGAAGCAAAAAATTAAATAATTCAAATATTGGGGAGCCACAATCAGGATAACACACGATTTAACAGCTTCTACATTGAAGAATTGAAGGTGTTGATATATGATATTCTGGAGTACAAAAGAGCAAGGTTTACAACCTAGAATCATCTACTCATCAAAACTGAGTCTAATCCTTCAGGGGGAAAATGAATATTCAAGAAATAGAGGACTTGCAAGCATTCTTGATGAAAAGATCAGAATTGAATATAAAATTTAACTTTCAAATACAAGATGCAAGAGAAGCATTAAAAAGGTAAACAGAAAAGAGAAATCATAAGGGACTAATAACTTTAAACTGTTTACATTCCTAGATGGAAAGATCACTTGTAACTCATTTGTATCTCCTATGACCTTTCCCATTATTAGGGTGCTTAGGAGTATATATAGACAGAGGGCAGAGGCGTGAGTTCTATGTGAAGAGATGGCATCTAAAAATAAAATTAAGAGATGAGAGAGGAATACAATGGGAGAAAGATAAAAGGAAAGATCGAATAGAGTAAATTATTTCAAATAAAAGAGGCAATAAAAAGTTTTTATAGTAGAAGAAAATACGGAAAAGGTGAGCAGGAATAAGTGAACCTTACTGCCAGAATTGGTTCAAAGAAGGAATAATATACACACTCAATTGGTTATTGAAATATCTTACCCTACCATAAAGTAGGAGGGGAAGTTAATGGGAGTACGGGGGATGATAAAAGGGAGGGCAGATTGGGGAACTTGATATTTAGACAAAAACGCTTTTGAGAAGAGACAGGGGAAAAGAGAGAAAATAGAATGAACAGGAGGGGAGTAAGATGGAGGGAAATAGTAACTGTCAAAAAAATTTGGGTGGCATGGAGTCAAGATGACAGAGTAAATGCAGGGAATTCCAGAGCTCTCCCTGCAAACCAAGCCAAATGCTTGTACAAAGTGACTGTAAATGAATTCTGGAGCTGCAGAACCCACAGAATGGTCCAGTGAAGGATATCTCCAGCCCATCACAGCCAGAAAGGTCAACAGGAAGCCTCTTTCACACCACACTGGAAGTAGAGAGAATTCCAGTGTGTGCCCATCAGCAGAGATGGGACCTAAGCAGGCCTGGGGGGACTAAATCTCTGGCACCTGTGGTGGTTTCTAGACTTCATGACACCAAAATACAGAGAAGAAATTGGAAGATCAGTGGAAAAAAACTTGTGCGACCTGTGTGAGAGAGCAGAGGGGTCTGGCCCAGGCCCCAGGGTAGTGGGGGGTGTCAAGGAGCTTGTGGAAGCCACAGCAGCAGCAGGGGCAGAGGTGGTGATGCTTTCTGAAACTCTATCTAGGTCTATAGATTGTGGGGAGATTGAGCGGCTGACAGTAAACCCCTCCTCCCCCACTGGAAGTAGAGAACTACCTTGAGAAAGACCTCAAAAGTCAGGTAAATGGCTGGGGAAATGAGGAAAAACCAGGAAAAGAATCAGACTTGTAGAATCTTACTTTGGTGGCAAGGAAGACCAAAATATACAAACAGAAGACAAAAAAGTCAAAGCTCCTACATTGAAAGCCTCCAAGAAAAATATGAATTGTTCTTAGTTCATGGAAGAGCTCAGAAAGGATTTTGAAAGTCAAATAAGAGAAGCAGAGGAAAAATTGGAAAGAGAAATGAGAGTGATACAAGAAAATCACGAAAAATAACTCAACTGCTTCACAAAGGGGACCAAAAAATCCCGAACAAAATATAACCTTAAAAAATAGCCTAATGCCAATGGCAAAAAAGATCCAAAAAGTCAATGAGGAAAAGAATGCCATAAAAAGCAGAAATGACCAAATGGAAAAGGAGGTCCAAAAACTCAATGAAGAAAATAATTCCTTAAAGTTTAGAATGGAGCAGATGTAATCCAATGACTTTATCAAAAATCAAGAAGTTATAAAACAAAACTAAACAATGAAAAAATAGTAGACAATGTGAAATATCTCAATGGAAAACACAACTGACCTGGAAAATAGATCCATGAGAGACAATGTAAAAATTGTCGAACTGCCTAAAAAACCATAATCAATGAAAGGAACCTAGACTTCATCCTGTCTCAAGTCTTGAATTCTCTTACCTCAGCCCAAAATTACATTTGCCGAAGTATTTTTCCTAATTACTACCATGTGTCAGCTATACCTCAGGGAAAATATGATTCCAAAGTCTTTTGAATTCTGGTTGTGTTATCTGATACAGGAGTATGTGCCTCTTCACAGTAGACAACATGATAGGATGAAGGAGAATGAAAACTTGAAGATGATATAGAGTCTGAAGGCCCAAGTGACTAGAAAGATGGTGGTGCTCACAAAAGAAAGCTCAAAAGATGGAAAGTTTTTGTTGGAAAGATACTGAGTTCTGTTTTGACCATGATGAATTTCAGATGGTTGCTCTGCACTGCTCAAACTATAGCCCCATCTGAAGTATAGTGCTAATTCTGGAAACCATTCTGTAAGCTTATTGACAAGAAGAAAGTAATGTGGATGGTCAGGGGTCTTCAAACAATGCCATATTAGGATTTGTTGAAGGAGTGCAGTTTTTTAGTTTCTGCAAACAAGAATTTGTGGAAACATAAGAAATGTCTTCAAATATCTGAAAGTCTGATATATGGAATAAAGTTTAGAATTATTCTGTGTAACTAAAATGGAATTTATAGAAAAGTAAATTTTTAATTAATTTAAGAAAGAAGTTCCTTACAATTTGAGCTATTTGAAAATGGAATATATTGCTTGAGAAAGTAGTGAATTCCCTGTCATTGGCTACATTCAAAAAGAGATTGACCACTTGTCAGGAATCTTTTTGACAGAATGTATACATCTTATAAGGATAAAGGGGAGGCAGGCTGGTAAGATTACTTGTAAATACAAGATTCATATAATCAGAGAAGGAATTAGGAATAGAATTCTAAATTAGGAAGGGACTCTACAGATCATCTAATTCAATCCCCTCTTTCTTGAAAAAAACTCAGGTTCTAAGAGGGCCAGTGTCTTTCCAAAGTGACAGTAAGGGGCCAAGTCAGGCCTAGAGTTCCAGTCACTTTTATGTATTAACATGAAAACCACAGGAAAGATGAATATAGCTGGAACATTATTCCACATGTATTATTAATGAAGAGCTATGGGTATAAAATCTCAGAGGTTTATGAAATTGGTAAATATTCCCACCACAACCCAAAGATAGAATCCAGTGGGATAGAAGAACCAGTTCCACTCTATCTTGTCCAATGACCCAGTAGTCCCTGTTTCAATCTCATCTCTTCCAGGGAGAATTTCTCTGAGTGCTCAACTTTTGACTGGCTTTGAATTTTCCATTACCTGGAGGAAAGAAGTAGGAAGAGCCAGTGCTTTAAGTTACAGAATTTGAGGTCTTTACAGACCATCCAGGTAAGACCTAGGGAACCAGAAGCCAGAGCACTGCCATCAAACACATGCATACAAACACACATATAACTCATGTTTTGACAGAAAAATATATAATAAGCATAACTATGAAGAGATACACACATACAGTTCCCTGTTCCAATCCAGATCAATGACTATGGGAAATTATAGCCCAGGAAATCCTAACCTGCCTCTTACCCTGCTAAGGATAGGACATAATTTAAAGCAGAGAACAGAAGAATCATGATTAGGTCAGTGGCTCAGCTGCTATTTGGTGAAAACTAGGCTAGACTGTGGTCCTTGAGAGGGAACCCTAGGACTGAGAGCTGATAGGAACTTTAAACATCATCTAGTCCTAAACTTTCAATTTAAAGAAACTGAAGACCAAGTGAGAAGAACTAGACTAGCCTAAGGCCATGTATGTAGTTAGAGCTGGTATCAAAACCAGGTTTTCTAGATCCAAATTAAATGGTCTGCCCATTAAAATAGAAAAGGAATGTCTTATACTATGTCTAGGGAGAGATCACAGAAATTTTCCATTTCTGTTTTAAGGAAAGTCTAGATTTTTCTGTCTGGAAATTGAAACTCTTACCAACAGACCCCACTTTTGCCTTTGTTGCTATATTCCTCATTCTTCCTCTAATGTCCACCTTCCATTCCAGGTAGGCTTTTTCACTTTCCCTTTCTCACTATTTTGTGTTTTTCCACCTACAAAACTTGGTGTACTGTATTTCCTTCTGCCCAAACTGTTATCCTTCTCCCCTGGTAACTAAATACTACTACATATCAAGTCCCAGCCAAAGTACCCACTCTCATCAATCCAATGTACACTGAATTTTCCCTTTCTTGATTCCTGTAGCATGTGTTCTTTAGTTTACCCGAGGAACTCTTGAACTCTATGTTCACTTCCTGCTCTAATATTCTATGAGTCTGTAGCCCTAAAATTCTCTACATGTTAAGAGCAGCATGGAAAATTAACTTTATTCTCATTGGAGAATATTAAGAGTGTTTATATCCTCCACAGAGAAGTATGCTACATAGCTTTCTTTTTCCTTTTTCTACTACTGTATTATGGAAGACATGTCATTCTGAAGGAGCTGAATCTTGTGAAGACTGAGAGGGTGGTAAAGAAAACAATTGTAGGCAAGGATCTTTAAGCTGAACTACCTAAAGCCAGCAACTATGAAAATCTACAAGGAAACTTTGATGTGGAATCACCATAAGACTGGGCACAAACAATTCTGAAACCTTAGAGGAATGTAGCAGCATCAAAAGGAAATTTGGGTGAGGAAGGAAAGAGTATTCATATCTATGGATGTTAAATTGAAACAAAGTTAGGTTATGAGATCAGAAGATTTAGATCTTAGGTCATAGATTTGGAATTGAGTGGAACCCTAGAAATCATTGAGTACAACTCCTTCATTTTAAAAATCAGGGTCTGAGGCACAGAGAGGCTGGGTGATTTTCTTGAGGTCACACAAATATTAAATAGTAAATAGTAAAGATTTGAACCTACATCACCAAGCTCCAAATCTATCTTTTTATACTATATCATGGAGTTTTACCTCACACAATATCTGAGGTTCATATTTAAAGAGCATTTTAAGGGGATTGTTCAAAATAACGCTATTAGCTAGATAATACAAGTAATATTAACCCCATATGTTAAATACCAAGGTTCATGGAGTCTAAGAGACTTACTCAAGGTCATAGAGTTAACAAGTTGTAATGCTTAATACATTAAAGATTAAAATCTAAGTCTTCAGATTCAAAATACAGTATCTTCTCTATGTGCCTCACTGTTATTCTACCATATTGACTGCTTAATTAAAAAAAATAGAAAGATGAAATTTTATTTAGTATGTCAACTTTTTAAAAACTCTATAAAATAATTTATCAAGTTGGTATGTTGGGCTGCTTTAATAGAGTTATAGTGTTAAAATAAAAAGATAGCCATATAAAATCAATACTTACGAACTGAATGTCAGCTAAAGATCCAGGGAACTGAAGAAAATATCACTGATAAAGTTTATTTGTCTATATTTAGCTATGTCTACCTACCTATCTGTCTGTTACCTCTTCTTTGAACCTCTGCTTATGATTTCATCATTTTATGAAATTTCTGGGGCAGAAAATGTCTTTGCCAGTGCAGATTTCACTTGGGTCTTCATTTCTATAACTTACATTTTTAGACATTGTGTAACTATAGGTCCAGAGAACTGGTGACTCAGCATGTTGCCCATCTCCTGAAAAAATCATTATATAACCAGGGTACAAAATGGGGCACATTTTTTGGATATAGCCACATGAGAATTCGTTTTGCTTGGTTGTATATTTCTTACAAGAATTTTCTTTCTCTTTTTCTCAGTGATTTTAGTGTAATGGAAAAACAGAAAAAAATGTTCATTGAAACAAATAAAATGTAATTTAGAATAAAAGAAACATGTTGGGAGAGGACACCTTGTCTTGCAAAGTTACCTGAGAATATACTAACAGGTTCCATAACTATGGTTACACAGTTAGTATTTATGAGAGATTGGATTTAAGTAAATCTAGGACTTCCTGACTCCAAGGCAGAGTCTCACTACCAATGGTAGCTTGCATGAATTTAAAGAAAAGTTCTTAATAGTGAGGAGATGGAGTGAAGAAGCATGAATGAGCATGAGAGAGACACAAAATTTTAAATGTTCTACTCATCACGGGAATTTCACAAATGTATGTCCTTTATGAACATTGTTGTTGTTGTGTTTTTGTGTTCATCCTTCGTTGCCACAGAAGATCATGCCATTAGACAAATGGTGACATGATTTTCACTTTACTTTGTTTTGAGTGAGGGTGAGCTGTGCAAAGTCACCATCCTTACTTCTCCTGTGAAGCCATCTGAATCCAGTGATGAGATATTTATCAGGATGACTGGAGATGACCAAGGAGAAATACATTGTAAAATCTGTTCACAATACCAGTTGCTAAGTGAGGTCCTTATTTGTTTCTCCATGCAGAACAACTTACCTTATTTCTTTGTTTATTGCCTTTAAGTAAGATCTGGATCTATAACCAAATTCCCAGTTTTGTGACAGAAGTATTTGGCCATTAGTCTAAAAGGTTAGACTAACTTTGCAGTTTAAATACTAGCAAATGAAGAAACATCTTATGTTTGGAGGCATACAAGAAAAGTAGTTCCTAATAAAGAATGTAGCTATTGAAACTTTATTATTCTTTGTTAATAGAGCTATGTTTTTTCTCTGGCAGATATGGACAGAGAAAACCAAACCATTATCTCTGAATTCCTTCTCCTGGGGCTCTCCAGCCAGCCAGAACAACAACAAATTCTCTTCTGGCTATTTCTGGGTATATATCTTGTCACTGTGGTTGGGAACATGCTCATCATGCTAGCCATTGGTTTAGATGCCCGACTCCACTCACCCGTGTATTTTTTCCTGGTCAACCTCTCCTCTGTTGACATTTGCTTTTCATCAGTTACAATCCCCAAGATGTTGGTAAACCACATAATGAGACGCAATACTATATCTTATGTGGAGTGCATGATGCAGATATATTTTGTAATTACGTTTGGAAACATGGATGGGTTTCTTCTGATGGTAATGGCTTATGACCGCTACATGGCCATTTGTCGTCCACTTCACTACACCACTGTCATGCACCCTACCCTTTGTATCCTTCTGGTGGCCATATCCTGGGTCATCACTAATCTACATGCCCTCTTACACACCCTACTAATGGCTCAGTTGTCCTTCTGTGCTGACAACACCATTCCCCACTTCTTCTGTGATCCCTACGCAGTTCGAAAGCTCTCCTGTTCAGACACCTACATCAGTGATTTGATGGTGTTCATTGTTGGTGGGATGGTGTTTGTTATACCATTCACATGCATTGGCATCTCTTATGTCTTCATATTTTCCAATGTGATGAAGATTCCCTCTACTCAAGGAATTCAGAAAGCCCTGTCCACATGTGGTTCCCACCTCACTGTGGTTTCCCTCTTCTATGGCTCCATAATGGGGATCTATCTGCGCCCCTCATCCTCATACTCAGCTGTGGACACAGTGGGAACAGTTATCTTTACTGTGATTACCCCCATGCTTAACCCCTTCATCTATAGCCTGAGAAATCAGGACATGAAGGTGACTCTGCAGAGACTGATTCTTGCAAAAGTGATTTTGCAAATGCCTTAGAATCAAGGAACTTAATTTCCTTCAAGAAACATTTAGTATCAATCAAAGTGTTTATTAAGCATTCATTCTATATTAAGTCATGTACAAGGACCTGGGGCAACACGGAGTTGGGGCAACAAAAAAAAAGAAATAAAACCCACCATTCACTCAAGAAGTTTACATTTTATTGGAGAAAACAAGATACACCTATATAAATAAATATAAAATATATACAAAGTAAGTACAAATTAATTTCATAGGACATTAGAAGGGGCCTTTAGAAGGCAGATTCAGGAAAGATCTTTAGTAAGAGATGGAATCTGAGCTGATCTTTAAAAACCTTATTCCAAAATTAGAATATCGTCTTTTACAAAACTTTGGTTTACTCTGAAGATGAATTATTATGTCAGATCTTACTTCCTATTAAAGTGAGTGATGCAGAGGTGAAGAGGCATGGAGGATGACTAGTGCAAAAGCATAGAGATGGAAAGTGGAATAATATATATGGGGAACAGCACGTAGGCTGGTTTGTTTGCAACATAGGGAGGGAAGACAAATAATGGGCAACTATGCCCATTGTGGAAAAACAGATGGAAGTGATTTTACAATGGACTTTAAATACCAAAGAATGAAATATGTCCTAGAATGTGTTATAAATCTTTTTTTTTAAAGCATTCTGTTGAAGCCTATGAATCCCTTTTCCAGAATAAAGTCAACAAATACATTAAATGTATAGGATTACAGAGGAACCTCATTATATTTGGGGAAAGGTATGAAATATACACAAATTTTTTTGTTTGTATATGGGTTTATACATGTGTATTTTATCATTTGTAACCTGTCAAATATTGTTGTTTTTATTGTATTTTTATTGCTTGTAATGCCTGTATCAGAAGGAGTTGAAAACCACTAGAAATTTTTGAAAAAGGGAGTGCAATGGTCAAAGCTGTGCTTTAGTAATATCTCTCTGGCAGTTGTTTGGGAAGATGAGTTGGAGATGTAGGAGACTTGAGGTAGGAAGTCCTTTTAGGTGGGTATTGAAAAAGTCCTGATCAACTTGGGTGGTAGCAATGTTAACAGAGAAATTGCAGTGGATGTTAGGGTTATGATGGAGGTAAAATCAGTTACATTTGGCAATAAATTGGATATAGAGTTGGTAAGGTAGAATAAAGAATAAGGGACGACACCAAGTTTGCAAGCCTGAGTAAGTGAAGTGATGGTAATGCCCTCAAATGATGTCAATCAGTCAATAAATATTTATTAAATGCCTACTACATGCCATGTGCTCTGCTAAGTGTTGAGAATACAAACAAAAATAAAAGCTATCTCTCTCAAGAAGCACATAATCTAACAGGAGACATACCATTCAAACTACTATGTACAAACAAGCTATATTAAGGTTAATTTGAAATAATGAAGAAAGGGAAGGCAATAGAAATAAGGGAGATAAGAAAAGTTTTCTTATAGAAAGTGAGATTTTAGTTGAAACGTGAAGGAAGCCAGGGAAGCTTAAGGCAGAGGTTTCAGAGATGGATCAGAGCAGATGGAGTTCTGCTTTAGAATATGCTGTTTGAGATCCATATCTTCATATGCCTTTGTGTATGCTCTTGATCTACCTGTGCATCACCTGCGCCACAGTGCCAGAGGTTTCCATGCCCATTGATAGGACATGCAGCCTGTTCTTTATTCTGATTGCAGGCACCATGGACAGCAATGCTTTAGCTATGTAATAGTGTGTTCCAGTGAAGCTTCAGCAGGGATGAAAGTTCAGGAGGTGTAAAAAGACCGTGACCCTGCAATGTAAACGGGGAAAGTTTCAGATTCAGAATAAATATTTCACATTTTTGGAAGAGTGTGAGCCTTGAATAACTACATTATTTGAAGAGATCAACAACACTCATACTTCTATCCTTAGCTACTCATCTGCATAAGACCTCAAATATCTTTTCTTCATATTTGCAATGTCTAGGAAATCTAACGGGAGACATATCATTGAGACTGATCACAATAAGCCAAGATTGCAAACCTTATTCAAAAAAGGATTATCAAACAACAGAGGCTAGAACTTTCCTGCTTCCTTCCTTGAGAGGGAAACCTTAGAGCAAAGGCTCTAAATGTATCAGAGAGGAGAAGCTTCTGTTAATACCACATTAAAAGTGATTGCTATGGTAAAAGATCACCACAGCTCTAGCTGAAAAGATTCCTATACCTGAAGGTAGTGTAATACCATCCAGGAAGACCAATGACTGAAGGTGGTAAAAGACTAGCTGCACATCAAAGAATGAGTCCAAGGAGTCCAATATATCAATCTGTGCAATAGAAATATCGCTCCCTGAAAAGAGCCCAGTGATAGAAGAACCTGATACTCCATTTCAGTAGCTGCCACCTAAAGCAGAGTGGTTTTCCTAACCCCACCTGAGCGCAGCTCCCTAATGTCAGATTGGTCTACCAAGCCCAGTATAGATGCAGCCAAGCCTAGTGAGGAGTCAGTGTAACAGCCAAATGACTTCCTTGAACCAATCCAGCAGCAGACTGACCCATTCAGCTAAGACTGAATGAGTTCTATGAAGGGAAAGCCTAGTTGAGGCACCTATCCTGATAGGAAACCCTGCAAGGATTCAGCCAAGCAGATCAGTAGAAGAACAAGACAATGATCAATCTCCATATCCCACAACAACTTTGGGTAGTTTTGTTTCTTCTCAATTAATGGTATTTTAGTTTTTCTATTAGGATGTAAAGGTAGTTTTCAAGATTTTGAGTTCCACACTTTTTTCTCCTTTCCTCTGTCACCTGTCCTTTTCCCAAGATGGCAAGCAATCTGATGTAGGCTATACTAATATAATTATATTAACCATATTTCCACATTAGTCAAGTTGTGAAAGAAGAATCATAAAAAAAGAGAAAAATCACAAGAAAGAAAAAAATAGAAAATAGTATGTTTGATCTACATTCATACTCCTTAGTTCTTATCTTTAATGTAGTTGATCATCACAGTGTTGCTATTACTATGTACGATGTTCTTTTCCTGGTTTTGCTCACTTCACTCAGCCTGAGTTGATGGAAGTCTTTCCAGGTTTTTTTGAAATCTGTCTGTCTGCTCATCATTTCTTATAACATGGTAGTATTCTATTACATGTATATACCATAACTTGTTCAGTCATTCCCCAACTGATGGGCATCCTCTCAATTTCCAATTCTTTATCACCACTAAAAGAACTGCTCTACATATTTTTTTTTGTATATATATATATATATATATATATATATATATATATATATATCTGTGTCTATATGTCATTTTGGCTTTTTTATTATCTCTTTGGGCTATAGACCAAGTAATGATATTACTGGATTTCAAGGTATGCTGAGTTTTATCCCCATTTGGGCATAGTTCCAAATTGCTCTCCTGAAGGGTTAGACCACTTCACAATTCTACCAACAATGCATTAATGTTCCAATTTTACCACGTATTCTCCAACATTCATCATTTTTCTTTTTGCCATATTGCAGATCTGATAGGTGTGAGGTGATACCTCAGACCACAACAAAATTTTTGAGGACACTTTGAAGAAAGAGAGAACATAGAGTCCCTGAAGTTCCTGAGTTGCAAGTTGCCTTAGCCATATATATTCCCTGCACTTGTGACTTAATACCATTATACTTTGAAATTAGATGTGCTGTTTTCCTCAGTCTCTTGGCATATTTGTGAGAGAGTGCCCCTTGGGTTTGGGGCAAGTGTTTTGTTTCCAGTATTCTTGCTGGATCATTTGAATAAATGTCTTTGCTAAAGAACAGGATCAACTGGATGATTTTTAAGTGAAATTACACTAGTGGGAGCTCATGAATTAGTCTGTGAAGGGTAACCACATACAAGGTTAATATTGGGACCCTGAAAACTCTGAAAACAATAGCTGCCATACCTCTGGGTGTGCCAGTTCCAGTGCAAGTTGAAGAGTCTCATACTAAAAATCCTCAAAATATTTTAAACTCAACATGTTAAAAACTGAACTTACTACCCTGCTCCCGTAAGCCCTCTCTTCTTCCCAACTCCCTTATTGTGGTTCAGAACACTACCATCCTCCACATCACCCAGGTTCAAAGCCTAGGTATCATCCTGGATGACTCATTCTCTCTCACCCCTCTACCTTTATTTAATGTGTTTCTACTTTCCCCCTTGGTGCATTTTTAAAATTGTATTTATTTTATTGTGAACTTGGGAAAAAATAGGAATTTTCCTAAAACATTAAAATTTTCATTTTTTCTGGCTGAACCTAGAATTTTATTTAGATCTTCATTAAACTGTTAGAATTGAGAACCAAATATATGTGTGTGTGTGTTCATCCTTCTTTGCCAAAGAAGAACATGCCATCCACGAAATAATGACATGACATGCACTTGACTTTGTTTTGAGTGAGGGAGAGTTGTGCAGGTCACTAGCCTCACTTCTCCTCCAGAGCCATCTGAATCCAGTGACCAGATATTCATCAGGATGACTGGAGATGGCCCAGGATGAGGCAATTGGGGTTAAGTGACTTGCCCAAGGTCACACAGCTAGTGAGTCTCAAGCGTCTGATGTAAGATTTGAACTCAGGTCCTATTGACTTCTGCACTGGTGCTCTATCCACTGCCAAAAGACATATGTAATAAGCCTTCAAAAATTAGATCCTGAAAGGCCTTTTCTGCTTAGGGAAGCAGCCATGGACTAGGTATGTAAACAAGCTCACTTCTCTGTACCACACCAGCCAAATCAACTTCCTCCATGATCTGCCCTCCCTTCTGTCAATGCCAGTCAGACCCCCTTGTAAATGTAACCCAAGGTTCTGTAGGACTTCTTAATGGGAATGCTGGAAACATGTCAAAGGAATCATGGTGGGAAGGATTTTTTTCTAAAACACTTCCCTCTGAGGTGATAGCTTTTCTGTACTCATACCACATCCGAGAATACAATAAATAATTAGAAAGTATTCAAGTATGAAGGGATTTCCTTCTCCTCCCCACCAAAATCATTGCTCTCTGAAGGAAGCTTGTTTCTCTGTATCTACAATAGCTGCCCAGAAAACTTACTGGACCTGGTTTTGAAAAATAAAGGAAAATTAAAAACCCTGGGTGGAGTTCTTGTCAGTTTTTCTCATAAAGAAAAAGTTAATTGGCACCAAAATGTGCAAGCTAGAGACCCTCTAATACTACCCTTGACTTCTCTGTGTGACATCACAAGGCTGCAAAGAGCCCGTTTAACTAGAGCTAGGAGTTGGTGAGGTTTGGTTAGTGCTGAAATCATGCATAGAATTGGTTTAGTAAATAAAAACCTTATTGTGCACATCCTCCCAGAGACAGCTGAGTGGAGAGATTTTAAGACTTGATGCCATTTAAGATATAGTCATTAAGAACATAAGCACCAGAAGGTGGTTCAACTAGTAACTGCCTTTTTCATGAAGTCAGGCTAGAGCTCCAAGTAGATTTTGTGTTGCATGCAAGATTGATCTCGTAGGGAACACTCCCTGACAAAAAGTTACATTATTAGAAGTGGGTTAGATTACAGGGACAATGGGGGAAGGCTTAATTTTCATAATAGAGCTGAAGACATTACAAAATCATGCTGACAGGGCAGTGACATTGTTGGACAGAGGCTATAAATGGAACTATAAGTGCTTGATATGCACATTACAAAGACATTTTTTCAGTATTTGATGGGGAAAGTCAATGCAGTTAAGATTTTGAGGGTGGGTGGTGAGAAGAAAAGGTTCAGTCTTAAAGAATCATTAACTAGACAGTGCTATCTGATCATGTCAAGGCAGTTACACGGATCACCTATGCTCACTAAATTCATTATGATGTTGTGCAAAACACCAGGGACAGAATAGCAGAGCCCAACTTACAGTCCCCACAAAAACTAAAATCAGATCATTGGAGAAGAGTAACTACAACTGATCAAGATTTGAAAGAGGACAGGAAACATTTAGGGAGAAGGGCTCTTTCTCTCAGAGCTTGAAGGCTTCTCTGTAACCTATATCAAAAAGTTTGGGATAAAAGCCTAATGCTTTTAGTATTTAAGCTTTCTGGGCTCTTGTGATGGAAAGCTGATCCTACCAAAGTGGCCATAGGCTGCAGTCCTCTGAGAAATGGATTTCTTCAGACCCAGATCCCTGACATTGTCCCCAGGGAAGAAGTCAAAGTCCTTCTTCACAATATTCTGGAACTCTCATTCACTCTTCTGAGAGATGCCATAATGGAAAATGGAGATGGACAATTGATGGGAAACTAATAGCATAAGAAACCTGAACAATGGAAAAGGAAACACAAAACTTCCCTGGAAAAACTGGACAAATGAAAAAGGAAGTACAAAAACTAACTGGAGAAAATCACTCCTTAAAAAGAACAATTTGGGCTGATGGAAAAGGAGAGGCAAAGCAAACTGAAGAAAACAATTTGATAAAAATTAAAATTGGGCAAGTAGAAGGTCATTACTCTATGAAACATCAAGAATCAGTGAAACAGAATTTAAAAATGAAAATATGGAAAAAAATGTAAAATATCTAATTGGAAAAACATCTGACCTGGAAAATTGATCCAGGGGATAAAATATAAGAATTATTGGTGTACCAGAAAGCCATGATTAGAAAAAGAGCCTGAACAATATCTTCCAAGCTATCATCACCAAAACTGCCCAGAAGTCCTAGATCCCTTGGGCAAAATGGTCATTGAAAGAAGTTGCCATTCACCTCCTAAAAGGGATCCCCAAATGAAAACACCAAGGAATATTGTTGCCAAATTCCAGAACTATCAAGTAAAGAAGAAAATACTACAGAAGCTAGAAAGAAACAATTCAAATAACGAGGAGCTACAGTCAGGATCACACAGGAACTTGTAGCTTCTACATTAAAAGATCGAAGGAATTGGAATACGACATTCTGTAAAGCAAAGGAGCTGGGACTCCAGCCAAGGATGAATTACCCAGCAAAATTGAGCATAATATTTCAGGCAAAGAGATGGACAGTCAGTGAAATAAGGTATTTTCAGACCTTCCTGATGAAAAGGCCAGAGCTCAATAGAAAATTCAGTATTCAAGAACATGTCTCAAGAGAGGCATAAAAAAGTAAACAGGGGAAAAACTTGTTACTCAATATGGGCAAACTGTTTGCATTCCTATAAGGGAAGATAATACTTGTCAATCTTTGAATTACGTATTTATTGTGTTGTATCAAAGGGATAAACATATATAGTGGGAGTGGGTATAAAGTCAATGATATGATGATAAAATGTGATTTAAGGGTGCAAAAGGACTGTAACAGGAGATGTGAAAAGAAAGAGGCAGAAAAAGGTAAATTCCATTACAGGAAGAGTCCCAAAAATATATTAAAGTAGAGGGAAAGAAGAAAGGGAGATTAGCATTATTGGAGTGGTACTCCCACTTAATTGGATTCATGGAGGGTATAGCAAACTCAGTTAAGTATAGAAATACAACCAGTTCTATAGGCAGTAGGAGGGGAAGAGGGAATGAAAAGGGAGAGGAGGCTAAAAGGGAAGGAAGAAGTAGTAAGGGAAAAGGGGATTAAAAGTCAGGTGGGCAGAAAGAAGGAAGGGAAAGCCTGAGAGAGGTGGTAGTCAAAAATGAATACTCTATTGTGGTGGGAAAATGAGAAGGGAAAATTAAAAAACATAAACAAGGGAAAAACGGGATGGAGGGAAAGACCCAGATAGTAATCATAACTGTGAATGTGAATGGGTTGAACTTTCCCATAAAACAAAGATGGATGGCAGAATGGATTAAAAACAATAGTCCAACAATATGTTGTTTACAATGAACACATTTGAAATGGGAGCATACAGACAGGGTAAAGGAAAAATGTTGGAGCAGAACATTTTGTGCTTCAGCTTATGTAAGAAAAGGAGGGGCAGCAAGGCCAATCTCAGCAAAGCAAAAAGCAGAAATAGCTCTAATGAAAAGAGGTAAGGAAGGAAACTATATCCTGCTAAAAGGCACCATAGACAACAAAGCAATATCATTATTAAACATATATTCTCCAAGCAGTGTAGCATCCAGATTCTTAGAGGACAAGGTAAGGGAGTTACAGGAAGAAATAGAGAGCAAAACTATACTACTGAGGGATCTCAACCTTTCCCTCTCTGAACTTGATCAATCTAACCTGAAAATACACAAGAAAGAAGTTAAGGAGGTGAATAAACCTCTTCATAATGTAGATACGATAGATCTCTGGAGAAAATTCAATGGGGATAGAAAGAAACATATCTTTTTCTCAGCAGTACAAGGCATATATACAAAAATTGCTCATGTACTAGGCCAAACAAACCTCACAAACCAGTGGAGAAAGGCAGAGATGGTCAATGAATCCTTCTCAGATCATAATGCAATAAAAATGGTATGTAATCAAAGCCCATGGTAGTATAAACCAAAAACTGATTGGAAACTAAACAATCTAATCCTAAAAAATGAGAGGGTTTAACAACAAATTATAGAAACAATCAGCAACTCCATTCAAGAGAATGACAATAATGAGACAACCTACCAAATCTTACAGAATACTACAAAAGCTGTTCTTAGGGGAAGTTTTATATATTTGAATGCCTACATGAATAAAATAGAGAAAGAGGAGATCAATGAACTGGGCATGCAGCTGAAAAAGTTCAAAAAAGAACAAATTGAAAATCCCCAAGTAAATACCAAATTAGAAAACCTGAAAACAAAAGGAGAAAATAATAAAAATGGAAATTAAGAAAACTATTGAGCTAATAAATAAAATTAAGTGTTCATTTTATGAAAAAGTCAGTAAAATGGGTAAACCTTTGGTCAATTTGATTAAAAAAAGAAAGAAGAAAACCAAATTACCAATATCAAAAATGAAAAAGGTAAACTCTCCTCCAATGAGGAGGAAATTAAAACAATTATTAGAAATTGCCCAACTATATGTCCGTAAATTCGACAACCAAAATGAGATGGACAATTATTTTAAAAGATATAAATTACCCAGAAGAGGAAGTTGAATACTTAAATAACCCTTTTTCAGAAAAAGAAATTGAACAAGCCATCAATGAACTCCCTAGGAAAATTTCCCGTGGGCTGGATGGATTCACAAGTGAATTCTATCAAACATTTAAAGAACAGTTAAATCCAATACTATATAGACTATTTGGGAAAATTGGGGAAGGAGTCCTCCCAAATTCTTTCTGTGATACACATATGGTTTTGATACTTAAACCAGGAAGAGGCAAAACAGAGAAAGAAAATTATAGACCAATTTTTCTAATGAATATAGACACAAAAATTTTAAATAAGATTTGAGAAAAAAGAATATAGCAACTTATGATGAGAATAATACATTATGAACAGGTAGAATTTATACCAGGAATGCAGGACTGGTTCAATATTAGGAAAACTATTAGCACGTTTGATTGTATCAACAAGAAAACTAACAGAAGCCATATGATTATCTCAATAGACACAGAAAAAGCTCTTGACAAAACACAATACTCATTCTTAATGAAAACACTGGGGAACATAGAAATAAATGGAACTTTTCATGAAATGATAAGCAGTTTCTACCTAAAACCAACAGCAAGCATTTTATGCAATGGGGACAAACTAGATGCATTTCTAGTATGATCGGGGTGAAACAAGGATGTCCATTACTACCACTGTTGTTCAATATAGTGTGAGAAATGCTAGCTGTGGCAATACAAAGAAAAAAGAAATTGAAGGAATTAGCATAGGCAAAGAAGAAACTAAGTTATCACTCTTTGGAGTTGATATGATGGTATACTTGGAGAATCCCAGAGAATCAAGTAAAATACTACTTGAAATAATAAACAACTTTGACAAAGTTGTAGGTTACAAAACAAACCCACACAAATAATTTGCATTCCTATATATTACTAACAAAGCCCAATAGCAAGAGATGCAAAGAGAAATCCCATTTATAGCTTTGGTAGACACTATAAATTATCTGAGAGTCTACCTGCCAGAACTATATGCCAAGTACTACATGAACAAAATTACAAAATATTTTTCACCCAAATAAAGTCAGATCTAAATAAGTGGAAAAACATCAGTCGCTTCTGTGTAGACTGAGCTAATATAATAAAAATGACAATTCTACTTACATTAATTTAGTCATTCAGTGCCATACTAATCAAACAAGCAGATAATTGTTTTCTAGAGCTAGAAAAAATAATATCAAAATTCATCTGGAAAAACAAAAAGTCCACAATATGAAGGGAACTAATGAAAAGAAATGCTAGGGAGGTGGGTCCAACCAGATCTCAAATTGTATTACAAAGTAGCAATCATCAAAACTATTTGGTACTGGCTAAGAAACAGAGGGATAGACCAGTGGAATATGTTAAGTACTCAAGACACAGTAGTCAATGATCTTAGCAAGCTACTATTTGATAAACTCAAGGACCCCAGGTTCTTGTATAAGAAGTCACTGTTTGACAAAAATTGGTGGGACAACTGGATAACTGTGCAGTGAAACCTGGGCATACACCAATGCCTGACATCATACACAGGAATGAAGTCCAACTGGATACATGATCTAGGTATAAGGATTGATACTATATATAAATTAGGGGAGCAAGGAATAGTGTATTTCTCAGATTTATGGATAATGGAGAAAATTTTGACCAAATGAGAGATAGAAACATTATGAAATGCAAAATAAATAATTTTAATTACATTAAATTGAAAGATTTTTGCACAAACAAACTCAATGTAACCATGATTAGGAGAGAAGCAGAAAACTAGGAAAGAAGTTTTGCAACTAGTGCCTGTGATAAAGACCTCTTTTCTAAAATAATAGAGAGCTGAGTGAAATGTACAAGAATACAAGTCATTCCCCAATTGATAAATGGTCAAAGGATATGAATTCGGAGTTTTCGGAGGAAGAAATTAAAGCTATTTGTAATCACATGAAAAAATACTCTAACAGTATTGATTGGAGAGATGAACATCAAAACAATATCAAAAAGTATCCATTTGGGTAACATGACAAAACAGGAAGATGATAAATGTTGGAGAAGATGTGGGAGAGTTGGAACCCTAATTCATTGTTTCTGGCTCTGTGAGCTGGTCCAACCATTCTGGAGAGTAATTTGGAACTATGTCCAAAGAGCTACAAAAATATTCATACCCTTTGACATAGCAATTTTGCTTCTCAGACTCTAACCCTAAGAGATCACAGAAATGGGAAAAGGTCGCACATGTACAAAAATATTTATAGCAGCTCCCTTTGTGGTGGCCAAAAGCTGGCAATCAAAGGGATGACCATCAATGAGGGAATGGCTGAACAAGTTGTGGCATATGAATGTAATGGAATACTATTGTATTATGAGAAACAGTGAACAAGAAGCCTTCAGAGAGGCCTGGAAAGACTTAAATGAACTAATCCTGAGTGAAAGGAGCAGAATCATAAGAACTTGGTACACAGCAACAACCAAAGTGTGTGAGGATTTTTTCTGGTAGACTTACTACTTCATTGCAATGCAAGGACTTAAAAAATTTCCTGTGGACTCTTGAGGCAAAATGCCTTCCACATAATGAGAAAGTACTATGCAATTGGATGCCGGAATAAAGCAGACCATTTTCTTTTGTGTTATGTTTTGTTTTGATTTTTTTATGGTTTCTCCCATTCTTTTTAATTTTCTAGACAATATGTATTTAATAGGGATGTATGTCTAGAACCTATATAAGACTGTAAGTCATCTCAGGCTGGGAGTTGGGAGGGAGGGGAAAAAATCTAAGATATATGGAAATAATTGTCTAACACTGAAAACAAATAAAATAATTTAATTAAAAAAAAGAAAATTACTATGGTGACTGGGAAGACCAAAGACTGATTCAGAAAAAGACAGCAAAGTCAAATCTCCTATATACAAAGTCTATAAGAAAAGTATGAATTGGTATCAGGCCACAGAAGAGCTCTAAAAGGATTCTGAAAATCAAATAATGGAATTACAGGAAAAATTGGAAAGAGAAATGAGAGTGATGCAAGAAAGTCATGAGAAATGATTCAAGAATTTGGTAAACAAGTCACAAAACAATATACTGAAGAAAATAACACCTTAAAAAACAGAATAGGCCAAATGGGAAAACAGTTACAGAAATTCAGTAGAGAGAAGAATGCCATAAATGGTGGAATTTGCAAATGAAAAGTTAGTACCAAAAGTTCACTGAAAAAAATAATACTTTAAAAATTAAAATTGAGCAAAAGCAAACTAATGACTTTAAGAAAAAATCAAGAAACAGTAAAACAAAAACACAATAATTAAAAAATAGAAAACAAGTTGAAATATCTTATTTGCAAAACAACAGTCCTAGAAAGAAGTTCCAGGAGAGATAATTTAATAATTATTATTCTACCTGAAAGCCATGATCAAAAAAATGATCCTAGACATCATCTTTCAAGTAATTATCAAGGAAATCCATCCTGATATTCTAGAACCAGTGGGTAAAGTAGAAATTTAAAGAATCCAGTAATCACTTCCTGAAAAAGATCTCAAAGTAAAAACTATCAGTAATATCATAACCATATTCCATAGTTCCCAGGTCATTAAGAAAATATTGCATCATATAGAAATAAACAATTCAAGTATTAGGGAACCACAGTTAGGATACACAAGATTTAACAGCTTCTACATGAAAAGAGTGAAAGGGTTGGAATATGATATTCTGGAGGACAAAGATCTAAGATTACAACCAAGAATCACCTACTCAGCAAAAGTGAGTATAATACTTCAGGGGAAAAATGGATATTCAAGAAATAGAGGACTGACAAGCACTCTTGATGAAAAGATCAGTGTTGCATAGAAAATTTAACTTCCAAATACAAGATGCAAGAGAAGCATAAAAAGGTAAACAGAAAAGGGAAATTATAAGGGACTAATAACTTTAAAGTGTTTGCATTCCTAGATGGAAGATGTCTTGTAACTCATATGTCCTTTCTCATTATTAGGGTACTTAGGAGTATATGTAGACAGAGGGCAGAGGTGTGAGTTCTCTGTGAAGGGATGGCATCTAAAAATAAAATTAAGGGATGAGAGAGGAATACAGTGGGACAAAGAGACAGGGAGAGGTTGAATGGAGTAAATTACCTCAAATAAAAGAGGCAAGAAAAAGTTTTTATAGTAGAGGGGAATAGGGAAGAGGTGAGCAGGAATAAGTGAACCTTACTGCCAGAATTGGTTCAAAGAGGAAATAACATATACACTTAACTGGGTATTGAAACATATCTTACTCTACCAGAAAGTAGGAAGGGAAGGTAATGGGAGGATGGGAGATGATTAAAGGGAGGGCAGATTGGGGGACTGGATATTTAGACAAAAACGTTTTTGAGGAGAGACAGAGGGAAAAGAGAGAAAATAGAATGAACAGGATAGGGGAATAAGATGGAGGTTGTAATTGTCAAGTAGTAGTTGTCAAAAAAAATTGAGGGTGTGGAGCCAAGATGGTGGAGTAAAAGCAGGGACTTCCAGAGCTCTCCCCACAAATTGAGCCAAATACTTGTAAAAAATGACTGTAAATGAATTGTGGAACTGCAGAACCCAAAGCATGATGGAGTGCAGCAAATCTTCAGTCGAAGACAGCCAGAAAGGATGTTAATGAGAAGAAAGCCTCTATCACACCACACTGGGAGCAGAGAGAATTCCAGTATGGACCCACCAGCACAGATGGGACCTGAGCTGGCCTGGGGGTCATAAATCTCTGGAACCTGTGGTTGTTTCCAGACTTCATGACACCAAAATACAGAGAAGAAATTGGAAGATAAGTGGATAAAACTTGTGGGACCTGTGTGAGAGAGCAGTGGTCTGGCCCAGGCCCCAGGGCAGTGGAGGGTGTGAAGGAACCTGTGGAAGCCACAGCAGCAATAGCAGGGGCAGAGGCAGTGATGCTTTCTGAAACTCTATCTACGTCTACAGATTGTGGAGAGATTGAGTGGCTGACCATACAATGCTCTCCTCCCACTGGAAGTAGAGAACTACCTTAAGGAAGAGCTCAAAAGTCTAATAAATAACTGGGGAAATGAGGAAAAACCTGGGAAAAAAAACAGACTATAGAATCTTACTTTGGTGACAAGGAAGACAAAAATATACAAACAGAAGACAACAAAGTCAGAGCATCTACCTCAAAAGCCTCCAAGAAAATTATGAATTTTCTCAGGCCATGGAAGAACTCAAAAAGGATTTTGAGAATCAAATACGAGAAATAGAGGAAAAATTGGGAAATGAGAGTGATACAAGAAAATCACGAAAAATGACTCAATTGCTTGTCAAGGGAGACCAAAAAGTAGTGAGTAAAACAAATCCTTAAAAAATAGCCTAATGCAAATGGCAACAAAGATCCAAAAAGTCAATGAGGAGAAGAATGCCATAAAAAGCATAAATGGAAGCTCAAAGAAGAAAATAGTTCCTTAATGATTAGAATGGAGCAGATGGAATCTAATGACTTCATGAAAAACCAAGAATTAATAAAACAGAACTAAAGGAATGAAAAAATAGCAGGCAATGTGAAAGATCTCAATGGAAAACACAACTGATCTGGAAAATAGATCCAGGAGAGACAATGTAAAAGTTGTTAGACTACCTAAAGGAGCCTAAATATTATCCTGTCTCAAGTCTTGAATTCTCTTACGTCAAGTATTTTTCCTAATTGCTACTATAGGTCAGCTATGTCTCAGGGAGAACATGACCCCCAAGTCTTTAGAATTATGATTGTGTCATCTGATACAGGAGTGTCTTCCTCTGCACAGTAGACAACATGGTAGGTTGAAGGAGAGTCAAAACTTGAGGGTGACATAGAGTTTGAAGGCCTGAGTGACTAGAAAGATGGTGGTGCACACAAAAGAAATCTCAAAAGATGGAAAGATATGAGTTCTATTTTGAACATGATGGATTTCAGATGAATGCTCTGCACTGCTCAAACTATAGCTTCATCTGAAGTATAGTGCTAATTCTGGAAACCATCCTGTAAGCTTATTGATAAACAGAAAGTAATGTGGATGGTCAATAGATTTCAAACCATGCCATATTAAGATTTGTTAAAGGAGTGCAGTTTTTTAGTTTCTGCAAATAAGAACTTGTGGAAACATAAGAAATGTCTTCAAATATCTGGAAGCCGGATCTAGGGAGTAAAGTTTACACTTATTCTGTGTAACTAAAATGAAATTTATAGAAAAGTAAAATTTTAATTAACAAGAAAAAATTTCCCTACAATTTGAGCTATTTGAAAATGGAATGTATTGCTTGAGAAAGTAGTGAATTTCCTGTTATTGGCTACACTCAAAAAGAGACTGACCACTTGTCAGGAATCTTTTTGACAGAACTTACACATCTTATAAGGATAATGGGGAGGCAGGCTGGAGGATCTTTAAGATCACTTCTAAATCCAAGATTCATATAATCAGAGAAGGAATTAGGAATAGAATTCTAAATTAGGAAGGGACCCTACAGACCATCTAATTAAATCCCTACTTTCTTGAAAAAAACTCAGGTTCTAAGAGGGACAGTGACTTGCCAAAGTGGTAGTGAGTGGCCAAGTCAGGCCTAGACTTCTAGTCACTTTAATGTATTAACGTGAAAACCATAGGAAAGATGAAGATAGCTGGAACATTATTCCACATGTATTATTAATGAAGAGCTATGGGTATAAAATCTCAGAGGTTTATGAAATTGGTAAATATTCCCACCACAACCCAAAGATAGAATCCAGTGGGACAGAAGAACCAGCTTATCTTGTCCAATGACCAGTAGTCCCTGTTTCAATCTCATCTCTTCCAGGGAGAATTTCTCTGAGTGCTCAACTTTTGACTGGCTTTGAATTTTCCATTACCTGGAGGAAAGAAGTAGGAAGAGCCAGTGCTTTAAGTTACAGAGCCTGAGGTCTTTACAGACCATCCAGGTAAGACCTAGGGAACCAGAAGTCAGAGCACTGCCATCAAACACATGCATACAAACACACACACATAACTCATATTTAGACAGAAAAATATATAATAAGCATAACTATGAAGAGATACACACATACAGTTCCCTGTTCCAATCCAGATCAATGACTATGAGAAATTATAGCCCAGGAAATCCTAACCTGCCTCTTACCCTGCTAAGGATAGGACATAATTTAAAGCAGAGAATAGAAGAATCATATTAGATCAGTGACTCAGCTGCTGTTTGGTGAAAACTAGGCTAGACTGTGGTCCTTGAGAGAGAACCCTAGGACTGAGAGCTGATAGGAACTTTAAACATCATCTAGTCCTAAACTTTCAATTTAAAGAAACTAAAGACCAAGTGAGAAGAACTAGACTAGCCTAAGGCCATGTAGGTAGTTAGAGCTGGTATCAAAACCAGGTTTTCTAGATCCAAATTAAATGGTCTGCCCATTAAAATAAAAAAGGAATGTCTCATACTATGTCTAGGGAGAGATCACAGAAATTTTCCATTTCTGTTTTAAGGAAAGTCTAGATTTTTCTGTCTGGAAATTGAAACTCTTACCAACAGACCCCACTTTTGCCTTTGTTGCTATATTCCTCATCCTTCCTCTAATGTCCACCTTCCATTCTAGTTGACTGTTTTCTTTTTCCCTTCCTCATTACTTAGTGCTGTTCTGCCTACAAAACTTGGTGTACCCTGTACCCTTCTGTCCAAATTGTTATTCTCCTCCCCTGATAACTGTATACTACTACCTATCAAGACCCACCCAAAGCCCTCAGTCTCTCATCAATTGAGTCTACACTGAATTTTTGCTTTCTTGATTCCTATAGCATGTGTTCTTTAGTTTACCCGAGGAACTCTTGAACTCTATGTTCACTTCCTGCTCTAATATTCTATGAGTCTGTAGCCCTAAAATTCTCTACATTTTAAGAGCAGCTTGGAAAATTAAATTTATTCTGATTGGAAATTATTTAGAGTATTTATATCCTCCACAGAGAAATATGCTACATAACACTCTTTTTCCTTTTTTTTATTGCTGTATTATGGAAGACATGTCATTTTGAAGGAACTGAATCTTGTGAAGACTGAGAGAGTGGGAAAGAAAACAGTTGCAGGCAAGGATCTTTAAGTTGAACTACCTAAAGCCAGCAAATATGAAAATCTACAAGGAAACTCTGATGTGGATTCACTATAGGACTGAGCACAAACCATCTTGAAATTTTAGAGGAAAGTAACAGCCTCAAAAGGAAATTTGGGTGAGTATGTAAAGAGTATTCATACCTAAGGATATTGAATTGAAACAAAATTAAGTTATAAGATCATAAGATTCGGTTCTTACATCATAGAGTTAGAATTGATTGGAATTCTAGAGATCATTCAGTACATCTGAGGAGAGAGACTGGGTGATTTTCTTGAAGTCACTCAAATATTAAATGGTAAATAGTAAAGATTTGAACCTATGTCACCAAGCTCCAAATCTAGCTGTCTTTATTGTGTCATAGAGTTTTAGCTGATAAAATACCTAAGGTTCATATTTAAAAAGCATTTTAAGGTGATTGTTCAAAATAACACTATTAGCTAGATAATACAGGTAGCATTACCCCTATATGTTACAAACTAAGAGACGTTACTCAAGGTCATAGAATAAACAAACTGTAATATTATATAAAAAATTAAAATCTCAGTCTACTGATTCAAAAGTCAATATCTTCTCTTTATGCGTCACTGTTCTTCTACTGTATTGATTGCTTAATTTAATAAAAATAGGATTAAATTTTATTTAGTATGCTAACTTTTCAAAAACTCTATAAAATAATTTATTAAGTTGGTAAGTTGGGCTGCTTTAATAGAGTTATAGTGTTAAAATAAAAAAACAGCCATGTAAAATCAATAGTTATGAACTGAACATCACCTAAAGATCTGCCTTGTAGATTACCTCCACGGAACTGAAGCAAATATTACTGATAAAGTTTATCTGTCTATATTTAGCTATTTCTACCTACCTATCTGTCCGTTATCTCTTCTTTGAACCTCTGCTTATGATTTCATCACTTCATGAAATTTACAGAATAGAAAATATCTTTGTCAGTGCAGATTTCACTTGATTCTTTACTTCTATAACATATTTTTAGACATTCACTAACCATAACTCCAGAGAACTGGCAAATCAGCATGTTGCCCATCTCCTGACAAAATGGTGATATAACCAGGATACAGAATGATGCATGTGTTTTGGACATACCCACATGAGAATTTGTTTTCCTTGATTGTACCTTTGTTACAAGAGTTTTCTTTCTCTTTTCTTCAGTGTTTTCACTGTAAAGGAGGAGCAAGAAAAAATATTAATTGAAACAAAATGCAATTTAAAATAAAATGAAACATGTTGGGAGAGGACATTTATAGTCTTGCAGAGTTACCTAAGGGTATACTAAAAGATTAATTACCTATGGCTACACAGATAGTATATATGAGACATTGGACAAGTAAATCTAGGTCTTCCTGACTCCAAGAAAGACTCTCACTACCAATAATAGCTTGCGTGAATTTCAAGAAAAGTTCTTAATAGTGGAGCATAGAAGTGTGAATGAGGATGAGAGGGACACAAAATTTTAAATGTTCCACTCATCATAGGTATGTCAAAAATGTATGTCCTTTATGAACATTGTTGTTGTTGTGTGGCTGTGTTCGTTCTTCGTTTCCACAGAAGACCATGCCATCAGAGAAATGGTGATACGACTTGCATTTTACTTTGTTTTGAGTGAGGGAGGGTTGTGCAAGATCATCCTCCTCACTTCTCCTCTGGAATCAGTGACCAAGTATTCATCAGGATGACTGGAGATGACCTAGGAGAAAGACATTGTAAAGTCTGTTCAAAATATCAGTTGCTAAGTGAGGTCCTTATTTGTTTCTCCATGTAGAACAACTTACCGTATTTCTTTCTTTATTGCCTTTCAGTCAGTTCTGGATCCATAACTAAATCCTCACTTCCTGACAGAAGTATTTATCCATTAGTCTAAAAGGTTAGACTAACTTTACATTTAAAATACTAGCAAATGAAGAAACATCTTATGTTTGGAGTCATTCAAGAAAAGTAGTTCCTAATGAAGAATGTAGCTACTAAAACTCTAATATTCTTTGTTGATGGAGCTATATTTTCTTTCTGACCGAAATGGGCAGAGAAAACCAAACCATTATCTCTGAATTCCTTCTCCTGGGGCTCTCCAGCCAGCCAGAACAACAACAAATTCTCTTCTGGCTATTTCTGTGTATATATCTTGTCACTGTGGTTGGGAACATGCTCATCATGCTAGCCATTGGTTTAGACGCCCGACTCCACTCACCCATGTACTTCTTCCTGGCCAACCTCTCTTCAGTTGACATTTGCTTTTCATCAGTTACAGTCCCCAAGATGTTGGTAAACCACATAATGAGACGCAATACTATATCTTATGTGGAGTGCATGATGCAGATATATTTTGTAATTACTTTTGGAAACATGGATGGGTTTCTTCTGATGGTAATGGCTTATGACCGCTACATGGCCATTTGTCGTCCACTTCACTACACCACTGTCATGCACCCTACCCTTTGCATCTTTCTGGTGGCCATATCCTGGATTATCGCTTATCTGCATGCCCTCTTACACACCCTACTAATGGCTCAATTGTCCTTCTGTGCCGACAACACCATTTCCCACTTCTTCTGTGATCCCTACGCAGTTCGAAAGCTCTCCTGTTCAGACACCTACATCAGTGATTTGATGGTGTTCATTGTTGGTGGGATGGTGTTTGTTATACCATTCACATGCATTGGCATCTCTTATGTCTTCATATTTTCCAATGTGATGAAGATTCCCTCTACCCAAGGTATACAGAAAGCCCTGTCCACATGTGGTTCCCACCTCACTGTGGTTTCTCTTTTCTTTGGGTCCATAATGGGGATCTATCTGCACCCCTCATCCTCATTCTCAGCTGTGGACACAGTGGGAACAGTTATCTTTACTGTGATTACCCCCATGCTTAACCCCTTTATCTATAGCCTGAGAAATCAGGACATGAAGGTGGCTCTGCGGAGACTGATTCTTCCAAAAGTGATTTTGCAAATGACTTAGAATCATAGAACTCAATTTCCTTCAAGAAATATTTAGTATCAAAGTGTTTATTAAGCATTCATTCTATATTAAATCCTGTACAAGGACTTGGGGCAACAAGGAACTGGGGCAATGAAAAGAGTAATAAATCCTACCATCCACTCAAGAAGCTTACATTCTATTGGAGAAAACAAGACATACATGTATAAATAGATATAAAATATATACAAAATAAGTACAAATTAATTTCATGTGGCATTAGAAATTAGATTCAAGAAAGATATTAAGTAAAACATGGTATCTGAGCTGAGCTTTAAAGAAAATTTTTCTAAGACTAGAATACAATATTTTACAAAACTTCTGTTTACTCTGAAGATGAATTATGTCAGACCTTACTTCCTATTAAAGTAAGTGATCCAGAGATGAGGAGGCACGGAGGATGACTAGTGCAAAAACACTGAGATGAAAAATTGATTAACATGTATGGGGAAAATATATTTGTTTGCAACGTAGGAAGTGAAGCAGACTAATGGGCAGTATGCCCAATGAGGAAAAACAGCTGGGTGTGATTTTACAATGAATTTTAAATACCAAAGAATGAAATTTATACTGGAGCATGTGTTGCAAATCTATTTTTTAGCATTATGGTGAAGCCTATAAATCCCTTTCCAGAATAAATTTAGTAAATACATTAAATGTATAGGATTGAAAAGGAATTTATTGTGGGAAGGGTATCAAATATATACAAATATGTATTATATTTGCATATGAGTTTATACATATGTATTTTATTGTTCACAAAGCTCAAACGCCTTTCGCAGAGGGAATTGAAAAGCACTAGAAATTTTTGTAAAAGGAGTGCAATTGTCAAAGCTGAGTTTTAGTAATATTTCTTTGGCAGTTGTTTGGGAAGATGGATTGGAGACATAGGAGACTTGAGGTTGGAAGACTTTTTAGGTGGGTGTTGAAAAAGTCCTGATCAACTTCAGTGGTAACAATGTTAGTAGAGAAATGGCAGTGGATGTTAGGGATATGATGGAGCTAAAATCAGTAACATTTGGTAACAAATTGGATATAAAATTGGTAAGGTACAAGAAAAAATAAATGATGACACCAGGGTTACAAATGTGAATAAGTGATGTTAATGCCTTCAAATGATGTCAGTCAGTCAATAAGTATTTATTAAATGCCCACTACATTCCATGTGCTCTGCTAAGTGTTGAGAATACAAACAAAAATAAAAGATAGTCATTTCTCTCAAGGAGCACACAATCTAAAAGGAGACATACCTTTCAAACTACTATGGACAAACAAGCTCTATTAAGGCTAATTTAGAAATAATGAAGAAAGGGAAGGCAATGGAAATAAGGTAGATAAGAAAAGTTTTCTTATAGAAAGTGAGATTTTAGTTGAAATGTGAAGGAAGCTAGGGAAGCTCAAGGCAGAGGTTCCAGAGATGGGTCAGAGGAGAAGTTCTCTTTTAGAATTTGCTGTTTGAGATTCATATCTTCACATGCCATTGTGTATGCTCTTGGTCTACCTGGATATTACTTGCACCTCAGTGCCCAGAGGTTTCCATGCCCTATTGATAGGACATGCAGTCTACCAAACCCTCTGTTCTTTATTCTGATTGCAGGTGCTATGGACAGCAATATTTTAGCTATGTCTGTCCCAGTGAAGTTTCAGCAGGGCTGTGTATCAGACAGCCTGCGTCCCTACACTGCTCGGTGATGTGGTTGAAGAAAAGAGACACAGGAGGCAGGAAAAGACAGACCAATTCCATTTATTGATCTGAGGTTATATAGACAGAATCTGCAAGTCTAGGTGACATTCTGCTCATCTCCTGTCCCAGTGATTTGGCCACTCATGTCTTTAAAGACTGTTAGCCTAGAGGACATCTATTTTACATATCCTTTGTTTTCTGTAGTTCTCACCTTTGTCTTAAGGAGAGAGCAATATCTGGGGGTCATGGAGAGCCATTCCGGATGATAATGAGCACAGTCTCAAAGAACAGTTTCCCCCATGGTCTTTCCTGATCTTGTCAACAGCACTCTACTCTGGCCCTCAACAGGGCTGAAGCTGAAAGGTCAGGAGGGGTAAAAAGATAGTGGGCGTGCAGTGTAAATGGGGAAGATTTCAGATTCAGAATGAATATTTAACATTTTTGGAAGAGTGTGAGGCTTGAGTAACTACATCATGTGAAGAGATCAACAAAGAACCAGACTGCACTCATACATTCCCCCTTAGCTACTCATCTGCAATCCAGTGTAGGCTGTACACGTATAATATATTAAACATATTTCCATATTAGTCGAGTTGTGAAAGAAGTATCATAACAAAAGAGAAAAATCACAAGAAAGAAAAAATAGAAAATAGTATGCTTTGATCTGCATTCAGACTGTTGAGTTCTTACGTTTATTATAGTCAATCATCACAAAATGTTGCTATTACTGTATATGATGTTCTTTTCCTGGTTTTGTTTACTTCACTCAGTATAAGTTGATTGAAGCCTTTCCAGGTTTTGCTGAAATCTGTCTGTCTACTCATCATTTCTTATATCATGGTAGTATTTCATTACATTCATATACCATAACTTGTTCAGCCATTCCCCAACTAATGGGCATCCTCTCAATTTCCAATTCTTTATCACCACTAAAAGAACTACTATAAAGATTTTTGTACATATCAGTATAGATGAAGTAGTGGTATTGCTGGATTAAAAGGTATACAGAGTTTTATAGCCCTTTGGGTATAGTTCAAAATTGCTCTCTAGAAGGGCTGGATCAGTTCACAATTATACCAACAATACATTAATGTTCCAATTTTCCCACATGTACTCCAACATATATCATTTTCCTTTTTTGTCAAATCAGCCAATTTGAAAGGTATGAGGTGGTACCTCAGACCACAACAAACTTTTTGAGGACCCTCTGAAGAAAGAGAGAATATAGAGGCCCTGAAGTTCCTGAGTTGCAAGTTGCCTTAACCATATGTATTCCCTGCACGTGTCAATACCATTATGCTTTGAATTTAGATCTGCTGTTTTCCTCCATATCTGAGCATATTTGTGAAAAAATGCACCCTTGGCTTTGAGGCAAATATTTTTTTTACCAGTATTCTTCCTGAGTCCTTTGAATAAATGTCTTTGCTAAAGAACTGGATCAACTGGATGATTTTTAAGTGAAAATACACTGCTGGGAGCTCATGAACTAGTCTCTGGGGGGTCACCATGTACAAGGTTATTATTAGGATCCTAAAAGCAATAACTGCCATCCCTCTGCATGTGCCAGTTCCAGTTCAAGTTGGAGAGTCTCAAATTGTATGTCCCCAAAATATCTACATGTCAAAAATTGAACTCATTACCTGCTCCTGTAAACCCTGTCCTCTCACTAATTTCCCTATTACTGTTCAGAGCACTACTATCCTCCCCATCACCTAGGCTCAAAACTTAGGTATCATCTTTGACTCTCCTTTCCCACCCTCTGCCTTCATTCAATATATTTCTGTTTTCCTCTTGGTGCATTTTTTAAAGTTGTATTTATTCCCCAATTGATAAATGGTCAAAAGATATGAACAGGCAATTTTCAGAGGAAGAAATTACAGATATCTACAGTCATATGAAAAAAATGCTCTAAATCA
Source organism: Potorous gilbertii (assembly GCA_028658325.1). NCBI lineage: Eukaryota > Metazoa > Chordata > Mammalia > Diprotodontia > Potoroidae > Potorous > Potorous gilbertii. The sequence goes on from CM053769.1 coordinate 147,757,064, forward strand.
CTTTTGATAAGAGAGATGCAAATCAAAACAACTCTGGGGTACCACATCACACCTATCAGATTGGCAAACATGACAGAAGAGGAAGATGATAAATGTTAGAGAGGATGTGGGAGAATTGAAACACTAATACATTGTTGGTGGAGCTGTGAGCTGATCTAACCATTTTGGAGAGCAATTTGGAAGTCCTTTGTATGCCTAAAGGGCTACAAAAAATATGCATACCCTTTGACCCAGCAATACTGTTTCTAGGACTGTATCCCCGACAGATCATAAAAATAGGAAAGGGTCCTACCCACATGTACAAAAATATTTATAGCAGCACTCTTTGTGGTGGCCAAAAACAGGAAATCAAGGAGGCGATGCCCATCAACTGGGGAATGGTTGAAGAAATTATGGTATATGAATGTAATGTAATACTATTATACTGTAAGAAATGATGAACAGGAAGACTTCAGAGAGGTCTGAAAAGACTTATATGATCTAATGCTGAGTGAAAGGAGCAGAGCTAGGAGAACCTTATGCACAGGAACAACCACAGTGTGTGAGAGCTTTTTCTGGTAGACTTGGATCTTTGTAGCAATGCAAGGATTTAAAAAAATTCCCAATGGTCTTTTAAGGCAAAATGCCTTCAGCATCCAGAGAAAGAAATGTGGAATTCAGTGGCACAATACAGCAGATCATTTTTTTACTGTGTATTACATTTTGGTTTGTTATGTGATTTCTCCCATTCATTGTAATTCTTCTATGTAGTATGACCACAGTGGTCATGTAGCCTTGTATTTAATATTAATATATGTGTAGAACCTATATGAAATTGTATACCATTTTGAGGAGGGAGCAGGAGGGTAGTGGGGAGGTAAGGGAAAAAAAATCTAAGTTATATGATAGTGACTCTGGAACACTGAAAATAAATAAGATTAATATTAAAAAATTGTATTTATTTGATTGTGAACTTAGGAAAAAATAAGCATTTTCAAAACATATTAAAATATTTATTTCTTTTTAAGGTAGAACTTGGTATTTTATTTAGCTCTTCATTGGACTGTTGGAATTGAAAACCAGACATATGTAATAAACCTCCAAAACCTAGATCCTGAAAGGCACTTTCTGCTTAGGACAGCAGCCATGGACTAGGCATGTGAACAAGCTGACTTCTCTGTACCACACCAGCCAAGTCAGCTTCCTCCATGGACAACTGCTCCAGCTCTCCACTCCCTTCTGTTAACACTAGCCATACCCTCTTGTAGGTGTAACCCAATGTTCTTCTGTTGGACACTTTGGCCTACCTGGGAATGCTGGAAACATGTGAAAGGAATTAAGCTGTGAAGGACTTTTTATAAAAAGTTCCCTTCTGAGCTGATAGATTCTCTATACTCATGTCACACCCAAGAACACAATAAATAATTAGAAAATGTTCAAGTATGAAGGGATTTTCTTCTCCTCCCCACCAAA
>CM053769.1:147759015-147826390 GCA_028658325.1 Potorous gilbertii
AGGAAGGAAGGAAGGAAGGAAGGGAGTAAGGAAGGGAGGAAGGAAGGAAGGAAGGAAGGGAGGGAGGGAGGGAGGAAGGAAGGAAGGGAGGGAGGGAGGAAGAAGGAAGGGAGGGAGGAAGGAAGGAAAGAAGGGAGGGAGGGAGGGAGGGAGGGAGGGAGGAAGGGAGGGAGGAAGGAAGGAAGGGAGGGAGGGAGGGAGGGAGGAAGGGAGGGAGGAAGGGAAAGAAGGAAGGAAGGAAGGGAGGGAGGGAGGAAGGGAGGGAGGAAGGAAGGAAGGGAGGGAGGGATGGAGGGAAAGAAGGAAGGAAGGAAGGAAGGGAGGGAGGGAGGGAGGGAGGAAGGAAGGAAGGAAGGAAGGGAGGGAGGGAGGAAGGGAGGGAGGAAGGGAGGAAGGGAGGGAGGGAGGGAGGAAGGAAGAAGGAAGGAAGGAAGGAAGGAAGGAGGAAGGGAGGGAGGGAGAAGGAAGGAAGGGAGGGAGGGAGGGAGGGCAATGCTTCTAGACTCTTAGAGGGAATATAGACTTAAATAACAAAATTATAGATAGTGTTTTTGTTGTTTGCACTTCATTGATCTCTGATTTCACTGTAGTTCCTCCCCTTCCCTGATATGGGATGCAACTCCTCTATGACTTAAAAAAACTTGGAAGAAAAATCGTGACCAAAAATTCATCACCCTAAGGTGATGTGTTTTGTCAAACTTTGCTAGGCTAGTCCTCAGATGATAATCTGTCACAAGACCCAAACACAATCTTCCTAAGCTTGGCATAATTTGTCCACAGCTCATGGTCTGCTAAAATAGTGTTTGAAGATCCGGGGTCAGTCAGTAGGTCAAAAAGTATTGAAATTCTTAGGTACCAGACACCGTGCTAAGTGGTGGGAATACAAAGATAAAAATCGTCCTTCCATCAAAGAGTATACATTCTAAGCGGGAAGACAACATGGAAAAAAAAATAAGTACACCATATTTGAATGAAGCACCGAAGTACCAATTCAATGAAAGTGTTCATTGTTGTTAAAAGTTACATTTTGTATACCATCACCATCTGTATATGGCAGCTAGAGTATCATCATTAGATGATTATATTTTAGTAACTGCCTTTAGATACAGAAACAAAGATAGCTTAAAATCACAAAATCCGAATTTTAAAAATTAAGTGATTTTATTAGAACCATAAGTGCTGATCAAACCACATCTAAAGTATTATATCCATGCCTGTCTGTGTAAACCTGGGCAAGTCATTTAACCCTGTTTGCCTCAGTTTGCTGTAAAAGGAGCTAGAGAAGGAAATGGTAAGGCACTTCAGTATCTTTGCCAATAAAACCCCAAATGGGGTCATAAAGAGTTGGACACAACTGAAAAATACTACTACTACTATTACTAACAAATACTACTATTACTACTCCTATTCTTCCTCCTCCTACTACTACTACTGCTAATACTACTATGTTAGGATAGAGACTGGACCTATGATCTCACTGGCATAAAAGATTCCTGGCTAAGGAAACTCCCTCCATCCATTCAGCATGATCTCAGCAACTCATAATATCAGAGAGTTACCTAGAACGCAGAGACAGCATGTATCAGAGACAGGACTTGAGGCTAACACTTCATGACTCTAATGCTGGCTCTTTAACCTCCCTCCTCTCATCTTTATGAATACTATTATCATTCATCTCATTTCCTCATTGTTTTTGATGGATTTCAAATGGAAATATTCCTAGGACAAATCTCTGTATTGCAATTATTCATCCAAATGTAATGCTCTGTGAATTATTGCACAAGTGGACAAAGTGTATTCTATTATATCCCAATAGTATTGGGATTTGAACTTATTTTCAGTAGGCTCCCAGAAAATGTCTTTGGGACATCAGTAGCAAGCAGGATGATGACAGTGAAGATGGAAGGGGCAGAAGGGGAAAGGAATAAACATTTATATAGCCCCTGTTAAGTGGTAGGTACTATGCTAAGCACTTGTGCAAATATTAAGTCTTTTGATCTTCACAATGACCTTGCAGGGTTGACGCTGTTATTACCCCCATTTTACAGTTTAGCAAACTGAGGCAAACAGATTTAAGTGACTTGCCCAGGGTCACACAGCTAGTGTGATGAGGATGGTGGTGATGGTTATAGAGGTGGAGGAGGAGGAGAAGCCACTATATAGGGTAGATTTGAAGTCAAAGAGCCTAGGTTTAAATCCTCAGAAGCTGAAAGTTTGAGGGAAAACAAATTTTCATTTAACTCAGAGAGGAAAGTGAACTTCTATGACTAAGAGACATTCATTGTTTGAATCTCCATTTAAGGTTAGAGATGGTGGAGCAGACAGAGTCTCCAGTGTCCATCTCCATGCCTTAAGGATAACAGATTTCCTGGAGGCAAGAATAGAACAGTGATTAGAAGGAGAACTGAACTAAATCTTAGCTCATAGGCTAAGAGTGTTAGAGTAATTATGCAAACTGGGGAAATGATATAGAATGGGATCAATTATATACCTCATATGGACTGTGAACTTTGATAGATTGCAGCTTTTTGAGGCCTGTTTCCTGATCTGCACTTGCCATTATTTTCTATCCTCTCTTCCTAGATGTCCTCTGCTCTCTGGGTTTTTTGTCATGTTGTTCTTTATTTCCCTCCTACCTGTCTGACCATTCCTTCTCAATCTCCTTTACTGGTTCAGCATGCATAACATGCTTACCAACTGTGAATATTGAAGGAATTAAATTGCTTCTGTTTCATTTTATAATTCTATTCTGTATTGCTGCCCCAGTTTGTATCATTGCTCTAGCCACATTTCTTTGTCCCTTTGCCTATGACCTAAGATTAGAAATTCAGTTCTCCTTCTAATTACTCTTCTAATTTTGTCTCAAGGAAATCTGTTATCCTTGAGGGATACAGGTAGACACCTGAGAGCCTGGTCTACTATCTCTAACCTTAAATGTAGATTCAAACAATGAACGTTTCTTAGTCATAGAAGTTCAGTTTCCCTTCTGAGTTGGTTAAAAGAACATTTGTTATCCCTCATACCTTTAGCTTCTGGAAAAATACCAAGATATCTGATATATGAAGCTAGCTCTAGGAGACATATTGTCCCTGAACCGTCTTTGTATAGGTAAAGCCATATCTCCCTCATAAACATTTCTGGGCCCCAAGGAGTCTGCAAAGTCTGGTCCACTAACAAGATCTGCAATATGCAGATGGGCCCTCTAACTCAATCAAGCATTGCTCTGTGACAGAGAAGGGTGGCTACTAGCCCTACATGGATTCTAGCCTACTCTCCTTGATGTAACCAATAATGATATTCTCACCCCCATGATGCTTTCTCCCCTATATAACCAATTGCATTGTCTTCCCTATACCCAATTCTGAACTCACCAAACTACTGATGAGCTCTCCCTCAGGGATTTTGTCATTGAGAGAGGCTATTGGCCCAATTTCCTGGCTGTTGGTAGGCTAATAAATTGATTGTGTTCAGAGCGTTGGCTCTGTTTACCTCAATTTTCAAAGACGAACAGCATACCCCCAAAACTCTGTTTGTGTCCTTCTACTCTCACTCTATACTCTCATTTAGTGATCTAATCAGCTTTGATAAGTCACTGAGTGTTAACAGTTATTCCCTTTCTAGAAATAACCCAGTAGAGTCTATCTGCTGAAAGAAACATAGATCCCTCTAGATCAAATTATTTCCTAAACTTTGGAAAGCCACATTCAGTTAATCCATCAACAACTTCAATTAGTCTACCAACAACTATTTGTTAATCATCCACTCTTTGTTATGTATGGGGATAAAAGAAGAAAAAACAGTCTCTGTACTCAAGAAGTTTACATTCCAATAAGGGGATAACATATAAATCACTACATGCACAAAAGTACAGAATACATGACAGTAACCTTATGTGAATGTTATGTGTTAGTGTCTTGTTTAGCGTCTTCACTCTAGAATCCTGAAAAGTATCACCTGTGTAGATTATAAGGGCCAAGTGTTACCTCTTTGGATTGTGAGGCCAGGATCCTGGAGAAGTGGAGTGTATGTAAGGAGGATTTTGTTATCCTGCTTAGAGTTAGTTTCTCAGAATGCGCCATGGGAATGTCTAGTTTCTGCGCCATGGTAATGTCTAGTTTCCAGGTGTTAGACAATAACTCTCAGAATAGCCTCAAGTATTCTAGATAGTAGTTCCCAGAATTGTAGCACCATGAGATAAGGGGCGACATAAAATTTGCTATGCTTGCACAGAATGACAATATTGCTAAAATGAGCTTAATGTTGGCAAGATGCCTTCTTTGTTTGTTGCCCTATAAAGCAGGTGGGCACTGGTCAGAGGGTGGGGAAAACTATGAAGATCGCATGGGAGAATCCCTTGGGGGAATTCCTCCATAGAGGAATGCATGTACCTGGCTCAATTGGCCCCCATTGAGGCTTAAGGGGATTTAGAGGAATGCATGAGCTGTGCCTGTCTCAACGTAGAGGTAGTTGTCCCCCCTCTTCTTACCAACCCCTTCGAGAAGGGTAATTAGGGAATGTTGCAGGAGCTGGTTCTCCCACAACTCTCTGAGAAGACTATACTAAAATAAAGCTGATTATTAACCCCTCTGATGCTGTCTGCCTGTCTGACCAGATTAAGAGTGAACTTGCTAGAGTCTGGAGTCCAAAACTTCCAGTGCCTCCTGTGTTATCTGTGAAACACCTTAGAAGGAATGACACTAGCACCTTGGGAAACTAGGAAAGGTCTCCTAGAGGAAATGGCACTTGACCTAAAGTTTTATAAACCTCATAGATTTTAAAAGTCAAAGGTTTGTAGAGAAAGCATTCCAGGCATGGGAAACACCTATTGGAAAGGCACAGAGATGAGAGATGGGAGTATTGTATACAAGGAATGATAAACAGATCAATATGTATGTGGGAAGAAGGGTTCAGCTGGTGAAGACTTAAAAAGCCAAAGGACTTTGTTGTGGATCCAGGAGGAACGATTACCAAATAATAAATTTGGTCCCAAAAGCTACTTCCCTTGACCACAGATATGAAAACTGGTCCTAATACTACAGTTTTCATCCTACTTGCATTAAACCATCACCATAAAGCCCAAGGTTGAACAGAGCCCTATATACAATACTTCATCCCTATCTATAGGATACTTAGCTTTATTAGCATATGGTATAGGAAGCAATAGTTTCTCAAATAACACACGGGAGGCACTGGAATTTTGGGACTCCAATCTCTAACAGGTTCACTCTTGAGTTGGTCAGACAGGAAGGACAGGAAGACAGCTTCAGAAGGGTTAATAATCTTACTTTATTCTAGTCTAGTCTTCTCAAAGGGGTTGCTGATAAGGGGAGTACCAACTCTTACAGTATTCCCTAATCACCCTTCTTGCAGGGACTCAAGAGAAGCAGGGGGAAAACTACCCCTATGTCTCAGGGTCAACTGAGACAGGCACTGCATTTCAGCTTGTGCACTTCCCTAAATCCCCTCAAGCCTCAATGGGGGTCACTTGATGCACACAACAGCATTACAATGTCATTCCCCTATGGGTTTCCCATTAACTGACCAATGCCCAATTTCTTTACAGGACAGCAAACAAAGAAGACATATTTCAGCAAAAGCCTCACAGGTTAACTTTAGCAATATCTCCACTCAGCACAAGCATAGTAAATATCACATTATGTCACCCCATATCTCACTGCACAGTCTTGGTAGAACTGTTTATCACTATGAGTCTAGGAACTACTATCTAGGATCCTTGGGGTTATTCTGGGAGTTATCATGTAACACCTGGAAACTATAAACTATCATGGCCATGAATCCTGAGAAACTAAAACTAAGAAAGAATAATGAAATCCTCCTCACATACAAACACCTGCAAAACTGAGACATAACAGTATCAAACAATTCTCTTTATTAGAAATTCACTCAAGGATATACGTTAAGTAAGCAGAGGTAAAAAGGAAGCAAAAGGTACCAAGGAATCTTTAAAAATTTCTCAAAAGTTATAGCATTGTCATAATAACTATATCCATTCCATCAATCTTTGTAGTTTTTTCCCATGCACCTGCTCCTCCACGTGCCTCTGCAAACATTTCTTTCTTTTCTGTATCAGTAAGGTAGCTGGCTGCACAAAAGATAGAGAATTAACACATCAAGAGCCAAATCTTGATGTGAATGAAAGATAATTACCGTCTGGAGACACTCTGTGGGCTAAAGTCTACCTGCAGAGTATGGGCTGACTTTACATATTGCCACTCGACCTAATTTCCTTTAGCTCTTTTATGATTCCAGGCAGAGGTCGGTTCCTTTATTTCTAGCTCACACAGCATCCCTGTTGCCTAATCCCCTAGAGCTAAGTATAGTTCTTATGATTGGCCATTTTAGACAGATTTGATATATAAATGCTTGGCATATAATAGAATTCAACTAGTTATATCAAGAAATACCCAAATGAACTCAATCTTGACCAAGTTACTTACTCTCTCTGGGCTTTTTGGAAAGGAGTATAAAATAACTGGAGTTATTTGAAAGAAGAAAAATGAGAAAAATGTATTGTACCAAGGAAGAAATGAGAATGATTTTCTTGGGGAATTGAAAAAATAGCTTTTAAAGTAATTCCAGTGGAATTGAACAAATGTTTTGAACAATAATGGGCTCATTGGAATAAATGTATGGTCTACCAATGTAATTTCTCTGAAGGACAAAATTAATTTAGATATAGTAGTTCCAGTATAACTATTTTTTAATATCACAACTCATTCAATTAGAGCAAATGATTTTTTAAAAAACAAATGTATTATTCTAATTCCAGTTTGTTAGAAAAAGGTAATATGTAGGATTGTGATTAAAATGGAAAATCTGTTTCATTTTAAGGATTTAAAGTCAAATCCATAATTGTGACCTTTAAGTTAATAAGCCTCCACAACTTGGAGGCTAATTGACATTTAGTTTTAACATGGTGATGAATCTAAGAATTAAAAATTGAGCAACAATAAGGGTTTTCATTCATTTTGAAGAGAAAAGTCAGCAGGTAGTCAATCATTTAACTCTTAATATACGTCAGGCACCATGCTAAGTGCTAGGAGTATGAAGAAAAACAAAAACATTCATGTAACGGATCCAGACCCAAGACCAACAAAGATAATTGAAAGAGTTTGTCTATTTTAAAAAGCCAAGGTCAGACAAAAAGGACTATTCATAATTAAAATCAATAGCAGGTTTGTTTTTCTCTTTCATATTTAATCTTTACCAGAGATTGTTTGCTGGATAGAGGAAGGGGAAGGAATACATTTCAATGTGAAAGTGAGTCTAAAAAAAAAAAGAGTAATTCTAGAAGCATAAAATCCACTCAAGTCAGATTAATACATGTGATATAGCATTGGAGGATTGGGGAAAGCAGAGCTTGTACAATCATGATAGAATCTATTTGCTTGAAGTTGCCCTGCCCTTAGACTATATTTACACACATATGCCTAAGTCAGTAAGGTAGATCTCTCCACCAGAACAGACATCAAAGCCATTCGTTATCTTTTTTCCTAATAAGACTTATGTGGGTGGTTTATAGCACTGAACAGCAGTTCCCTAAAGTTTGAACCAAGCACGTATTTGGACCAACAGGACTCCTCTGACAATGTCACCCACCCCTTTACAATATCCACTTAACCTACCTTTTGAGCTCTGGTCAAAGACATGGATCAAGGGAAAACAACGGACCATCCCCTGTTGGGCAGTTTTAGATATTTTTCCCTCCACTGTGTTCCCTAGGATTCTTGGACTTGGCTTGGGGGAAGACTACCCAAAGTTCAGCTGATCCTGTCCTTGGGAAGGGACTTATGGAAGGAGAACTGGGAAGTCAGGTAAAGAAGGAACCCAAGTGGAATGGAGGATGAAGACACTGAAAGCAGTCACCTGTGAGATACTATCTGAACATAAATTGAGACAAGCCATGAAACTTACTAGCATTTTAAGTTTGCATTTGTGCAAAGAGTAGACTCCAGTGAAAGGATCCATATTCCCGATATTGTGAGAACCTATTGGAAAATTATATCTTTAGATCTGATTCTATGGCTTTTTTCACCCCTAAACAAAGCTTTTAATAGTTATAATGAAAGTGGTTAGGTTGCAAGGTTGTTTCTTATCTTAATCTTTCAGAGCAGGGGCTGTTTTAATTTTCTGTTTGTATCCTCAGAACTTTATCCTGTATTTTGCCCATAGTAAGCACTTAGTAAATGCTTCACTCATTGTCTGTTACTTTTCATTTAGATTGCATTCACCTTTGATTTTAAAGAAAAAGATCTACTGGCAAGTAGAAATCCTAAGCTGAATCATATTTTCTTTAGTTCTCATATATCTAGATAAAAGTAAGAGTCCTATTTTAGAGGTTAAAAATTTGATCCGGACATGGAGATAACTGGACCTTGAGGCATAGCCATTAAGATAACATGAGATATACCAGTGTGGACTATTAGAAGCCTGGCAAAAGAATCCAAAATCCAGAAACCCTAAGTTTAAAAAAGCATGAGGTGATAATAACTGCCCACTGGAAACCAGCAAATGGCAATTATCTTCCTCTCTTTGAAAGTAGCCATATGACACAAAGGTTTTGAAAAGAAAGTCAAGCACTACCCCTAGCCTTCAAGGTAGGAGGGACTGAGTTTCCTGGGAAACAAATGAAGGCTAAGTAAACTGCTAGGGAAACTCCACCCTGGAGAAGTGGGAAGAACATAAGCATGTTCATAAAGGTCATCTAAATCAGGGGATGATTGACAGTTCATCTATCTTTCCCATCAGTACAACTAGATACTTATATGCAGCAATTTCATCCAGGAGCTGGAGATTTTTTTTTCAGGTTTGCTTCCTTAGAAAAAACATGTTGGGGTGGAGGTAAGATGGCAAAGTAGAAAGACACACATACTCTAGTTCTTCCCTCCACAGCCCATAAAATACTTGTGAAGAAAGACTCAACAGATTCTGGAGCAGCAGAGGCCTCAGAGCAACAGAGCAGAGGAGATTTCCAGCCCAGGGTGACCTGGAGGGCTGACAGGAGGAGTCTGTCACACCAGACACAGAACAGATGCAGCCCAGCCTGGACCACACCATAGCAGAAGGAGCAGGCCTCCCGGGTGGAATCCCAAGCAACAGAGGTTCACAGATCCCTCAGCCCATAGGCACCAAGGGCAGCTTCAAAGGTCAGTGAGAGGGCTTTTTCATCTCCATGACAAGGGAGCAGGTCCTCCCCTAGCCCTGACCCCAGTTGGCAGCAGCAGAAGCAGTGGCAGCAGCTACAGTGGCTGGCTGTGGCCCCAGCAGGCAGCAGCCAGGGTCCATTGTTCCATTGTTGGATCACTCAGTGTGAAGCCCCTGGGGGAATTGAGCAGCTGATCTGAACCCCAGCCCTGAATGGTGGCCCTACCCAGGCCTAAAGCCCCTGGGGGAATTGAGCAGCTGTTTGGAATCTCAGTTTGGAGCCAGGCCAGGGAGTAAACTCCTCTCCCTTGATTGTGCCACCTTGGAGGAACTGAGAACTTTCAGGTCCCCAGAGTATAGCCTACTCTTGACCAAGAACCCAAAAGTCAAGTAACTGGTTGGGAATATGCCCAAAAAAGGGAAAAAATAAGAGCAGAAAAAACAGAAGGTTACTTTCTTGGTGAATAGGCATTCTCTTCCATTCTATCAGATGGGGAAGAACAACGTTTACCATCAGGGGAAGACATGAAAGTCAAGGCTTCTGCATCCAAAACCTCCAAAATAAATATACAATGGTCCCAGGCCATGGAAGAGCACAAAAAGGACTTTGAAAATCAAGTAAGAGAGGTGGAAGAAAAATTCAGAAGAGAAATGAGAGCGATGAAAGAAAATCATGAAAAGCACATCAACAGCTTACTAAAGGAGACCTAAAAAATGCTGAAAAATAAAACCTTTAAAAATAGGCTAACTCACTTGGGAAAAGAGGTCCAAAAAGCTAATGAGGAGAACATCTTGTATATGCGTCATGAAAGGAAAGCAAGTCACACTGAAGATGCAGACAATCACAAAAAATGACAGAAAATCTGGTGAGATGTAGAACTTTGAACAAAATTATTCTCCTTAAAAGGTTAACAAGACAAAAAACAAGTCAGGGTGTGGTGGTGCATTCCTGTAACCCCTGCTACTGGAGAGGCTGAGGCTAATGGATCATTTGAGCTTCAGAGTTCTGAGCTGCACTAGGGCTAAAGTAGATCACATATCCACACTAAATCCAGAACTAATATGATGAGCCCCTAGGGATGGGGGAGGGGCACCAGGTTGCCTAAAAAGGGTCAAATTATCCCAAGTAAGAAACAGAGCAGGCAAAAGCTTCCACAGGAAGCAGTAATAGTATTAGTGTCTCCTGTAATTTGAGACAGAGACAGAAAGAGAGAGAGAGGAGAGAAAGAGAAAGAGAAATGGCCACTATGACATCCTGATATAAAGACACCACCTAGAAACAACCAGAAAACCTTCTGTTTCAACCTTGGTGGAAAATTATAGCCCTACAGAAGTAGAATACACTAATGAGTAAAATGCAACTTTGGTGCTTAAAGTCTATAAGACTAGAATCAAGGAAAGAAAAGGAGTATGGAAAGGTTACTCCAGACACTCAAAACAATTGTTTATGATGTGTTCCATAAGAAGTCATAAGATTCCACACAGGTAATTTTAAAGATTGAGAATGAAATGTCCCTCCTTCCTGAATGGTGGGTAACAAATTACTGTTATAGTCCTATCATTCTATTAGAGATACTTGAGGAAAATAATTTGTGCACTTTGGGTACTGAGTGGCAAAAATTTCTCATATCTTAGAGACTACAAAGTAAGCTAGAAGTTTCATTACAAAATACCTGATGGGGGTGGAGCCAAGATGACAGAGTAGAAAGATGCACATACTCTAGCTCTTCTCCCACAGCCCATAAAATACTTGTAAAAAATGATTCTCAACTAAATCGAGAGCAGCACAAGCCACAGAATGACAAAGCGAAAGAGATTTCCAGCCAAAGGTAACCTGGAAGACCAACAGGAAAGGTCTATCCCATGGGATGCTGAGTTGAGCAGAGCCAAGCCCTGGTCACACAGCACTGGGAGGAATAGAACCAGAACAGGCCTCCAGGGCAGAATCCAGGGCAGAATCCCCAGGGAGGATCTCAGATCTCTCAACCCACAAATGATAAAGAAAGCTTCAAAGGTCAGTAAGAGGGCTTTCCCAGCTGGGCAAGAGAGGAGCAGAGTCCCCCCCAGGAGGGGCCGCAGGTTGTGGCATCTGTGAAGCACTCCACCTAAAGCCCCTAGGGGAATCGAGCAACTGATTTGAATCTCAGCCCTGAGCATTCAGGTCCTGGGCTGAAGAGGAGCACGAGGACCCTCCTCTTGACAAAGGATTCAGAAGTCAAGTAATGACTGGGAAAATGACTAAAAAAGGGGGAAAAAAATAAGACCATAGAAGGTTACTTTCTTGGGGAACAGGTATTTCCTTCCATCCTTTCGGATGAGGAAGAATAATGCACACTGTCAGAGGAAGTCAAGGATTCTGCCTCCAGTAACTCCATGATGAATATGCAGTGGGCTCAGGCCATGGAAGAATTTGAAAAGCAAGGCAACAGCTTGCTAAAAGAGACTCAAAAGAATGCTGAGGAAAATAACACCTTTAAAAATAGGCTAACTCAATTGAAAAAAGAGGTCCAAAAAGCCAGTAAGGAGAAGAAGGCTTTAAAAAGCAGAATTAGCCAAATGGAAAAGGAGGTTCAAAAGCCCACTGAAGAAAACAGTTCTTTAAAAATGAGAGTGGAGCTGAGGGAAGCTAATGACTTTATGATAAAGCAAGAAATTACAAAACAAAAGCAAAAGAAAGATAAAAGGGAAGATAATGTGAAATATCTCATTGGAAAAACAACTGATCTGGAAAATAGATATAGAAGAGACAGTTTAAAAATTATGGGACTACCTCAAAGCCATGATCAAAAAAAGCCTAGACATCATCTTTCATGAAATTATCAAGGAAAACTGCCCTGATATTCTAGAACCAGAGTGCAAAATAAATATTGAAAGAATCCTCCAATCACCTCCTGAAAGAGATTCAAAAAGAGAAACTCCTAGGAATATTGTGGCCAAATTTCAGAGTTCCCAGGTCAAGGAGAAAATATTGCAAGCAGTCAGAAAGAAACAATTTGAGCATTGTGGAAATACAACCAGGATAACATAGGATCTGGCAGCTTCAACATTAAGGGATCGAAGGACTTGGAATAGGATATTCCAGAAGTCAAAGGAACTGGGATTAAAACCAAGAATCACCTACCCAGTAAAACTGAGTATAATACTTTAAGGAAAAAAATGGTTATTCAATGATATGGAGGACTTTCAAGCATTCTGGATGAAAAGACCAGAACTGAAGAGAAAATTTGACTTTCAAACACAAGAATCGAGAGAAGCATGAAAATATAAATGGGAAAGAGAAATTATAAAGGACTTCCTAAAGCTGTATTGTTTACATTCCTACCTGGAGAGATAATATTTGTAACCCTTGAGACTTTTCTCAGTATTTGGATAGGTGGAGGGATCACACACACACACACACACACACACACACACACACACACATTATGTATATATATAAACAGAGAGCACAGGTTGAGTCAAATCAGAAGGGATGATAGCTATAAAAAAATAAAATTAAGGGGTGAGAGAGGAATATATTGGGAGGAGAAAGGGAAAAATGGAATGGGGCAAATTATCATTCATAAAAGAGTTAAAAATCTTTTTCAATGGAGGAGAAAAGGGAGGAGGTGAGAGGGGAAAAGTGAAGCTTACTCTCTTCACATATGACTTAAGGAGGGAATAACATGTTCACTAAATTTTGCATGAAAAGCTATCTTACACTATAGGAAAGTAGAGAACAAGGGGACAAGTGGGATGAGGGGATGACAAAAGGGAGGGCATCTGGGAGAAGGAAGTAACTAGAAGTAAACACGTTTGGGAAGGGACAAGGTCAAATGAGAGAATAGGGAAAAAAAGAGGACAGGGTAGGATGGAGGGAAATATAGGTAGTCTTACACATGACTATTATGGAAGTCTTTTGCAAAACGACACATATAGAGCCTGTATTGAATTGCTTGCCTTCTCAGTGGGGATGGGTAGAGAGAAAGGGAGAGAAATTGGAATTCAAAGTATTAGAAATGAATGTTGAGAACTTTTATTGCATATAACTGGGAAATAAGAAATACAGGTAATGGGGTATAGAAATCTATCTTGCCCTACAAGGAAATGGGAATAAGGGAAGGGTGGGTGGGGTGTGATACAAGGGAGGGCACATTGAGGGAAGGGTTAATCAGAATGCAAGGTGTTATGGAGTGGGGAGAGGGAAAAGATGAGGAGAAAAACTGGAACTCAAAATTTTGTGGAAATGAATGTCATAATCTAAAACTAAATAAATAAATAACTGGCAGAAACAGGAAACTACAAATTGTGCTTCACCTCTATCCAGACCCACCAATCATCCTGGAGAGTGTCCTGAATAGAACAAACTTATCTACAGCAGGATACTGCGAACAAAATTGGACTCAATAACTACACACTTTGACTCTCTAAGAAGCTTGTGTAGATGCCTACAGGAGAATAGAGTCAAGTGATGGCAACAAACATCAAGAACACACTGGTCTCTAAATTCTAGAAGTGGATCAAGAAAGTTGCCTTTGATTATGATCAGAAGAATAGTAAAATTGGTTCAGACAGAACCTCAGCAAGACAATAGGTATGTTCTCACCACATGAGTGGAATGTAAAATGTATTCAAGGAGCAGGTCACATCCAGCTTACCAACTTTTGTCTGCTCCATGTATAATCTAGGAAGTTTTCTTTTATGTTTGATGAAAGACTCCAGAAATAACCTTAAATAAGGCATGATCATACAACAACCTGTGTATGTCACCAACAGCAGAAACATGGAAGAAGAATGGAAAGATACAACTGTTCATTAACTACTGGACAATATAAACAATTTTTAAAATCCACTATGTCTTGTCTCTTCAATATGTGATCAAGCTCTAAGTATTCCACAGCTTCTGTTTCAGTCACCTTCAAGGCTGTTGGAATACGTTGTTTTTATCCACCCATTCTGCTGAATGACAGTAAGTTGCCTGAGTTAATTATCAAGAACCTCAACAGGGAAAAACAGTTTTGCAGAGAAAGCTTAGTATTCTCAGGATCTAGAAGGTTTCAGATTGTTAGAAAACTACTACAGGCTTAATTGTGAAGAGAATGGACAACTAGCCTTTTTTGGCAGCTAGATGTTGAAGTGGTTAGGGCAGCAGGCCTAAAATCAAGAAGACTAGAGTTCAAATCCAGTCGCAGATTCTTACTAGCTGTGAGATCTCTATTTGCCTCAGTTTCCTCAATATAAAATGGGGATAACAACAGCATCTACATCACAGAGTCTTTTAAAGATCAAATGAGATATTTGTAAAATGTTTAGCATAGTGTGACACAAAGCAGGTGCTATAAAAATGATTATTCCCTTCCCGCCTGTCCTTTTCATAGGATACTGAAAGAATTGTGGGAGCCCTGTAAAAAAAAATTTGCCAAACCAAAAGAAAGTGAATTGTACTCTGATGACTAAGTGGAGAAAAATGATGGGCACTATCATCCCTATCCTCTTACTAATCTTCAATAGCTCCCTATCTACTGGCTGCTTCCCTACGGTCTACAAATATACTTATGTCTCCTTGTATTGCCTAGACAATATTTGCAGTATCCTATAGTTTTAGAAAATTGCCTAGGGCTCTGAAAGGCTAAGTAATCTGCCCAGGGCTACATATCCTGCATCTGTAGGAGGCATGAGTTTAATTCCAATTTCCCTGACTGATGCAAACTCTTTCCACTATGTTATGAAGGTGACTATGTACATGCCAGCCTAATTCTGAATTGCAAAGTATAACAGACTTTCCATGTAGAAGGCAGAAGAAAAACATTTATTCAGACACCAGGTAGTCAAATCCATCACAGTAACCAAGAAGTCAATACACATTAGCACTGCAAGGGACAAAGGCATTTCCAAGCCTTCCCCCATCCCTTTGTTAGGGCCTTCCCACAAAATAACACTCAGAGGCCTAGCTGTGTCTACATGCCTATGTCCTTCCCAGCTCTGAGTAGCCTATCATCTTCCTTTCATCTCTGCTCTACCCTTTCTGTTCCACCTGTTCAGCAAGCTCCTTCTACCACATGTGCCTTAGTTTTCCATAAGGAGGTCATGGGCCTATTAATGAATGAGAAAGATATTCCCACTTAAATTACCATTAAGCTCCTTCATCCTCAAAAAGCCTCACTCATCTGACCATCCCCATTACCTATCATCCTATGTGTCTCCTATATTTTATGACTAAATTCCTTGAAATGGCTCTATGGCACCATCAATCACCCTCTTCTTGATACTCAAAATGTTTATGACATTGTTCTCTGCTGGTTCTCCTCCTCTGTCCTTTGTTAGATCTTCATCCATGCCTTTCTCGATAACCATGGGGATTCCCCAAGGCTGTCCTGGGCTCTCTTCTCTTATCACACCATACTAATTGCTCGATCTCATCAGGTCTCACTGCTGCAGTTAGCACATATATACAGATGACTCTCAAATCTACCCTTTCAGCCCTTACCTCTCTCCTGATCTCCAGCCTAACCTTTCTAACTACCTATCAGACATCTTGAAATGGACATCCTTTAGAAATTAGAAAACCTTTCCTTCCCCAAAGCCTTCCTTTCTTCCTAACTTGCCCATCACTATTCAGAGGATCACTATCCACAGTCACCCAGCTCAAAAATTACATCATCTTCAACTCCTCACTCTCTCACCATCCCCCATATCCTTTCAGTTGTCAAATCTCACCTTCATAGTATCTCTTGCATATACCCTCTTCTCTCCTTTAACACTGCCACCACCCTTATGCATGTCTCATCACCTCATCCTTGGAATATTGCAATAGCCAGCTCTCTGTCTCAAGTCTCTCCTACTCCAATTCATCCTCCAATCAGCTGCCAAACTGATCTTCCTAAAACACAAGCCTGACTGTATCTCAAACAGACACACACACACACACACACACACACACACACACACACACACACACACATATACACACACACCTTTCCCATGGGAATGACTCAGTGATAGATATATATAAACTGTTAATAACTAGTCAAGAATTTTCTTTTCTCTGTGGACAATTGGTTTGAAGAGAAAATCATGCATACCCCCCCCCCACAATGGAAGACAACTGAATTGCTTAGGAGAGCAATGCTATGGCCCTGAACAGGGGTAAGCTGCTTGAGAAGCTCCACCCATGGGAAATGGAAGGATGAAGTTATATGGGCAAGCTCAGATAGGCTCAGGGGATGACTGATGGATCTATTATTTTGAATAGCAGTACCACTGGGTGGGTCGCATTCCTACCGCCTTATCTCTTCCCTCCACTATTCCACTATTCAGAAACAAGTGGGATTTTTCAAGGCACACAGTCTAGCAACTGATTAAGGGGTAAGAAAAACATCTAACTCCCATGATCAGTCTGAACTGAAGCTCTTCGATTCTATCCAGCACTAATAACGTTAGATTTTCTTACAATTTAGGAACTCTTGAATCTTTCTTGATTAACACACTCTAACTCTCCCTAGCTTATAATTAACAGTAGTTAGTCAAGTACTTGAACCTTGAGTATCTTATGGCGATACCACCTAAATTAGGCAATTAAAAAGAACATGTCCACAATGAAGACCTCTGAGAGAGTAACCATGTCTCTGGTGACTTTTAATGGGGGTGCTGTTGCTCCTGGAGATCTTTTTTATAATCTAGGATCTCCTGGATCTTGAATTCTATCTCTTCATTCACTTAAAACTGAAGGTAAAGCACAAGTGATTTGGGAGTTCTGATGAAGTGCACAAACTAGATGTTGTAGAGATTGAAGATAGGATAAATTTCTCAGGTCCAGAATAGGGATAGGATTTAAGTAGATTCAGTTGCTGGTCTATCAGGAATCATCAGTAATCGTTAGTTATTCAGGAACCCAAGAGGTCACTGGACTAATAAATCAGAATGATCAAGTCAAACTGGACCTAAAACAGCACCATCATAAAAGTCTTAACTTATACACTTTGGATTATTCTAGGTTCTTCATGGTATTCAATATTCCAGCTGTATCCATCTTTTAAACTCTTATCCTAGCCACTTAGTTTCCTAAAATATAACCCTTAGACTGTGGTTCATTGAGATCAAACAGGAATTTTTATATATTCTTCAGAAGGGCCTTTCTCAGACATGAACTAGCTGTAGTCAGCAGAATGTGTAGTGCTGGATCAATAAAATAAGTCAGTATGGTGTCCAGATACATTGTCCTTGCCTTGTCAGGTCAGGTAGATCATGGCATAAACATGAAGCATTGGAATATGCCAAGCCACTATAAAGTGAAAATGGCAGGTGATTAAACTAGTGATAGCAGGTCTGGGATGTGGTCTCTGGCTTGTTACCCTTGTTTGTGCAACCCAAAGTAAAACAATTTGTTACCATCGTTTCTGAAGTGTGGCCTGCCCTAGCTGATCCACCAGATTGGAAATCAGCTTTAAATTATAATTATGTAGAAGCCCTGGAGATCATTTAAAAAAAAAAATTTCCACATTTTTGCATTTCACAAATATTAGAACTTAGCCAGGTGAGGTGAAAAGTTTTACCCAGATCTCTGGAGTTTAGTGAAAAACCCCAAAAGGATATCCGAATTAGTTCATAAATACAAGAGGGTTTCAAAATGCGAGGGGCAGATTATACCTATAAATTATGCCTAAAGATATCTAGTATTTATAGAGAGATCTGGATGGAAATCCACTAAAGGAAAGCTATTATTTGTAGGGATTGTACCCTATATATGTGTGCTCATCCTTCACTGCTGAAGACCATGCCATCAGAGAAATAATGACATGACTTGCACTTGACTTTGTTTTGAATGAGGGAGGGCTGTGCAGGTCACCAGCCTCACTTCTCCTCCAGAATCATCCGAATCCAGTGACCAGATATTCATCAGGATGACTGCAGATGGCCCAGGATGAGGCAGCTGGGGTTAAGTGACTTGCTCAAGGTCACACAGCTAGTGTCAAGTGTCTGATGTGAGATTTGAACTCAGGTCCTCCTGATTCCTGCACTGGTGCTAATCCACTGCACCACCTAGCTGCCCCAAGTATCCTTTTATGCAACAAGGATGTCACCAGTCTGAAGACTAAAGGGAAATTCTGGATGCCTGAAGGCAGCTCTCACCTTGAATCTATGAACCACCTCCCCCCCCACCAGGGTGCCAACCACTAGTCTAATGCCAGTGGAGGCTTCAAGCATAGAAGGGAGAAGCTGAAAAGGAAAGAGTGGGAAAAAGAAAAGGAGGAAAGGAAGAGAAAGAAGAAATCTCCGCTGGAGTGGAAAGGAAGAATTGAATTTGGAGTCTTAAGTCCCAGGCTGTTCTGTGGTGTTGGACAAGTGGCTGCCACTCCCTACACTCTCTTACAGTCTCTTCTTTCTAGTTCCACCACTGCGCTCATCCCTACTTCTATTCCGCTTGCCTGGTGTGCCCTCTCTCCTCTTTCCCACTTAGTAAAATGGTTTGTGGTAGAAAGTAAGTAGTAGAGGTTTCTACTAACAGCAAGGGATTCATAGGCCATATTCCTGTAGGGTTATGGGGTCTAGGGAACTGTGCCTTCCCCAAGGCAAGGTCAAGATGGTCCCATAGGCTGCCAGAGCAACTCAAGTCCTAGTGTTATCTGGGGATGCCTCTGTCCCACTCTCTCTCTCTGGTGCCTAAGTTTTCCCATCTGTACAATGTGGGAGTTGGACTAGATGTTCTGTGACAGTGTCTCTATTGTCCAAGTTTCTCTCCCCACCCCCACCCCCGCCCCACAATGCCCCAGTTGAGCCAGGTCCCGTCCTTCTAGGGCCTGGCCACACACTCACCCTTTGGTGGAATAACCCATGCATATGCCAAAATACTTGTTGCCAGTCTCCAAGCATCGATAGCAGCAATGGCTGTATAATTCTAAGTTAAAAGTAATTTGTCAAGTTCTCCCTGCCAAAAACGTAACAATCAATTATAGCCACCAGATTCTGAGCATCATCAGACGTTGGGGAGAGCTCACTAGGTTTTAGGATCAGCATTTTTTTTGTGTGTTCTCCCCTTTGAACCTTCAGTTTTCTTTGTATTTAGGCCAATCACCAAGCATCTGAGTGTCAGGCACTAGGAAAACCCAGAAGGGTCACCCACTTATCAATGGCCCTGTTTTAAGTTTCCTTGGGGTTAGCTCAGGATTCCCTACCATTGGACTGACCTAAGGTTCCTGAATTTGTGTTAAGACCTTGAATTAGCATCTATAGCTAGTACAGTTGGGCAACCCGGTGTTTGGGGAATATTTGCTTGACTCGTAAATGTGATTGATTAAACACACCTAGAGACAGAAGTTTGGGTGTTATCTTTTAAAATGAAGTACTTCTACTGACCTCCTGTTCCTAGTCTTATGGGCCCTAGCATAAAAAATAGGCTGCATCCAACACAATGAGAATCATCTCCCTTCTAGATTATTTTTCTACTTCACCCAACTCAATTGGGCCAGAAGTCTCCCTACTTGAATTTCCAAATTCAACCTTAGTAGAGGAAATTCTTGTACCTTGGGCATTAGAAATAACATAGGGTAAAAAAATAACATTAGGGTAAAAGCAGGTTTCTCTCTTTTGAGCAGGTCTTGGAGAATTGTACCTCTTGAGTGAAGATAATTATATCTGAATTGAGTTCATTAATAAGTCTTCCCTAATTTGGTACATCAAGGTAAATTCCTTATACTCAGAGTTTTGGCTCACTATCCTGCAACAATAGCATATTCCATCTACAATCCAACCCCTCAGGCATTTATGAAAATTTGCTAAGTATCGATCTTAAGTCTCATAAAACATATGAAGGTGTGCTCATCAATGATATTATTTAGCAGTCCATATGAGTGAATAACCTAAATAGCAGAAATCTCACCCTTGGGTGACCAACGAAGAAATCCCACAAACTGGTTTTCAGAAATAAATTCATCAAAGTGGGAAACCCAGAAATTTCATACAAACACTGAAAATTCATCTAAGAAACTTACAGGATTGGGAGAACTATTCCAACAGCTCCCACAACTGAGTATCTTCCTTCAGTTATCACCTTCCCTTATGGGCTGCCATTTTCTAATTATATTCAATCCACCTGTACCTGAAGTATGGTGATATATTTCATCCAATTCTCTCTGTATCTGCTGATAATCCTAGGATTAGCAGTGTCTCCCTTCCATCCCACTAAGGTGGATACTGAAGTGAGATGGATAAAGCAAAAAAGGTTATCACAGCCCAAAAGGAGTAACAACACTCCAATAAGCAAAAGGACACAAACAAACCAAGGCTGGTATATCAACAATATAAAGGGAACAATCTATAATCAAAATCAGTAAAAAGGAAAGGTATGGGGAACATGGGGAAATGAACTAAACTATTCCAGAAGCATTAAACCCATACAAATGCACCACATATATAACCAAAAACAGGAGTTGGGGGGAAAGGGGGAGGTTTAGAAAGGAAAAAACAATTTCTGTAGGGTTCACACACAACCACAATAAGCACTGTTGTTTGTTTGTTTGTTTTATAACTGTTTTGTTTGTGAGCTGCCTTTAATCATGCCCATCCATTCACTGGTGAGGCATGACAAAGAAAACGATGAAAGTTAACTAGTAATGAGAGGGTACCTCAAGTTACAGAAAAGCATCTTGCTTTCAAATTAGAATGCCTAATTTGAACTCAAATGCCAGGGACAAGAAGGGACCTGTGATTTCATCAATGTAAGGTACTCCCTAGGATATTTCTTCTACCAATGAAGATTGGCACCAATCAATTCTGCAACCTATAGTCTTAGAAAGTTGCCTCGGGCTCTGAAAGGCTAAGTAATTTGCCCAGGGCTACATATCCTGCATCTGTAGGAGGCATGAGTTTAATTCAGATTTCCCTGACTCTGAGGCAAACTCTTTCCACTATGCCATGCTCTCACATAAATCCCTATGCTTGTTAAAAGAAAAAAATTGCAGTGAATAAAAATGGATAGAAAAATAAGTTTCTGGATCACTTTCTGGAAAAGTCACCAAAATTCCCTTAAGTTGCCCAAAAACCTTTTAGAAGTATCTGAAAATATTCCAAAAAGAAATCCTTCTGAAATTCATGACCTTAGGCAAAGTGTTTCTGCACCTTCTTACTTACTGCCATACAATAAGATTTAAAAAAAAAAAAAAAGCCAGAAAGATAGTGAGAAGTAATAGAGACAGTGGCTGGTCTTGGAGGCCAGAAGACTTAAATTCAAGACCTGCCTCTGAAACATACCAGCTATGGGATCATACACAAGTCACCTAATCTCTCAGTTTCCCAGGTACCTCTCTACAACTCCAAGTTAAAAATAAGTTGTTGATCTGTATCATCAGGGTTATATTCTACACAGGGAGTTCTCTACATTAATGAAATCAAAGGTCTGAACAAAAAGAAATTTTCATATCAATACAATTTTAGATGATACATTACTGAGTTGCCCTACTTAACAACCTATATACACTTTAGAAAACTTGATATCATGCATCTGTAGCATTTATAATTGATTAAATATAGTATTTGAAATCACTTATATAAAAAACTTTGGACAACAGTCACCCGGTCAGGAATCTTCATTCCTGACCCTACATTATAACATTGCTCTCATGTGATAATACTAAACTTAAATCATTTCAATTTTCCACTAAGGGAACCTGCCACAAATGTAATAACAAACTTGTTCAGTTCCTTTGCTCCAAAAATTTTTCTTTAAGTCCCACTGTTTTCTTTGTTTCAAAAGCTTTAGTTGCTTTAGCGATCAAATTCCTGTATTTTCTAGAAATCTTGAACTTAATGGTTGTTTCTGAGTAAACAGACCAGCACACTCAGATTTGCTAGCTGGTTGTAGCAAATTTATGTTTAAGAGAAAAATAAAAAAAGGAAAAAATACTTTTCATCTTTTAAATACATCAATATTTCAAAGATCCATGATTCCCACAATGAAGTCTGCAATCCTTCTATACTGAGTCTTCATGAGTTTTGTGACCAAATTAGTTTTTTACCCAGTAATCAACTTTCTGCTGATGTCTTCTGTAAACTTACCTGGGCTGGTTGTTTAATGGAAGATAACATACCAGTGCTGAGCCCATACTTTCAAATATACCAAATAAAATCAAGAGTTGCTGACAAACTGAAATCTTGACTACAGGTTATTGAACTAAAGGATGAGTCTGAAAGATTTCCCCTCCATCCAGCAACTTTACCATGGTTACTCTCCACTGTGAAAGCTCCAATGTGAGATGAAGGATAAACTACAATTGATGACTTTTACTCATTGTATATATAGGATTCCTCATCAATATATGATGGTGTGTACTGTGGTAGAAGGGTTCCAAACCTTCATTATCTTCACAGGAGTTCTCTTCAATAAGAACATAATAACATTTATCAAAAGTTGAGCTACTTCTGAAGCCTTTTCATATATTCAATATGCTTCTATTTCTCTCTGGTATAGTTTTTTCTGATATCAAGTAAGGTATACTGGCTGAAAGTGTTCCCACACCCAATATTTTCATAGATGTTGTCTCTGTTATATTCAGTCAATCAACTCTAGCAAGGCAAGGTTTAACAGCCAGGCTTATATCACTAAAAAAATACTGTTCAATACATGGAAGAATGAGTTAGGCACCAGAATCAGGATAAGCAATAATTAAGTGAAAGTCACAAGGTAAAACTAGAGGAACAGAGGAATTATAGCACACAGAGACAACAAAAGTTGAAGTCTTGGATTCAGACAGTGTTAAATATAATTATAGGCAAGCAGGAAAAAAAAAATGGGATGAGAGGGTGGGGACAAAATGTCATCATGAGCTGCAGTGTCAAGAAAGCCAGGGAAGTCAAACCTGGAGTTTTTTACATCAAATTGGCATACATTTTATCTTCTAGTATGTTATCATCTTTTTTATGATGGGTTGGTTAATACTGGTCATGTTACTTTTTTATTCTTAAAAGCATACGAATATCAGATGCCTATACTCTAACACTTGTCAAATGTGAATTTTTTGATGTGACAGATCATCTCTCATAAGAAATTTTTCCACATTCACTATATGTTTAGGGCTCCTCTCCAGTATGGCTTTTCTGATGTTGAGTAAGAGATGAACTCCGGTTGAAGGTCTTACCACATTCACTGCATTCATAGGGTTTCTCTCCACTATGAGTACTTTTATGGTGAATGAGGTGTGTCCTGCAGCTGAAGGCTTTCTCACATTCATTACATTTATATGGCTTCTCTCCAGTATGAATTCTTTGATGTTGTGTAAGTTCAGTACTCCGACGGAAAGTTTTCCCACATTCATTGCATTCATATGGTTTCTCTCCAGTATGGATTCGCTGATGTTGAGTAAGGTGTGTACTCCATCTGAAGGTTTTCCCACATTCATTGCATTCATAGGGTTTCTCACCAGTATGAATCCTCTGATGTTGAGTAAGATGTGCACGCTGACTGAAAGCTTTCTCACATTCACTGCATTCATAAGGTTTCTCTCCAGTATGAATTCTTTGATGTCGATTAAGGTCTGTACTTTTTCGGAATGCTTTCCCACATTCATTACATCCATAGGGCTTCTCTCCTGTATGAATTTTCTGATGTTCAGTAAGGTGTGTACTCCAGCTAAAGGCTTTTGAACATTCACTGCATTCATAGGGTCTCTCTCCGGTATGGATTCTCTGATGTTGAATAAGGTGTGCACGCTGACTGAAAGCTCTCTCACACTGATTACATTCATAGGGCTTTTCTCCAGTATGAATTCTCTGATGCTGAGTAAGGTCTATTGTCCGTCTAAAAGCTTTACCACATTCATTACATTCATAGGGTCTCTCTCCAGTATGAATTCTTTGATGTTGAATAAGATGTGCACGCTGGCTGAAAGCTTTATCACATTCATTACATTCAAAGCGTTTCTTCCCTGAACAAATTCTCTTATGTTTAACTAGGCCAGAATTCTCTTTGAAGCTCTTTCTACATATGTCACATTTATGACACTTCTCTACTATAGAAACTTCCTGAGAAGCAGTGGCAGAGTTCAGACTATAGCTTACTCGAAATTTATTAGATTTAGGGGGTCTCTTTTCAGTGATGTTTTTCTTCTGGGTAACTTCCACTTGTTTCATTTGCCTTTCCTGACAATTTGATTGGCTATCACATTCCCAGGTTTTTCCTAATTTGGAAGACCAGAGACCACTCATGGTCATTCCTTCCTGGTGTGAGTTCTCTTTGGAAATGCCTTCCTTTGGAGTTGAATCTTTGGCTTCAGGCCTAGTTTCCCTGTCTGAAAAAAAATAAAATGCAATAAGAATGGGAAAATGAAACTGATAACAAGTACAAGGCATATTTGACTTTTTCTGCTTTGTAAAATATTCTTTAAAATTCTGGGGAGAGAAAGGGAAAGGAATAGCAATAAAGAGAGAGACATGATTACAGGTAGGAATGATGCAATGTGAAAGGTGAATATAAAGAACCCACCAAACCAGAGTGGTTAAAAAGATGAGTGACCATCTTTAAGCACAGAATGGATAGCAGAAAACATCTAGGGAGAAATCAAGATTAAAGGTGGTAGATTGTCATCAAATTCTCAGTCCTTCATCATCTCACTATGTTACAGTGGCAAGAATACCTACTTTGGAGTCAGACAACTCAGTAGCCATCTATGTAACCCTAGAAAAATAACAATCTCTGTGAATATAAATTTCCTCATTTGTAATAAGTGTTCTATCTACCTACAGATTTTACTTCACAGCGATTTTGTAAGTATTAACTAAAATAACTAAGGCAGAAGTTTTTAACATGGGATCTGTGAACTTTTAAAAAATATTTCTTAACTATAGTTCAATATAATTAGTTTCCTATATAATCCTATATATTTTATTTTATGCATTTAACAACATTATTCTGAGAAGGAGCTCAAAGTTTCACCCGAATGCCCAAGGAGTCTATGACTCAGAAAAGGTAATAAATCTCTGATCTAAGGAAAATTCTTTTTAAAATTATAAAATACTACATAAGTAAGCTATTTTATACCAGTTTGGCACAGTCCCTTAACACCCTGCCTCAATAAATATCCTGCCTCAGACATTTATTAACTGAACATGGAGCAATTCACTTAATCTATCCATCTTAGTTTCCTCATCTGCAAAATGAAGGTAATAATTTTTGAGTTACCTCACTGAGTTATGGTGAGGAAAATGTTCTGCAAATCTTAAAGTGCTATGGAAATATAAGTTCATTATTTCTAAAATCTTAATAAATGTTTGGTGAAGTAAACTGTAAAAGGCTTCTAATTAGTCTTCCTGTCACTAATCACTTTCCCCCTCCAAATGAACCTACACACCACCACGACCAAAGTAATCCTTGATAAACAACAATTTCATGTTTGTAAGAACACTCCAGTTTTCCAGTACCTATGCTAGCAGCAAGTGACCATCCTGGGCAAGAACTTTCTCTTTGGAAGTTTTATAACCAACACTTAGCAGAGTGCCTGACATACAGCAAGCATTTAATAAGTGCTCACAGACTAAATACAGTCAGAGCCCATCTACTGCTGTAATTATCCTGACCTCTACAAATACTTTCTATACAAATTTAAGTGAACAGGCATTTATATTTATCAAGAATTCTCCACAAAGGAGTTAACACATAAACCATAACTGTCCCAGAATGAGACTCATTTTTACATTTTAATCAGTAGTATTTTGTTCTTGTTCTCTTACACTTCCTAGAGTAAGAACTCTCACTTACTCTAACTATTAAGAGACATTTTGGTTAACCATTTGTACCAAAAATCCTAACCTCTGTTTTAATTTCATTTGCAAGTATTTGATCAACTTCTGACTAAGCCTGGTTTGCTGGTCCTAGATGCCTATCTAAATCGTTACCGGTGTACTTCTCATTTGACCATCACTGCCAACCACCAACTGCCATCTCTGCCAAAAAAAATCCAACATCAATAATTCACATTTATATAGTTGTATTTTTATGGAGGTTTGCAAAAGCACTTTATACTCCCTTTTTCACTTCATCCTCAAAATACTCTTGAGCTATTAATAACTCCATTTCACAGATAAAGGAACTGAAACCTGGTCATACAATTCATCACTGTCAGAGTAGAATTTCAGCACATCTCTCCGGATTCCCATCCAACATTCTTTCTACAACACAATGTCATGTCTCTTTGAAAACCCTTTAATAACTAAAAGATGAAGTCCACAGTCCTTAGCTTATGAACATCACAAAACAAAGTCTCCAAATCCCACATGAAATTTCTCTTCCATTCCACACAAGTACTCTACACTCTAGTCAAGTTGGTACCTAATGATCCTACACAGTAACTCCTGACCCCTCACTTGGAACATGCTCTTCCCTCCCTCTTAAATTGTTCAACTTACATTCTAGTACCTCAAAAAAACCCAACACCTTTTTTACCCAATGTAGTCCACAGACTTCCCTTTTCTTTTAACGTTATGCCTTGTATAATAACTATATCTGTTCATATCTGATTTCTTGTAATGGACTGCAAGCTCCATGAGGGCATGGGTTACGTATTCTTCCTCTTTATATTGCCCATAGAATGTAGGACAATATTTTGAACGCAGAAGACATTCAAGATGTTCTCCTGAATTTATCCCCTTGAATGATTTATATGAAGATTTCCAGATCTGTACATCCAGCCCTGGTTTCTCTCCCAAGCTCTAGTACTGCTAAAGTTTTAAGTAGGATATCCCATGATAAACTCAAACTTAACATATCCAAAATAAAATTATCTTTTCCTCAAAACCCTAAACTCTCCTATTGTTGGCAAAGGCATTACCATCCTCCCAGTCTCACAAGCTCCAGCTCTGTGTGACCTTTGACTCCTTACTCTCACTCAGTCCACATATCCAGTTAGTTACTAAATCTTTATCCTTTTTACCTTCACAATGACTCACACAGCTATCTCCATAATTCAGGTCCTCACCACCTCTGATCTATACCACTGCAATAATATAACTGGTCTCCTTGCAATCAAGTGTCTTCCCACTCCAATCCATTCACATAGCTACCAAAGTGATTTTCATAAAGTGTAGTTCTAACCATGCCACAATACCTTATACTCCTACACCCAATAAAACCAGTAGTTGCCTATTACTTCCAAAATCAAATATGAAGTGCTTTGTCCACAACCTGGCCCTTTCCTACCTTTCCAATCTTTGTACACATCAGTCCCCTCTACACAATCTTCTGTCTAGTAATACTAGTCTATTTGCTATTCCTCAATCATGACACTCTATCTCTCATCTCTGAGCTTTTTCAATGGCTGTTCTGCTTTCTAACTTCGGCCTCTTAGAATCTCTGGTTTCTTAGCTCAACTGTCAACTCTTCCTGGAGGTCTTTTCCAGTCTACTCAACTGCTAAAGCCTTTCTATCTAAGGCTGATTTCCATCTATTCTTCATGTATTTTTACATGCCTACAAAACAGGCTCCTTGAAGTCAGGAACTGTTTTTGTCTATCTTTGAATCCCTGCAACATAGTACAGTGCTTGACACAAAGAAAATGCTTAACAAATACTTGCTGATTGATCAAACATTTTGTCAACCGATCACATAATATTCTCTTACACTGTTACCAAATATTTTTATGCTTAAATATCCAATATTTTAAAAATTTGTGTATCTGTCTTGAATTTCCAACTAGATTCTTAGTTCCTAGAAGAAAATGAATATTTGTTAAAGACCAACACACATAAAAAATTAAAGAACATAGATTATATAGTGTAAAAGATATCTATTAACATCATTTCTATGGCTAGAAAAGGGAGGTGGTCAGTCATGTAGTAACAGCAAGGGATGCCAGAGAGAAAACCTGAGTATTACAATGAAAACTTTGAAATAATAAAATATCCAGGAGGTCTTCTGCATAAAGGATAGATCCATTAACTCAACTAAGTTGACCTCCCTGAAGTTTTTGATTCTGTTGACCATCCCACTGTCTTAAACATTCTTTTTCTTTCACTTTCACGAAATTTTATTTCCTGGTTTTCTTCCTATTTGTTTACCACTTCTTTCCTTAATCATCACTGCTCCCTTAATATAGACATTCTTCAAGACTCTTTTCTAGACCCTCTTTTTCTCTATATAAACTCCCCTGAAGATTTCAAATCCAATGGGTTTAATTTACATATCTTTGTAAATGATCCTAAGCTATCTAACACTATACTGAACTACCTACCTGACAATTTCTTCAAGATGGTCCACTGGCATCTCAAATTTAACTTGTCCAAAACTTTTCTTCCTTCAATTTTCCATGCTTCTATTGAGGAGACCACTATAATCCAAATCACTCAAATTCACCTCAGCTGTGACTCTTCACACTCCCTCATCCCCTATTCTAATCAATTGCCAAGATTTGTCAGTTCTACCTACAAAGCATCTCTCCATTTACTCATATAGCTACTACCCTAGTTCAAACCTTCATCTTACCTGAACTATTGTAATAGCCTTCTAAATGGTTTCCCTGATTCCAGGTTCTGCAGTCTTAAATTTAACTTTCTCATAACTGCCAAAATAATTTATCTAAGGCAGAAGTATGTCCATATCACTCCTGTGCTCAGAAAATATTTATTGGCTTCCCAATGTCTATGGGATAAAATACAGACTCCTTAGCCTGTCACTTAAAGATATCCATAACCTGGCTCCTATCTACCATTACTGCCAGATTCAGTCAGTTAATCACCAAGCACATTTATTATGCACTCACTATGTGCCAAGTATTGTCCTAATCACAGGAGAAACAAACAAAATTAAAAAGTAGTCACTGTTCAAGTAGCTTAGAATGATTTCACAACATTCCTCTTCACAAATGCTATATTCCAACCTAACTGCACTACTAGTCACTCTCTGAACTTGATAGCTCATCTCTCACCTCTTTTAATTTTCACAAACCATTCTTCATCCTAGAATGTACTCCCTTTTCACCTATCTCTCAAAATCTTTCCTTCAAGGTTCACATGAGGTGCTACTTCCTCTATAAAACCTTCCCTGATTCCTCCTTGAAGTTAGTACTCTCTTTCTCCTCAATTTTCCTGTACTTTATGTGCATACATGCTGAAACCTTTCTCAAAAATGGAATACAAGGATCCTTGAAAGCAGGGACTGTTTCATTTTTGTTGGTATATCCTCAGCACTGCTATTTGGTAAATGAACATATAATTAAAATGAATTTGTGGGAGTATATGAGCAAGAATCACAGAAGTGAGGAGGCAAAAATGAAATACAGGTGAGATAGCCAAGAGAGAAATATATCTTGGAGTTTCAATTTGCAAGGAGTGTAGGAAGTTTTCCTATCATCATGGCTCTGTCAAAGAATTAAAGTACAAGATAAAGTCATTAAGAACTTCATATTATATCACATGGACAATAACTGGTCTAGAAGTTCAGAAAATAGAAGAGTTAGACAATGTTTCATGGAGAAGGAAGAACTAGGTAGGCATTAAAGGATGGGAAGAATTGAGATGGGTAGAGAGAAAAAAGTGGCACTTCAGGAACAGTGCAAAACACATTCAGAGCCTCAGTTCTAGAGGCCCATGGCTTCTAGAGAAGATGATAATCTTACTGGAATGAAGGTTGTTTGGGGGGACAATAAATCAAAATAAAATTTAAATGTGAAAACTGATCAAAGATTTGGAGCTTGTAGGAACCTAACAAGTCAGAATCCAAACTCCAATTTTAAAGAGGAAACTGAGGCAAAAAGAACTACTTGCCCAGATTCATATAGTTCGTGAAGTAAATGTCTGAGGAAGGATTTGAACATAGGTTTTCCTGTGTTACCAGTGTCCTAGCCACTATGCCCTGCTGCCTTTCCAACAGGAAGGCACTGTAAACTTTTGAAATAGAAAGACCCTCTCCAACATCCACTGTGCCCCTCACTTCCTCAGTTCTAAAAAACTATTGCCTCAGCTGATTCTATACTTGAGGTTCAAAGACTCCTAATCAGTGTGGGGCACAGAGATGGTGTTTCTATTCCTGTTTTCTGTGTAATCTTTACAGAGTTACAAATTAATAGCTACAGTACTCGTGCTGGCTTGGAAGTCATTTGTCAGCAAAACAAAACAGGATTGTTGGAGAGATCAAATAAGAATTTCATTAATCCAGTAATGAAGTGATATGGACCATGCCTACAACGTTGGTGGCCAAATGAACACTAAGGGATAAATTTTGGGAAATATTTCAAAGGAAGAAAATAGTAGGACTTGAAACAGACTGAGCAAAAGGGACAAAAATAGGGAATATTCAAAATAAATCCCATTTAAGCCTGGTCTAGTGGTCTCTAATCAGAAATGTAGAATTTGAGACTGGATCCAGAATATAAATATAAGTTCAATTTTTTTACATATTGAGTTTCAGGAAACAACAGGATTCCAAGTAAAAATGTCTTAAAAATAACTGAAAAGATAAGCCTGAAACAGCCAAGCGAGAAATATATATTCGAGTTTATCAGCACAGAAGGAACAGTTGAAGGCATCCTATATCTCTGTAGAGAGAGATAAGGGCTAGTGAGTGATAAAGCCTTAAAGGATGCCTAAAATTAGAAGTCTGAAAAAGTAAAAGAAGAATGTGAAAAGGAAAGAGACAGAGGTAAGAAGAGACTATAGCAGTACAGGAGGGACTTTCTTCTTTCCCAGGTTAGCCTCAAATATTCTCAGATGCCACCAAAATTAGTCAAGCCAAGTACCCACAGCCCATCCCAACCTGACCAGTTAGAACCAGTTCCCTTACTTCTTCCAACCACCCAAATAAAGAGACAAATTATCAAGGGCCTCCCCCCAAGGAGTCCCCATATGTTCCAGGAAAAGGATACAATATATCTCCTGAATACCAACATCAGAGCCGCTGACCCAGAAGTAGACACAAAAACTCACAAAGGGTCAGCTGAGGAAACGATCCAAGACACTGCTGTGGTGGGGGTCCTCCGGGTCCAAAGTTCTGCACAAGCGTCTCAGTTACAGAATCTTATACAGTCTGTACTCTGCAAAATACCCTTTTCAGCATGCTGGTAAAAGGTGAGAGAGGGTGAAGGGAAGGAGCATAACAATGACATTACCAATGTCAGACCCTGCCAAAACAAGACACTGATTAAAACAGATCTAATATCCTTTGACAGAAGCTAAAGAAAGCATAGTTCTAGCTGTGTTGCACATTGCCAGGACCTTTGCTCCTTCTTGACTTAAAATTATAATGCCTCTCAATTAATAGCTATAAATCCCTAAACCCCAGAACATATTTTGCTAGAAAGTTACTGGCTGTTAATGTTGGCTGATTAGTGAGTATGATTCTCATTGATCAAGTACTTCCTGTTACCTAAAGAAAGCCATGCTAAAAGGTTCAAACCCAACTACAAGATAGTGCCTTCCTGCACAAAGAAAGAAAGGTTTCAAACCAGTGTTTAACATGTCAAATAAAAGGTACATGAAGACTCAGAAAAGATGATCACTTCTGCAAGAAGAAAATCAGTGAAGACATTTAAAATAACTATTTTGGGAAGTGTGGGGGAAAGGGCCTTGTGGAAGGGGTTAAGAGGAGAATGGAAAGGGAAGCCTTTACAGAAAGGCTATAAGACTGAAGAGATCAGCAGGGAAAGCAATGAAAGAAAGAAAAGAAGGAAGGTGACAGAGAATGAGACAAGAATCAGAAAGTCAAGAAGGCAGGAAGGGATGGGAATTACAGGAAGAGTTCAGTTTAAAGAGGATAAGTAACAACTCTTCTGATACCAGAAGCAAGTACAAAAGAAGCATAGATAAGGAGAAGACTATCATTCTCCCCATAAATGTGAAGGGCTTTTATGTGGAAGAAGGATTAAACTTACAAGATCAGAGTGAAAATTACAGGGAGCCAAGATGGCGGAGTAGAAAGACTCACATTTGCTAGCTCCGAACCCACAGCCCATGGATTTCCTCTAAAAAGAACTCCTGACAAATTCTGGAACAGTGGAAGCCGTGCAGCAACATAGTGAAGGAGATTTCCGTTGCAGAGAGCCCTGAAAAACCGACCCCAAAGGTCCATCGAGCCCCGGACGGGAGCAGAGCCCTGTCCTCCCCTGCCCTGGCCACGCAGCACTGAGAGGAGCGAGCAGATCCAAGCAGGTTTCAGGGACCGGAATCTCCAGCGGCCACGAAGGTCTTTCCACCCACAGACGCACAGGTCAGTGAGAGAGACAGGCTGAGAGTGGAGCGGGGTATCTCCAGGACTCAGGCCCCCTCGGGAAGCAGCGGCAGAGGCAGTGGCAGACCAGCTGCAGAGGCATCGGGCAGCCAGAGGCTCCCAGAGCAGGCAGGAGCTCAGCAGCAGCTCCATTACAAAAGGTCTCTGCATAAACCCCCTGAGGGAACTGGGCCTGGGAGGCGGACTTGCCCCCACCTGAGAACCTGATTTAATCACAGTGAGAATTATAGGGAAGAAGATTTCAGCACAACATAAAGCATTCTCTCATAATTGAAATGGAACAGGCAAAGGAGTGAGATCTTTGTCCCTGGTAGCATTCACTTGTCAGGAATATTACAGAAGAGATTCTTGCATTGGGTGGGGAATTAAAGTGACTTCTAAGGTGACTCTCGACTCTAAGTTTCCATAATTTGAGATGAAGTTTACGGCTCTGGTGGAATGTGGTAAATGGCACCAATAGTTTCCACAGGTCTAAGAAAGGCTGTAAACAACCCAATAATTTCCAATATTACACCCCTTATGATTTACCTATCCTTTCTCCAATTTCCCTGTTGTTTTCTTTTTCTTTTGGGTTTTTATTTTCCACTTACTTGAACAAGTGCATCTTGAGGTTCCACTCTCTACCATCCATGGCTCTTTTCCTTTTTCTAACTGGGTAATCATATTTGGTTTGGCAATGTGATGTCCTATTCAAAAAGACAAGAAATTAGATGTTCACATAATCCCAGAATTCATTTCCAGCTTTTTTCTTCTTAAGGATACTGAAGAACAAAAAGCAGTAAAATATCACAGACACACAAAGTAGTTTCCTATTTTAATTTCTGTACCATAAAAAGGTCTTTCATCTATTAACCAAAAACAATGTCACAATCTCACAAAAGGTAACAGAGAACTTTTAATTGCTTTAACTAAAGCCTAAATTCAGTAAGTATTTTAGAAGTTTCACATATTTTAACAATTGGAGACATAAATGCACTTTGTTTACAGTTTCTGAATATTAAATAGATATCTTACCCAATGAGACCAGGTTCCTATAGTTCTCCAGCATAACTTCCCTGTATAGGTCCCTCTGACCAAGGTCCAGGTGCCTCCACTCCTCCCGGGTGAAGTTCACAGCAACATCCTTGAAAGTCAATGACTCCTGAAAAATCAAAGACATTTCTATTCAACCATCTCCCAAAATGGTCTCAAGGAGGACTGAGGAGATCCAGAGGGCAGAGCCAGAAGCAAGAGGTAGAATTTGTAAAGTGGTCAACTTAGGCTTGATGTCAGGAAAAACTAATAATTAGAGCTGTCCAAAAGAGGAAAGGGATGCCTCATGAGGCAGAGTTCTTCAAAAAGAAACTGGATAACTATTTCTCAGGTATGTTATAGTAGGGATTCCCTTCATATATAGGTCATACTAGCAGCCAATAAGGTCCTACAAATCCTCAAATTCTACACATCTGATTATGTTTTAGTTTTGGTCTTTTTTAACATAAGCACCTGTATCTCAGGGATGTACATTTGTACATGTTGGGGATTTTTTTATGTTTTCTTTTTGTACATCTATCTTAATGGATGTGGTAACTGAGTATTTGGACTTTGAGTTCCTGAAATCTGGTATTGAAAATTTCCACTGATAAAAAAAAAAACTTGTATTGATTTCTAAAATTTGTTTTAAATATACTTAGATTGATTCTGACAATTTTCCTAAAGAATATTTGTAAATCGCTTGCTTGCTGCCGAGCACATAGTAAGCACTACATAAATACTAGCTAAAATAATGATGATTTGATTTTTTTTATTTGATATTAACTTATGCACATACAAATACATTAACACAAAAACAAATTAAAGATAATTTTGGAAGCAGGGAGACTAGCTTCTAAGGAGTCAGGAAAGGATTTATCTAGGAAGTGGCTTTGGAGTTAAGTTTTAAAAGAAACTAAAGATTTTTAAGAGATAGAGGTAAGGAGAGAACACATTTCTTGGCATTCAAGAAAGCCTGTCAACCCCTAAAAGAGATCAAATAATAAGTAAAATGTCCATTACATACAAAAACACAGCAGCTCTCTTTGTGGTGGGGAAAAAACTAGAAACTAAGAAAACATATACTATTTAAGGAATGGTTAAATAAGTTGTGGTATATGAATTCAATGTAATACAACTGTGCTTTGTAAGAAATGAGGAAACATAACTTCAAAAAGAAAAAGTTATATGAACTGATATAGAGTGAAGCAAGTAGAACAAGAATAATTTTTATTATAACATTAGTATTACGAAAATGAATCCTGAGAACATTTATAAACTAAAAAAGAATAAAATGAGTAAAGAGAATAATTTATACAATAACACTACAAAAACAAATAACTGAGAGTTACAAGAAATATGATCAATAAAATGGTCATTCATGATTCCAGAGGATCAATGATGAAATATGCTATCCATTACAGAGAGGTGATGAACTTAGACTGCAGAATTAGATATGTATGTTTTTGTTTATAGCCAGTAGGTAATATTTTTTGCTTGACTATGCTTATTTGTTATAAGAAATTTGGTTATTTCTAGTCTTTTCTCCCAGTGACGAGGGAGCAGGAAGAAGAAAAATAGATTTCTGTTCATTTAAAGAATGAAGGTTGGGAGATAATACAGAAGCATACTTTCAAGTAAAGTCACTATGTCATTGTTATTAGTTTTACTTCATTGTTTACCTTGTTAAAAAGGAGGAGATATCTGTAAATGTATTTCATATAAAACTGACAATGACCAAAAATAAAAGGGAAACAGTAAGAAAGCTAATTGAGTTGGATCATAGATTATATGAAGGAGAATAATGTATAACAAGGCTGGAAAGTAAGCTGGAGACAGTAGGAAAGGGCTTTAAATGCCAAACAGAGAAGTCTATATTTTATTTTAGAAGTAATGGGACACCTGTATTTTCTTGGTGTTGATAGGCCAAAATTTGCACCAAAAGCTGAGAATCGATCTATACTTTGTTGCTTCCTAGCTCCAAAGGCAGCATTAAGAGCACAATCATATGTGAACAAAAAATCATGTACCAATTCTCCCTCCACTTTAGTCTTATCTTGTAGCCTTTTCAAGTTAAATAATTTACCTACAGTGCACCTTGATTCAGTGTTCATCCTCATTCAAGGTGTCTGATAACATAGTTGAAAACATACACTATAAAGCATGTGAACAAGCACACAGCTTTGTTTCACTCCATTGGTGACTGGGAAAGTGCAAGAGCATCATCCATTATCAGAACCAGTCAAGCATGCTGTCATGAAAGTGACATACCATATTGATGAATTTCTCTGGGCAACCAAATTTTGACATAATTTTCCATAAGCCCTCACAAATGACAGTATCAAATGCTTGGTCAGATCAATGAATATTGTATATAAACAGATCTCTGTTCTGCTCCTGGCGTTTCTCCTGGAGTTGTCAGGCAGCAAACACCATAACGACCATTCCTCAGCTCTTGAAGCCAGATAGATAACCATCTTCCAAGTGAAGGATAAGTCTATTAAGGAGGACTCCAGCAAGAATCTTGCCAGCAATGACCAAGAGTAAGACGGACAGAAACACACACACACACACACACACCCATGTGATTGTCACAGGACAATCTATTTTCCTATATACATACATATATATATACACACACAAAAAAAAAAACCCAGAAAATTTCAATCATCTTTTATATGAGCAAGGGACCTTATAATTCTCAACTGGAAGAGAATCAGTGCCAGGTGCTTTGCCACAGGAGAGGAGTCTAATAGCATTCAAAACTTCTTCATCAATTGGAAATCTGGCTAGAGAGGGATGGACTTCAACCTGAGATAAATGGTCAATGGCTTCAGCATTGATTGATGATGGTCCATTAAGAACATTACGAAAGTATTCGGTCCATTAAGAACTTTACGAAAGTATTCGGCCCATCTCTCCAAAACCATAGCATTCATACATGGAAACATCAGTTACAGGAAATGGAGAAGTACCGAATGCTGTAGGTAAGTTCACTTACCTTGGAAGTACATATTCTAGGAATATACACATTGACAATGAGGTTGATGCACACAATGCCAGAACTAAGTCAGTGTTTGTGAAGTTCCAAAGCAAAGTATGGGAGAGGAGAAGTATTAGAATGACTACCAAACTGAAGATCTACAGAACCTTTGGGCTGACTTCATTGTTGTATGCCTGTGTAACCTGAACAGTATACCAGTACCTTCACAGGAAACTGAATCACTGCTTAGGAATCTTAGGAAGATTATGAAGATCACCTGACAGAATAAGGTACCAGGTAAAATTCTTTCTCAAACTAAACTACCAAGCATTCAAACTCTACTGCAGAGAGCACAACTCAGATAGGTTGGCCACATTGTTCTAATGCCAACTACATTTGCCAAAAAGGCTATTTTATGGAGAACTCAAAACAAGACAAGTACTCACATGGCAGCCAGAAGAAGTGACACAACACTCTCAAGGTCTCTCTTAAGAACTTTGGAACTGATTGCACGACATGGGAGATACTGGCACAGGACTGCTCAGCATGGCATGCCCTCATCAAAGATGCTATGCTCTAAGAGCAGAGCAGAATTGAGGTAGCTCAAAAGAAATTCAAGATGTGCAAAGTTAGAGAATCCACACCAAAAGTTTCCAGGATATACTCCAAACTCTAGGCTAGTATTTAAGGCTCTCTACAATCTGGCTTCATCCTACAGAATCAATCTATCTCCTACTACTCCCTAAATTCATAGTCAGTAAACATTTATTAAGCACTAGATGCAGAAAAAAAGTTTTAGGGACTAGGAATATAAAGATAGAAACAACATAGACCCTGGTTTCAAGATAGCCACAAAAGCTAAATCAATCTTGGGCTGAATTAAGAGAGTACCCAGGATTAGAAAATTTATTAGAAATAGAAATAAAGAAAGAAAATTTAAAAAGAAAATGGAATGAAAGGTTTTCCCTGTCCTAGAGGTCTTCAAGTAGAAGCTCACTAACTACTCTTTGGACAGGTTGTAAAGGATAATTTTTTCATTCATTTTTCAGTCTTTGTTCTATGTTAATGTCTTTGCAAGTGAAGTAATAAAAATTATAATTAGTCTTCTATTACATGTGAAGTTACAAAAAAAGAAGTAAACATAAAAAGTCAAAAGTGACTGGTTAATTTAAAAAGAAAATAGTATGAATTCAGAGAAGAAAGAAGGAAATCAGTCAGTATGAATTCAAATGGGCAGAGAAAGTTTCTGGAAGGCTGTAGGATTTGAGGTGATCTTCAGGATATCTGAACTACTCAATTTGGACAGAATGGCACAGAAGGCATTCCAAGTAAGAATCTCAAGATGCTTAGAACCTTGATGAATGTTATCTGTGGTGACCAGTAAGAAAACTGGGGTGACTACAATTAATAGTTTATGTGGTATACTATTAGAAAAGAGCTCAGATGCCATCCAAACTAACATAAATTCAGTGGAACTACAAGTTCCTTTAGGGCAAAGGCTATTTCTTCCTATACTTCTTTTGTTTTAATCATTGACTTTAGCATACACATAGCAGGCTTGCATAATCTGTTTAATACACAAGATTATATTATGATATTGGACAGAAAAAGAAGTGAGAGTAAAAGAAGACACTAGGTTAATTGGAAAAATTCTCCATTACATAAGAATATTCTAGTCTCCTGAAGGAGCACAATTTGGGCTCATGTTCCTGAATAGGATTTTGCTCAGGAGAAGAAAAGAAAATATTTTGACCTTCTGGAACCTTCTAAATTCCTAGAAGGGAAAGAAACCCTCAACTCACCTGGGCTTTGGCTCTTGACAGGTCAGATATCAGTCTTCCCAGCTCCTCTGTCGGCTTTTCTTGGAGAGAGACAAAATCTTGAATAGGGAGATCTGACAAAGAAAAGGGAATCATGAAGAAAAACTGTTCCATCTCATAGCTTTCAAGATCTAGAAATTATTACATCCTATTTCAATGTAATCCTCATACTCCTTAGAAGTAGGCCAAAGAGAACCTTTGCCACATTCATGTCTAGAATCTAGATAGTATCCATGCATCTTGGCATGTTTCAGGGCATATAAATTTGCCTAATCTGGGAGTAAGGGCACACATAGCCTCAATTCACAGCTTTATGTGCTTTGTGATACAGAATACGTAACCTAATGTCTCTATGCCTCACTGTTTCATTTAATGAAAAAAAAATTACTCTAATCCCTCTGTTTGGCTCAGAGAATGTGGGAAGAATCAGTTTGTTGAGTTCTTCTGAGAACTAGGAGTTCCACTATTAAATCAATCAAGTAATCAACAAGTGTCTGTTAAGTACCTAATACATGCCTAGCACTGTCCTAGGTACTGAGACCCAAAGAGTCACAGTCCTTGCTCTCCCACAGTTTATATCCTATCAAATGCAAATTAATTTAACTATCAGAGGAGTAATGTGGAAAGACTAAAAACCTAACATCATAGGGTGACAAACTTATAATTAATTAAAAGGGGACCTTAGAGATCATGAAGTCCAACTACATCACATTACAGTTGGATAATTACAACTTGTTCAAGGTCTCAAAGCTAGTAAATAGAATAGCTTGGCTTTTTGAACTCATGTCTTCTCTCTCATTCTTGATTAAGCATTCTTTCTACTGTTTTACTTCTGGTCCTAATTCTGTTGTCAAATAACTATGGCATGTTGAACCACTAATTTTGAAATGAGTCTCAGGTTTCCATTATACAAATGGAGATGATAGTAAGCCTTAGGAAATAAGAGTTAAAAGACAGTAAGGTCATTGGAATGTTCCCTATCATAGGAGTGGACAAAAGAGAATGGTCTCTGCTCCATAGATTCTACAAAAAGTAGAGCAAGTACATCTCAATGCCCCATGCAATTTTTTTAAAACTGTAAGTTATAGATGGGCTGCCAATCCACATCTCTAGAAGGAATTTACAAAACAGGGAATTCCCTACATCCATAATATTATAGGTCTGGCCAAAAGAAAAAAGCAGACATATACATATATAATGACTACAATGGTCTTTCCCACATAATTAATTAATAATACATTTTACTATATATTGGGGACATTATCTCCTAACTCATTCTCCCTTGAGTCATAGGATGTCTAAAGGGAAAAGGGAGATAGTGAAGGTAGAGCTAGGCGGAGTACCCCAAGCAATAAATCAAGTACAGATACCTACTAAAAGTTGAGACTGCCAACTCTCAAGCAAGATTTTCATTCAATTTGGGTCCAAAAGTTGCCCACTAAAAACATCCATTTCAGTAATGTTGTGCATCAGGTTTTTGTTTTCTAATTTCAGTATTTTTCAGTAAATGTTCCTTTTTAATATATATATGTATGTATATATGTATTTGTATATTCCCCTCTCAACTGGAGGAAAGGGAAAAAAGTATTTTTCAGTTGATTGTAGCCAAAAGGCCAAGAAGTAACTTTTTAAAACGATTTTTCAACAGCTCCAGCAAAAGTAGCTCTAGAATCCCGGGACAGAGATGGTTCCAGCTCAGAACCCAGAAAATACCAGGGAGCTACCGTAAGAGAGGAAAAGAACGGCCCTCAGCCACGGCTGCGGAACCCTTCGAAGTCTATCCCCTCCCAAGGGCTCCCACATCCCTCGGTAAATTCTCACCTCTCCCTCCAAGCGCCTGGGCCAAACCCTTCATGGTCACGGCTCGATGGCCAGCGGTGTCCAGGAAACGATGACTCCTAGGGTCCTGAAAGACAGATCAGGCCGTATTTCAGCACCTGCGCAGGTGATCTGGGGCCGGGGATCGGAAATGTCCACGACCCGGGGCGGTCACGCGTGCTTGGAGGGGGCGGGGCGACCATTAGAACTAGCGCATGTTCTTTGGGGCTCAGCTCCCGGGGGCGCCCAGCGGGGGGGGGGGGGCGGGGGCGGAGGAGGGGAGGGGAAGGAGGCTGCTGTCAAGTAAGTGGGGCCGACCGGCCTTCTGCCCTCGGGGGCACACGAAGAGGTTCACGCCTCGCCCCCCACCCACCCTCGTGACCTTCCGTTCTAGAGTCTAGAATCTGCTCTAGGCCCGTCGGTATTTATTTACACGCCCCCCTCCTCCCCACACACACGTACACAGGCACAGGGAGCTCTCTAAAGGCCAGGCCTACTTTATGCGTGGACACCGACAGGTGAAAAACGCGCGACGCGCGCGCACACACGGACACACACTCATACGAGCGCGCACACACACATACACATACGAGCGCACACACGCACACATACGAGCGCACACACATATACACGCGCGCACACGCACACATACGCGCACACGCGCGCACACACATATACACACGCGCGCGCGCACACGCACACATACGCGCACACGCACACACACACACACACACACACACACACACACACATACGCAGCCCCCTTGGGTCCCGAGAAGGCCCGGTCCCGGGGGCTCGGCGCCCAGAGCCGAGGAGCCCCCGCCTCCCTCGTCGGCCTCTCTCCCCGCCCCCGGGGCTCGGAGCTCCGGCCCGCCTGGGCGCAACAGGCGCGAGAGTCGAGGGTCGCGGGGCCCGGACCAGAATAGCTGCGAGGAGCGGGCGGGGAAACAAAGGGGCGCCAAGTCCAGGCCCACCAGAGACTTCGCTGCGCCTGCGCCGCCGCCTGTCACCAGCACGGACTACGTTTGCTAGAGGACCCCACAAACCGCCGTCCGGTCCCGAAAGGGTTGGAGGATCCCCGCGGCTCCGACCCGACAGGGTCTAGTCAGTGGGTTTGTGGGAAGTGAAGCCGGGTCCCAGGGATAAACCGCAGCGCGAAGGATTGTGGGAATTGTAGTCTGGCCGTGCTATCTCCTTTGGCATCCTGGGCAGTATCACTTTTCAAGCCTCTAAAATGTATAAATCATCAAATCCTGTAGCCTTTTTTCTGCCCTCATCCTCCCTGACCTCTCTTTTGTACGTGACACCATCCTCCCTTAGGATATCAAGTGAGTCAGTCATAGATTCAGAACTGGAAGAGACCTCAGAGGCCAACTCATTTTACGGAAGAAGAAACTGAAGTTCAGGGAGGTTCTGTGATTTTCCCAAGATCCCACAAGCAGTGTCAGAGATTGGATTTGAAAACAGGTCCATCAGCTCCAATCAGCACTGTCTCCACTGTATTTCTGTACTATCACCTCGTTTGACATCTTCTCCATCCTTCATACAAAATGTAACATTTTAGCCTCACCATTCACTAGTTTGTGAACCTTTGGTCTTTTCATATGAATTATGGTCTAGTCATTATTGTCGTACAGTTGGTTCTAAAATAATTACACTAACATAGCAATGACTAGATACTTTTCCAATGAAAAGTCTTAAGTATAGAGCTCTCAAACCACCCCCAAGACTGATGGATCAGTCTCAAAGAGAAGTTATATTAGACATATAGCCTTATACTTATATTAGAAATATAGCCAAGTAGGCTATACTACTTTGATGTGGCCTTGTCATCACAGATTCACCTAATACAGGAAGACTCTCACACACACACACACACACACACACACACACACACACACACACGAAATACCAAATCTGTCCAGAACAGATAAGATACTTAAAGGATAATCCTGGAAAGTTCCCCTAACCAACCTCCCAGAAATATTGTTCTAGAGGAAATGCACAGTTAATAACACCCAAAGTGGGAAAATCTCCAGCAATCCTAACAATACAACTGTGTTTTTCATAAACCTCAGTGGTTTTGCTGGGTCTGAACTATTTTCCAAAGTCTATTAATGGCACTGAGGTTCCATAACAGTGAACAGCTTTGAAAGAAATCCATTATTAGTCATCCTTAAATGTTCCCACAATACCACAATGATAAAAACAAAAGCTCACCTGTCTCTTAAAAACATTGATGCAGCTTACAGTTCTAAGTCTCCCCATCTGCCACTTTTCCCAATCCCCACCCAGTGTAATAAACAAAAATACTTAGAGATTTTAGAGAACTACACACTTAACCATCTGACATGGCACTTGAAAAGCTAATATAAACTTGAACTGTATTGAGATCCATAGTATCTAGAATGGAGAGTTAGTCTTTCATTGTACTCTGCCTTGGGTAGATCATATCTAGGAAGCTGTCTTCAGGTCTACAAGCCACATTTTAAGAAGGACACTGACATGTGGCAATCACCTAAAAGAATACAATTACAATGGTGAGTGGGTTTGAAACCATACCACCTGATGATCAGTTGAAAGAAATGGGCAGGTTTAACTTGAAAAGATACAGTGGGAATATAATTATCTCCCAATATTTGAAGAGCTGCCAGATGGAAGAATAAATAACTTGGTATGGTGAGGAAAAGCACTGGAGTTTGAATGAGAAAACTTTGATTCAAACTCAGCTTTGCTTACTTTACACCTTTGTGTTCCTTTGCAAAGGAACATCTTCAGACCTCATTTTCTTCATTGAAACAAGATTAGAATTAGGTAACCGCTAAAATCACCTTTGAAACATATCGCTTTGAAACATAAAATCACTTTGAAAGAGCATGATCCTATAAAGCTGTAAGTATTTAAAGAATAGTCATGTGAAAGCATAATATTTCTCTGTCGTCCCAGAAAGTCGTACTAGGAGAAAAGTGTAGAAGTAAAGTCATTCTGGAAAGGGCTACATCAGGAGGAAGTGAGTTTCCCATCATATGAGGTCAAGTGAAAGCTGAATAACCATCCTTACAGTATTTTGTAATGGTACTTCTACAACTGAGCGTTTTTCTAGTTGACTTCAGAAGCCCCTTCTAACTTGGCAGTTTTATTCTGTGTGAAAATAGAAGTTGGCATCAACAGGCAAAGGTAATAGCATTCCTGATTAGCAATCTTAATTTCTCCTTTACTCCAGTCTCTGGCCTTTCTCTCTTAGGTCAACAATTCCACATGTACCCTCATGCTCTC
Source organism: Potorous gilbertii (assembly GCA_028658325.1). Classification (NCBI taxonomy): domain Eukaryota; kingdom Metazoa; phylum Chordata; class Mammalia; order Diprotodontia; family Potoroidae; genus Potorous; species Potorous gilbertii. The sequence continues at coordinate 147,802,267 of CM053769.1, forward strand.
CTACTTTCTCCAGAAAAATGTTCCCCCAATCAATCCCTTTTTAATTCTCTGTCTCTCACCTTCTACTAATTCTTTCCTTTTAATTTCTAAATCCTTCCCCATTCTTAAAAAAAAAAAATCCTCAATTTTTGGGTGGAATTGTGGAAGGAGGGGTCGGATTAGCCCCTTTGCTCTCAGTCCTTAAAACCCCGGGTCGGGGAGTCCGCTTCCCCATAGCCGGACACCCGGCTCCTGGATATTTCTCACCATCCCCGGGCGGTGGCGGGGCCGGAGGTTCAGAGCCTACGTGGAATTGGCACGACTTTCAAGGCCCACTCGGTAGGGCTGGAAGGGGGCCGGGAGCCAGTATATGGGGAATGGCCGCGAACCACCTCTTGTACGATATGCGGGGAGGAGGTGTCTACTGTGAAACTCAGCCCAATGTGGTAGTGATGACTCAGCCTGCTGAGTAGATCGCAAGCACCGACGGCGAAGCAGGACCCGGGGTGCAGAGCCCTTCCTAGGGTCCCCCAGAGCCCCGTGCCACTGCTCGAGTCACCAAGATTGAGCCGGTGGAGAAAGGAGACCCCTTCCCCAGAAGAACTGGAGCAGTTTGCCAAGGAGCTAAAGAGGAAGAGGATTACTCTGGGTTATACCCAGGCTGATGCGGGCATCACCTTGAGGGCTCTCTTTGGTAAGGATTTTAGCCAGACTGGATTTAGCCATCTGTCGCTTTGAGGCACTACAGCTCAGCTTCAAGAACGTGTGTAAGCTCCAACCGCTGCTACAGAAGTAACTAAAAGCTGCAGGTGATAAGGACCACCTTCAGGAGCTGAGCAAGGCCAAGATAGTCCTTCAACAATCCAGAAGGAGGAGGCGTACAATCATCGCAGTGGAGCTCGGGGAAACTTGGAAACCATGCTTCTCCAGTGCCCCAAGAGCGCACTTCAGCAAATCAGCAATAATGCAGAGGAGCTGGGTCTTGAGAAAGATGTGCGGATTTGGTTTCTGTAATCGGCGTCAGAAGGGCAAAGGCAGCAACAGCAACTCACCCCGAGAAGATTTTTGAGGCAGCTGGTTCCTTCCCTGATGGACCTTTCCTGTAGCTCTAGGCCCTCCATTCAGTCATCCCAATTATGCCGGTCCTCATTTCACCACTCTGTATTCCCCAGCTGCTTTCCCAGAGGAGATGCATTTTCCTGTCTCCCTGTTACCCCTCTGGGCTTTACCATGCATTCAAGCTGAAGGAGTTAGCCCATCCTTGGGCAGAAGAGGTGAGAGACTAGACATGAGGAACCCAACACATTTTTTTAAGGTCTGGGAGTTACACGATTAAGCTTCCTATATCCTGGAGGTGTATAGGAACAGAAAGGATGGGATCAATATTTCAGAGATTGACAAACAGATTTTTTTGAGGGAAATGGGTAGGAGGGAATTTGGGAAGTTTGCTTTTTGTTAGTTTCATATCTCATCTCCCAACTCTTAAATAAAGCAATCTAAAAAGCAAATCTAATCGAATGTACGCCCTTCAAATATTTAAAGACTTGTCTTGGGTCTCCCCTATGTCTCCTTCAAATTAAATATTCCTAGTTGTTTCAACCATTCTTTATGTAATGGTTAGCATTTATGTAGCAGTTTAAGGTCTGAAAAGAACTTTTTGATTTGTTAGCTTATTTGATGCTCACAAACAACCCTGCAAAGTAATTGTGGCTGTTATTCCATATTACAGAGAGGTAGCTGAGGCAAGAGAAATTAAATGCTTGCTCTGGATGTCTGACTCCTGAGTCTCAACACTATATACGTGCCATATAACATAATCTTCAGGTACTTCATCCTCTTGGTCCATATACAACAGAGTACCACAAACTGAACATTATACACTCAATTTGGTGTTACTAGGACAAAGCTGCTAGGTGGTGCAGTGCTGGGCCTGGAGCTAAGATGACCTCAGTTCAAATCTTGCCTCAGTCACTTACTAGCTGTGTGACTTTTGGCAAGTCACCTATCCCTGTTTGTTTTAATTTGTTCAGCTGAAAAATGAGCTGGAGAAGGAAATGGAGAACCACTCTAATATCTCTGCCAAAAAAAACCCACAAATGGAGTCACAGTTGGACATGACTAAACAAGGATGAAGAACAGCAAGACACATCTCTCTCTTTCCAATTATCTACTTATTAATGTAACACAAGCTCTGAATTCAAGAAGACCTGACTTCAAATCTAGTGTCAGACTTAACAGCTGTGTGACCTTGGACAAGTCACTTAACCTCTTGTTTGCCTCAGTTTCTTCATCTATAAAATACGTATAACTCCCACAGTTGCTATGAGGATCAAGTGAGATCATATTTGTAAAGTGCTTAGCATGGTGCCTGACACTGTTAATGTTAGTTACTACCAAGATTGTGGGTAGCTTTTTTCCCCTATTGCTTTCATATAATTGGTTTATATTGAATTTGAGGGTGGGTAAGATGATGCCCAGATCTTTTCCATAAGAACTGTCCTTTGGAACTGAAAAAAAAAACTTCAATTGACTGACATCCCTTTAAATTCTTTTTCTATTTCCTGCCTTTCATTATCAAACTGCTAGAAAAAAACTGCCTGCACTTTATCTCCTTTTACTAATTTCTCAATCTTTTGCAATTTGACTTCCACCTTCAATATTCAAATGTAACTGTTCTCTCTAAAGTAGCCAATGATCTCATAATTGTCAGATATAATAGCTTTTTTTCAGTCCTTATCCTTCTTCTCATGTCTTTGATATTTTATACTGCTGACCACCCTCTGCTCTTAGATAGTGTCCTCTACAGATTTTTTGTGACACTTCTCTCTCGCTTCTCTTCATTCTCTTTCACTGGTTATTCATCTATATCATGCTACCTGATTATGAGAGTACCCCTGCTGAGGTTTAAACTCGGGGACATCAAAAACTATTGAGATTTCATGATGTGATGTGATGGAACCATCTCAAAGAATTCAGTAAGATCACCTCTAATCCCAGTACAAACATTTGAGATTGACACCTCTCATGAAGCTGGTTAAGTTCCAAAAGGAACCAGCAAGTTCAGAGAAACAGGATGGATTTTTATAGGGTAAAGATGCAATTACATTACATAAATTTACATAGAATATAGGCATATGATTAATATTAAAAGGCAGGAGGAGTTTGTTAAGGGACTAGGTAATGGAGGAGGGGTTTGTTGGTTAAACATTCTGGCCACGCTGCCCTCCAATTGGCTAGTATTGTGGTCCTGTCTGGTCAAGATAGATAGTTAGGTATTGTGGTCCTGTCTTGGGCTAGATGGATGATGTGATTGTGATTGACTACAAGAACACACCTGTTTCTGTGGGAATGGTTCTAGGAGTCATGACTGGATAGAGGCAGTGGCTGGGTTCCCATGCCTGCTGTTTCTGTGAGACCTATGAGTTTCAGCAATCCCCCTGTTGTTCTAGTGAACAGTGAGGCACGCATGAAGAATTTAGGACATTGATAGGGACTCTATCATCTCCATCCCATGTCTTGGGCTGTCTTTTTTTTCTCTTACATTCTCTGGATCACCTCACTAGCTCCCATGGGTTTAAGCACCATCAAAATGTGGTTATATCTCAAACCCAATAAATGTCCAAAAATTCAACTCATCATATTTCCTCCTAACTACCCTTTTTCTGACCTTTTCTATTTCTATCAATGGTATTATCATCTTTCCAGGTTCTTAGGTTTGCAATCCAATGTTATCCTTAGCTTCTCATTCTCTCTTCCCCAACATAGTGAGGAAGATATCCACTAGCAGATCTTGTTTATTCACACTGTTACATATCTTCAATCCATCCCCTGCTTCACCCTCATTCAGGTTCTCATCACTTCTCATCTGTACTACTCCAGCCGTGTCCAGATTGGTTGACCTCTCTTTCCTGGAATACGTTATAGACCAAGAACATCTGCTGATTCTTCAGTCCAGAAGAGGGTTCCAGGAGCAATGCTTGCAAATCTTCTTCATTCTTAGAATCAGGTTTTTCTTTCACCCACCTTCTTAAAAGGGGAAAAAAATATGCTTTTCATATTTTAATCAAATTGATATGCATATATGTTTGAGTATTGATGTTTGTAAAATTCTTACTTAGTTCTAGACACTGACCATCCTTACACTTCATATAGATTTAAAAGTAGGTCTAAAAGTCACTATGTATGTCCTCTCAATCCCCACATTTTTTATAATTCTATTTTCCTTTTTTTCTAGTTATTTAATATCTTCCCCTCTTCCAGTTGCCTTGAGTCAATGAAAATTTATTAAATTTCTACAATTTGCCAAACACTGCTTGAAAATAAATCTTCTAGGGAGTGGAACCAAGATGGCAGAGAAAGCCAGGAAGTTGCCTGAGCTCTCCCCAGTTTTCCCTCAGACACAATGTCAAATCAAGCCTCAAAATGGATTCTGGAGGGACAGAACATACAAAAACATGGAGTGAAAAAATTTTCTACCTTAAGATAATTTATAAGGACTTCAGGAACAGTCTCTTACTTGGATAAAAGGGGAACACAGCTCAGCACAGACAGTGCCCAGGCAAGCCAGTAGCACAGATCAGCAACTGAGGCCCCTCAGTCCTGGTTCAGCAGACTAGTGGCACAACAATCCAACTGTGAGGCCTCTAGTCACAATGGGGCAAACTTCCAGTCCTGGAACCCATGGCACAATGGGCAGAACTAGGTCAGGCCACCCCAATACAGTGGGCAACTGTAAGCAACTGAGGGCCTGGAGCAAAAAGCCAATGACCAGGCTCCTGGCCCCTAGCACAAGAAGCTTGGGTCAGTACCCCCTGTGTCCCAGAAGCAGAGCTCAACTTTAAAAGTCATGAAATAGGCTAAAAATGAGAGCCCTGACTATAGAAAGCTACTATGGCAACAGGGAAGATCAAAACACACGAACTCAGAAGAGGACAGCAATGTCAAAATGCCTACATGTGAAACCTCAAAGGAGAATATAAATTTTGTTCTCAAGCCCAAAGAGCCTTCTTTGAGGATCTTAGAAAGGATTTTAAAAATTAAATATGAGAGACAGAAGAAATTTTGGGGAAAGAAATGAGAGTTACACAAGAAAGAATCAGAAGCTTTGAAAACAAAGGACAAAAATTGACTAGAATACAATTCCTTAAAAAAATAAAATTGACCAACTGGAAAAAAAATCCACTGAAGAAAACAATTCCTTAAAAAGGAGAATTGGTCAAATGGAAAAGGAGGTACAAAAACTAATTGAAGAAAAAATTCCTTAAAAATTAGAATTGGGTATACTAAAGGTCTAAATATTAATTGATATTTTCATTGATCTATCACATATGGCTTCTTAAAACTTTTTTCATCAGTGTGGCATGGCAGAACCAAATTTTAGCTGACAGAGGAATCAGCTAGTCTGATAACATTCATTGTGACATTAACTCTGCGAGATCACCACATATTGTGCAGTTGTTTTTCAGGAATGTCTGACTCATTGTGATCACATTTAATGGTTTTCTTGGCATATAGGATTATGGTTTCAGAGTTTAAAAAGAGGTTAAGTGACATCTAGTCCAAACTCCTTAGTATATGGGTGAGGACCTGGAGCTGGTATAAAGGCTCAATGATTTGCCCAGGATCACACAGGAGCAAGATAGGATTTGAACCTAAGTTCTCTGATCCCAAATCCAGTCCTCTTTCTACCTTACCACAGTTTCTTTCCCTAAAAAGAAAAGCCTACAATGTCACTGGTTAACATCTGAGTGCATATAAGATTGGACATATTTAGAGTATAGAATCCACTCTCAGCAGAGAGTGGATGATGATAAAAATATCCAAATGTCTGAATTGTGAGGCAACTCCAAGAAGAGAAGGAATAAAGAGAGGAGCTGGACTTGTGACTTCATTCATGTAGGGAGCTCATCAATGAAGAAATTACCTTCCCTGATACAGAACAGCATTTATCTATTATTTGTAGTCTTCAAGTTACCTACAATGTTAAGAGATTAAATGACTTGCTGATGGTCAACACAGCCAATATGTAAGAGATAGAATTTGAACCCAGCTCTTCCTGGCTTCTAGGCTAGTTCTCCAACCACTATGCCATGTTGCCTCTCACAAAGATGAAAAAATGGTAGAGAAATGCTTTAGTGACACACAGAGCTTCAGGAATGATCCTGAATTAGTGAAAATGATTAGTAGCAGATAGAGAAGTCCAATGTGGAGCACAACACAGAAATGAAATAAAGCTATTTGAATAAGGACACTGGAACAACTTTGGACCTTAGAGGGTGAGAATCACAAATAATTTTAAATAGTGTCATAGTGTAGCTATGGTTCCAAGACAAATTTAAATCCTACTCAGACAATCAGTAAGGAAAGAATATAGTAGGACTCATGAAAAACATTTTACTATTCAACCACACGTACACGTACTAGTAGAAGAGATACTGGTAGAAGGGAGAATCAGAGACTTGGACTACTAGGAAGATTAGTTCATTTATTTTTGTTTTAAAATATAACTGTTATCCTGTGAAATGCCAAAAGAATGAAAGTCTCCAGCTTTCCCTGCCTGGTTTGTTGTTGTTGTTGTTGTTTGCTCTGATAGATAACTTTTCTTTTTCTAAGAGGAATCAGCTTTATAAATCTCTGTCTTTTTGGATATTTAGTACCGATGTGTTTACACATGATATTGATGCAAAGGCCAGCTGCCTGATAGATGGCAGGTTACAACACCATGGGAGTAATAAAGCTTTATTCCTGAGGTCAATTTTGTCTTCCTGTTGACTTCACTGGAAGCTTGCCACGTTCAATTCTATGACTAGAAATCATGAAAAAACTGTTGATGTGATAGTCTAACCTTATCTGCCCCTCATTTTGACCATGAGGCACTCAGAGATTTATCTGTTTTGCAGCAGGGCACCGTCGTGATGGCTCAATCATTATGATACAAGCTTGGAAACACTTCAAGCCAAACCGTTTTCTCCAAATGCATCTACACACATGGAAATACCGACATGCTCTAGTTCATCTTTAAGGGACAGAGATGGGGAGTATTGTAACTTACGTATTGTTTCATAGTAATAACTTTGTAAAGAACCCTCCGTAGAATCATGCATGACCTTGACGAAGATTCTTCACCTTTTTTGACCTTACTTTCCACAGTAGTAAAAGGAGGTGGTTAGATTAGACCAAGGGTTACCAACCTTTTCTGAAGTCATAGACCCCCTTGAGCAGTTTGGTGAAGCCTCTGTACCTATCTCAGAATGTTTTTAAATAATTGATGGAAATGCTAGATTTCAATTAGATGTCAGTGAAAAACATGTATTTCTTTATTCCTCATCCAAGTTCACAGACTTATTTGAATCTTATCAGTCCATGAACCTCAGGTTAAGAATCTCTAGATAAGATGATCTCGTGGTATATTCCAACCCTCCATCCCATCATCTCAGAACACTTCTTAGACTGCTTATACACTTATGTGTAAAATATATATGTACATATATGTAATATATTATGCGTAATATAATATATACATGTGTGTATATAATATGTAATGTATATAGAATATATAAATATAATGTGAATTATATTTACATGGCTGTGTGCCTTAGTACACCTACTAGATTGTAAGAGGACAAAAGTCTGTGTCTGACATTCATACTTCCCTATGTAACATAGTGCCATTGCAAATAGCAAGTAATTAACAAATGTGTATGTAAGGAATAAATGTAACCTTACTTGAATATCTGTGTTTCTTCGTATGAATCATATTCTTTGACTCATTGTTTCTGTCATACTAAGTATTAAAAGACCTACATTTGCATTTAAAGTTGGTCTTGCCAAACAAGTTTTAGAATTTGTTAAGAATTCAAGTATTTCTTCATGCCAACCCAGATTTAAATCTTCAGAAATCATTCATGTGTTAACTTTAATATATTTGCCTAGTTACTGGCATTTTGCACTCTGAAGAATGCCAAATCTATATTGAACAGATTCCAGTTCTTATGATACCAGTTAATGGTCTAGCTAACTGAAGGCTATTGAGATGATATGAGAAGCCTGAACTTTATATACTTAAAGGATTTTTTCACGTTAATTTCTTACCTTAAAATAGTTGAAAAAAATTAGAATTGGGCAAGTGGAAGCTAATGACTCTATGAGACATCAATAATCAGTCAAACAAAATCAAAAGAATTAAAAAATAAAAGAAAATGTAAAATACCTTATTGGGGAAACAACTGATCAGTAAAATAGAACCAGGAGAGATAATTTAATAATTATTTGACTATAAGAAATCCATGATCAAAAAAAGAGCATGGACATTATCTTTCAAGAAATTATCAATAAATACCAAATTAGAAATACTGACAACCAAAGGAGAGATTAATAAAATTGAAATTAAGAAAACTATTGAACTAATAAATAAAACAAAGAATTGGTTTTATGAAAAAACCAATAAAATTGATAAACCTTTGGTCAATTTGGTTTAAAAAAAGAAAGAAGAAAACCAAATGATCAATATCAAAACTGAAAAGAGTGAACTCACCTCCAATGAGGAGGAAACTAAAACAATAATCAGAAATTTCTTTGCCCAACTTTATGCCCATAAATATTTAAAAAATATAAATTGCCCAGATTAACATTTTACTTAAATAACCCCAGCTCAGAAAAACAAATTGAACAAGCCATCAGTGAAACTCCCTAGGAAAAAATCTCCACGATCAGATGGATATACAAGTGAATCCTATCAAACCTTTAAAGAACAACTAATTCTAATGCTATATAGGATATTTGAGGAAATTGGAGGAGTCCTCCCAAATTCTTTTTATGATATAAATATGGTTTTGATACCTAAACCAGGAAGAGTCAAAATAGAGAAAGAAAATTATAGGCCAATTTCTCTAATGAATATAGATGCAAAAATTTTCAGTACGATTTTAGCAAAAAGAATATAGCAACTTATCACAAGAATAATACATTATGATCAGGTAGGAGTCATACCAGGAAGGCAGGGCTGGTTCAATATTAGGAAAACTATTAGTGTTATTGATCATATCAACAACAAACCTAACAGAAACCACATGATTATCTCAACAGACGCAGAAAAAAGCTTTTGACAAAATATAACAGCCATTTCTATTAAAAACACTGGAGAGCATAGGAATAAATGGAACTTTCCATAAATTAATAAGCAGTATCTACCTAAAACCTTCAGCAAGCATTATATGCAATGGAGATAAGGTAGATGCATTTCCAATAAGATCAGGGGTGAAACAAGGATGTCCATTATCACCACTATTATTCAATTTAGTACTGGAAATGTTAGCTGTAGCAATAAGAGAAGAAAAAGAAATTGAAGAAATTAGAATAGGCAAAGAAGAACTTTGCAGAAGATAAGATGGTATACACAAAGAATCCCAGAGATTCAAGTAAAAAACTACTTGAAATAATCAACAACTTTAGCAAAGTTGCAGGTTACAAAATAAACCTACACAAATCTTCTGTATTTCTATATATTAGTAACAAAGCTCAACAATAAGAGATAGAAAGAGAAATCCCATTTAAAGCTAGGGTAGACACTATAAAATATTTGGGAATCTACTTGCCAAAACAAATCCAGGGACTATATGAACACAACTACAAGATACTTTTCCCACAAATAAAGTCAGATCTAAGTAAGTGGAAAAACATCAGTTGCTCGTGGGTAGTCTGAATCAATATAATAAAAATGACAATTCTACCTAAATTAATTTACTTATTTAGTGCCATACCAATCAAACTATCAGATAATTATTTTCTAGAGCTGGAAAAAAATAATATCAAAATTCATCTGGAAGAAGAAAAGGTCCAAAATATCAAGGGAACTAATGAAAACAAATGCTAGGGAAGGTGGCATAGCTCTATCAGATCTCAAATTGTATTATAAAGCAGCAATTATCAAAACCACTTGGTACTGGCTAAGAAACAGAAGAGTAGATCAGTGGAATATGCCAGGTACTCAAGATACAGTAGTCAATGAATATAGCAATCTACTGTTTGATAAACCCAAGGACCCCAGCTTCTGGGATAAGAACTCACTGTTCGACAAAAATTGCTGGGAAAAGTGGATAACAATGTGGCAGAAACTAGGAACAGACCAATGCCTGACACTGTACACAAGAATAAAGTCCCAATGGGTACATGATCTGGGTATAAAGACTGATACTATAAACAAATTAGTGCAGCAAGGAATAGTGCATTTATCAGATTTATGGACAAGGAAAGAATTTTTGACTAAACAGGAGATAGAAAGAAAGCATTAGAAGTGCACAATGGATAATTTTGATTATATTAAACTGAAAAGTCTTTGCACAACCAAAGTCAATGCAACCAAGATTAGGAGGGAAGCAGAAAACTGGGGAAAAAAATTTTGCAACTACTGTCTGTGATAAAGGCCTCATTTCTAAAATACATAGAGAATTGAGTCAAATTTATAAGAATATGTCATTCCCCAATTGATAAATTGTCAAAGGATATGAACAGGCAGTTTTCAGAAGAAGAAATTAAAGATAACTATAGTCATATGAAAAAATGCTCTAAATCACTCTTGATTAGAAAGATGCAAATCAAGACAACTCTGAGTTACCACATTACACCAATCAGATTGGCTAACATGATAGAACAGGAAGATGATAAATGTTGGAGATGTGGAAGAATTGGAACACTAATTCATTGCTGGTAGAGCTGTGAGCTGCTCCAACCATTCTGGAGAGAATTTGGAACTATGCCCAAATGGCTACAAAAATGTGCATACCCTTTAACCCAGCAATACCACTTCTAGGACTGTATCCCCAAGAGACCATAAAAATGGGAAAGGGTCCAACATGTACAAAAATATTTATAGCAGCACTGTTTGTGGTGGCCAAAAACTGGAATCAAGGGGATGCCCATCAATTGGGGAATGGCTGAATAAATTATGATATATGAATGCAATGAAATACTATTTTGCCATAAGAAATGATGAAGACTTCAGAAGGCCTATGATCTGATGCTGAATGAAAGGAGCAGAACCAGGAGAACTTTGTACATAACAACAACCACAGTGTGCAGGAATTTTTCTGGTAGACTTGGAACTTCATTGCAATGCAAGGACCTAAAAATTTCCTGGTGGTCTTTTAAGGCAAAATGCCTTCCACATCCAGGGAAATAACTATGGAATTCAATCACAGAATGAAACAGAACATCTTCTTTTGTATTACAGTTTGGATTGTTATATGATCTCTCCCACTCATTTTAATTCTTCTATGCAACATGACAATGGTGAAAATGTATTTAATAGGATTGTATTGTAGAACCTATTTAAAATTGTATGCCATCTCAGGGAAGGAGGGGGAGGGAAAAAATTCTAAATTATATGGTAGTGATTGTAGAACACTGAAAATATATATATATATTTTTTTTTTAAAAAATTATCAAGGAAAACTGCCCTAATATCCTGGAAACCGAAGGTCAAATAGTCATTGAAAGAATCCACCAATCACCCCCTGAAAGATCTGAAAATGAAAACTCCAAGGAATATTGTAACCAAATTCCAGAAATATCAGGTCAAGGAGAAAATACTGTGATAATGTTTAATATAAAATTTTGGAATAATCTCTTTGTTGTCTCTGAAGCAAACTCAGAGAATGCCTCTTCCTATGTCAACAAAGCCAGCCAAGGCTGACTCTGCATTCCTTGGGAGACCTTTAACCTAAAACACTATCTTGAATAGTGGGACTTCCTCTATATCTTGTTATCTATGGACACATACTATGTTATTTTGATGGTAAAGAAAATATAGACATCTTAGGTTGTAATTTCTATGTCGGTTATCTGGTTAGGGCAGGAAGCCTGCCACTCATTAGTGGTGGGATTTCCTTTCTTACCGTATGTCACCGAGACATGTGTTTACCGGTAACAGCCTGGAATATCAAGGCCCAACTGACATTGCTCTATTGTCTTTTCTTAGAAGAGTTTTCTTTTCCTCACGGCAAAATGTACTTAAGACGGATAATTTCTGTACCGAGTAGTCAGAGTCACCTCTGGCTCCATAGAGCTATGACTGTTATCTTTAAGAGGGAATTAACTAATTAATTAAAAACGCATGCCTTTAGTCTGATGTCTTTTCTTAACCAAGTTTTCAGGTCAACAACTGCAAACAACCAGAAAAAAAACTATTCAAATATCAAGGAGCCACAGGCAGGATCACACACTTTAGCAGCTTCGACATTAAAGAATCAGAAAACTTTCTTGGAGTATGATATTCCAGCAGGCAAAGGAGCTTGGATTAAAACCAAGAATCAACTACCCAGCAAAAGTGAACATACTCTTTCAGGGGAAGAGATGGAAATTCAATGAAACATGAGATATTCAAACTTTCTTTATGAAAAGACCAGAGTTGAACAGAAGCCTCAGTCTTTTAAAGCAAAACTCAACAGAAGCATTAAAAAGTTAAATGGGAAAGTGGGAGGGAGGGGATGGAAGAATTCAATTTCAATAAGGTTAAACTGTTTACATCCCTCCATGGGAAGTTAATGCTTGTAACTCTTAAGAACTGTATTTCTATGCAGGTATAAGTTGACTTTGATGAGATGGTATAATAAAAATGAAGGGGTGAAAAAAGGATTATACTGTGAGAAGAGGAAAGGGAGAGGAAGAAAAGGAGAAATTACATCATCACATGAAGAGGCACAACAGACCTATTACAATAGATCCTCTGGCGTCCTGGTTGGTCATTATGCTGATCAGTTCAGCATAATAGTATTTCATCACATTTATGTACTATAATTTGTTCATACATTCCTCAATTTATGGCCTCCCCCTTAGATTCCCATTCTTTGACATTTAAAAAAGAGAAAAAAAATTCTCTATATCCTTAGAATTTGTTTTGCTTAGTGCTGATCTGCCCCTTCGTTGATCCTCCTAATTCTCCTTGCCCCATTCTTCTCTTTCCCTCCTATTTCACTGTAGAGGGAAATTGCATTTTTGTATTCAACTGTGTGTGTGTGTGTGTGTGTGTGTGTGTGTCTGTGTGTGTATTCATCCTTCTTTTGGCCAGTTCAGATGGCAGTGAGTTTCAACTACCATCTGCTCCCCCCACATGACTCCCTTCTCCTTGTTTGAAAAAATGTCTACTTGTGCACCATCAGTATGTAAGATAATTTCCCCTAACCTTCCTTTCCCATCCCCACCCTTTGTGTTTGTCTTTCCCTTTCCATTCCTCTCTTAAGCATATCAAGATATAACATAACCTAGCTCAGGCTTGTCTAATTGCACTCCCTCTATGGATTCTGTATGATGAGAGAGATCAGAGAAGAAACATGTATCATCTCTCTAGATTAGAATTAAGCAGTTTGTCTTTGGTTAGTATGTGTTTATCTTGTGGTTCTCTCCATTCTTGTGTTTCTATTTCAGAATTTCTTTGTAGCTTTAGGCTTTTCATCAGTAATGCTTATAATTCTTCTGTTTCATTGAAGATGCACTACCCTCCCACTCCCAGCACCATACTCCATTTTGCTAGTTGTTATTCTTTACTATAAATCTATTTCCTTTGCCTTCTGGATTATTATAATCCAAGTTCTCTACCCTTTTATGGTGATCACTGCGAAATTGTGTGTGATACTGACTGTAGGTCCTTGGCACTTGCATTCTATCTTTTTAGCTATTTGTGGTATTTTTCCTTTGACCTAGGAGCTCTGGATTTTATCTGTGATTTTCCTGGGAGTTTCCATTTGGGGTTTCTTTCAGGAGATGACCAATAGAGTCTTTCTATTTCCACTTTGTCGAAGCTTTTAATTTCTTTTCAAGTTCTTTCTCTCATAGCTCTCATTTCTTGTTCAATTTTTAAATCAAGCATTCTCGTTCTATTCATTAAAACATTTTAAATTATTTTTTTTAATTGCTTCATCTTTTCTAGGAATCCTAGTTGAATTTGTACCCAAGCTATGTTTTCCTCTGAGAGAGTCTGTAGATGTTTTATGATGATTTTCCTCTGTGTTTGTGTCTTAAGTGTCCTTGCCACTATAATGGTTCACTATGTTAAGTTTTGTGTTTTTGTTTGCCTGTTCTCCCTGCCTGCTTCCTAACTTTGGACTTGATATTAGAGCTGGCTTCTGAAGTACTTCTAGAGGGAAAGTCTGAGCTTGTCCTACTGCTCCTTTCTTGGGCTATTAAGTGTAATGCTATTCCAGGATCTCAGAGACAGTCTGGGGACCTGCAGCCTTTCAGTGCTCTCAAAGTGGTCTGATCTAGAAAGTCTAATTGCTGCCCTGTAGTCTGAGCCTTACAAATTCCTGGCCTGGGTGTGGGTCTCAGTAAGAGTAGTCTGCTTCTAGAGTCAGTTCTCTATCAGCTAGCTGAAAAGCACTGTTGTATCAAAGTGGCAGAATCATAGGTTCCCCTTTGGTCTAGGATAAGAAACAATTCATTAACTTACCTGCTTGCAATATAAAATCTAAATCAACAAGAGACAAAAAAAATTTAGAGAGGTGAGATTATAAGGAATAAATAATATTTGGGCTCAAGGAGTTTGAAAGGCATTCTCTGAACAAATCACCCATTAAAAATCACTGTTTTTTGAGAAATAGAGTAGTGGGGCACATATGCACTTGACCTCAGTCAGGAAAATCTGGAATTATGTCTTGACTCTAAGATACGCACCCCTAAAAGGTTCGTGGAATTTCAGGGAGTCTAAATTTAAATGGGAAAAAGTTATGCCTTTGTTTTCACTAACCTCTAACTGAAATTTAGCATTTTCTTCAATTATGAATTTGTTACTTATCTGCATTGGTAGAAGGTGTTACTCATTGGGACTCCCTTATACCAAGGAAATCACAGATCTAGACCCCTAAAAGGATTGTGTTAACTAATCATCTCAGGAATATTATCATTAAACCTTAATTTTGCTGTAAATAAATCTTTCATGTTATTTTATAGTCATGTAGATTAGCTATATATTTAGTAGGTGTCTGAGGTGACCCAAGATGCTACTGAGCAATATCAGCGTGTGCTTGGATTGTTTCCTGCTTTCTGCAAACCTACAGAAATGCAGGCTGTCAATCAATTAACCAGAAAGGGAACATAATTTATAAATTGTCCAATAGTTGGGACTTCATCCAAGCCATATAGTGTCAGCAGAGAGTATCAAAGCCACATGTGTGGGCTTTCCCAAGGGTTAAAGTATCCCTACAGTTCACTAGAGATATTCACCAGCTCCTGAATTTCCCCCATCACCAGAGCTATGACTAAACAGGTTTAGTCAACTTTACTAGATGGATTCAAAATTGAGTTAACATCACTCATAACCACAGGAATTATGGGGGAGAGGGAGATTTTTATTGGTTCCCTCAGTGTGTCTGCTCCCGTTTGAGAATTTGAGAAATCTTCTTCTCTAATTCTTAAGACTCATACAATTGACTTTTCAGTGACCACATAGTTTATATAATAAAATTTAAAACTGATTATGTGCTATTGCCGAAAGAAATTAGAAAGAAATTGCTTCTCCTGATCTTATATCCACCCACTCCTTTCTCCTCCTTCCAGCTTATAGATCATGAGAATATTAAGGAAAGGAAAGGTATGTTTGGAATCTGCTACTACAAACAATCCAATAAAAAATATCCTAAAGTGGTAGAGGTTGGGATTGGTTGTGTTTCTTGATCTCACCAGAAGATAACGTTTCCTAGCAACAGTTACCAGTCTGGACTCTTCCATGATGCTTAGACTCATGTGGCACCCTTGCTTATTTCTCTCACACAGCACCTTCGTCCTATTACAGCTCTTCAGGATATTTCCCCTATCATCTTTTGCTGCTACATCCAGATGCTTCCACTCCTGTGTCAGTGCCAGTGCCCCAGCTGCTTATCCCATTGGCAGAATGAAAGGTGGTATAGCATATCAAAAATCTCAAAGCACAAAAGAGGAAATCCATGGATCTGAATGCTTATATAAATATCCCTGCCTTAACTGACATGCCCCCAATCTCTCTCCCTGTTATACATTGGGAATAGGAAGGGCTATCAAGAGAAACTGTTGTATATGTTTCAAAGGTGGGAGGGGACATTGAAAGGGATGATCACCTATGGAATTTCTGCTGTAGCCAAATCTGTATTTTGAAATTCATGTTGCCTTGTTCATTGAAGAGACAAAGTTAAGTGAAGCTAGCATAAGAGAGAATATAGAAAAGTTATAACCATTGCCCCCTGATATCACTGCGAGGGGATGATGTGAAGAACCTTTTAAAAAATCCTTCATTGATATTTCATGTATTGTGCTTAGAAACTAAGCCATATTGCCTCATCATAATTACGTGTGTATATTTCTGGTGACCCAGAATGAATGGTTCCCCAGATAAATAACTGATTTATGTTTATAAACTTGATTATAGAACATGACAGGTAAAGAAAAGTGGATAGAAAGTCAAAAGGGGTAAGGAAATCAGATCATGTCTTTCATTCACCCTTTAATTGTCTCATTGATTCTAGTATACTTAAGTCCCTGCCACTCCATAAACATTTTTAATTGCCTTTTTTTTTTTAATTTTTTAATTATGTGTCAGACACTGTGCTAGGCACTAGAGACACAAAGACAAAAATGACTGTGCTTGGAGAAGCTAGGTGACCCAGCAGATAGAGTTTTGACTCCAGGGACAGTGTCTGACACATAGTAGGCTATTAAAAATGTTTATGGATAGGCAAGGATTTAAGCATACTAGAATCGATGAGGCAATTAAAGGGTAATCTATTGAAAAGCAAAATCTTTACATTGTTGTTATGCACCAACACCTATTCAGTTCTTCCTTTACTGTGGTTTAATAAACTAGCTGGCTACTGAACAGCCAATTGTCTGAATCTCTTGAATTAGGTTGATTTATTGAGATCAGGACATGTCCCAAATGTAAGGTGGGCATAGAGCCACTGAGAAAATCAACTGAGATTTTCTTCAAGGTTCTAATATTTAAGAACTATAACAATATTCCATATTTTGAAAAGGAAAAAGAAGCCATTTGCTATAGGACATGTACCATTGGCTGCATGGTACAACAAACAGAAAGCTATCCTTGGAACCAAGTTCAAATCCTACCACTGATATAGCATTTTAATGCTTTAAGTACCTCTTCAAGAGTCCACATTGAAGAGAATGCACTGACCTATGCATGGGTGAAAGAGGTCACAGGTCCCTTCCATTTATCAATTGTTTAAGTCCCCATGTCCCCAGAAGGAAGAAAAAGTGAGAAAGACAAACACCACAACCTCAGGTGATTTAGATATTCATAGCTGCCAATCAGCCCCAGCCTAAGCTGACAAACCTTGTCATCCCAACCTAGCTAGCTGTGCCTCACTATTCCTTACTCACCCACCTTTTCTCTCTATCCTTGATCTTTCATATTGAGCAGAGGGTGGTGAAATGGGAGAGTCAGTCCCTATCCTATATGTCTACCCCTTCCTTCACCCCATCAACCTAATCCTGCAGTTGAAGTTCTTGGATCTCAGTGCTCTCTATATTTTCTTTTCTCTAATGCTGAGCACTCAGACCCTCAGTCTCAAGGCCGGGCAACTGTAACAGAAGAAAAAACAGACAGGTGTTAGAGCTATCTCTTCACCATGCTATAACCCACCAATTAGAAACATAGCTGAGATTCTTCTCCAACTGGGAGATGGGGAGGGAAGTGGTATATCTGTCTCCACTATAATTGTCACTTGACGTAGGACCAAAGTGCCAACTTCCTTGTGCAACATGGCTTGGAGTTGAATCCCCACAGCATCTCTTTTGTAGTTAGTGAAGCTAAGTGAACAATCTATTAGTCCCATGTCTAATTGAAAGATCTTCAAAGGTATGATGCCCATTGGTCTCTTGACCTTAATGAGACAGTTAAACCAGATCATTTCTAAACAATATTCCTATTCTCACATTGTGTCTCTAACTTCCAGAGGCTCCAAGCATTAACTCAAAACTTTGCAGTGGGATTTATATGATGGAATTGCCAGGCTATATTACTTGTCAAAGACTGTATTCCTTATAGGAAAAACAAAGTGAGATTTTTTTAAATGCAAATATTAAATTCAGAGATCATTTTAAGAGACTCCTGTCATCAACCCAAGACACCTCACACTTCTATGGGGCTGTACATAGCACTTTCTTCACAATAACCCTTTAAAATGCTACTATTTCAATTACCCCTCGAATCTGCAGGCTTCTCAAAAGTATCTCTGACATGGTTTTGTCCAAAAGCTATTTGGAATTCTTCAAACCACAACGGTAACCCCAGGGAGGACAGGGAAATCCACAAAATGTATCGGGGCAAGGGAAAACATGCAATTGACAACTTGCAAAGAATTCATTCAACAAATATCCACCAATTTTTTTTACTGTGTGGAGGACTGTGCTGGTACTAGAAGAGACACAAATATGATAAGTTTGTGAGTGGTGCATACTAGAAGTTAGACTTACCAGAGCTACATCTCCCATGCCATGCCTGGCTCATTCCAAAGCTTTCCGCTATTTTTCAGTTTGAATGTTCAACGATTAACTAGCTGAGAGAGTGTAGTATAGTATTTGACCACCAGATGATGCTCTAACTACAGCAAAGTAATCAATTCTCCTCCCATAACTCATTCTTCAAACCTCACCCAATCTGCAATCTAGTTCCCAGGTTCATGACAGATTTAGTAGCTGCGTAGAAATGGTTACAACTGAAGTTAAAGTTATAGTCCTCAAGCCTGATTTTGCAGACTTTAATGGAGTACATGACATACTCACTTCAAGCAAAGGGGACAGGAATTTCAGGGTAGAGCCCCTCAGAATTTTTTTCTTGTCTCGGAAGCTGCAAAAAGGAAGAGTCAGAGTTTTTTCTATCACAATACAAATAAAGATGAGGAGATGGGGAGAGCAGCTGACACTTGAACCTCACTCTCACCTGAACTTGTCAAAGAAAGAAAGAATACATACACATAAACACACACAGCATTGGATACAAAAATACATCTCATTCAATGGGGAAATAAGAGAAGGGAGAAAGTGGAATTAGAGGAAGAACAGTTAAAGGAAAGATTAGTCTTGAGCAAAATAAATTCTATAAGTCTATAAAATATAGCTCTTTTTGAAGGGACAAAGAATGAGAATCTCAGGGGGAGCTCACAAATTGAGGAATAATTGAACGGGTTAAGGTATATAAATGTGATGAAATATTATTGTGTTATAAGAAATGATGAGGGGGGCAGAGTCAAGATAACGGAGTAAAAGCAAGGACTTCCCTGAGTTCTCCCCCAATGCCCTCCAAATACCTATAAAAATAACTCTAAACAAATTCTAGAGCTACAGAACACACAAAATGACAGAGTGAAACAAATCCTTAGCCCAAGACAACCTGGAAAGTTGACAGGAAGAGTGTATTGCATCAGGCAAGGAACAAAGTACAGTCCAGGGTGGGCCACACTGCCACAGACCATCTGGAGCAGAGCTCAGGGGACTGAATAATTGGCAGCTGTGGCAGTTTTCAGACTTCTCAACCCACAAATGTCAAAATGGTCAGTGGGAAAAGACTGTGAGAACAGGATGAAAGAGGAGCTTGGGGTCTGGCTGCATCAACCCCAACCCCAGAGCATTGAGGGTGGTGGTAGCAGCAGCAGTGGCAGAAGCTGCTTCTAGACAGCTGGGACCAGAGGCAGTGGAGGATGGAGTGGATGATATAAAATTCCTAAAACCTGGTACAGTACATCCACCCCCACCCCTATCCCCATTGGAAACAGAATCCTACTTTGACAAAGAGTTAGAAAGTCAAGTATAATGATAATTTAAGTGGGAAGATCTTTCTCATTCATTAATAAGCCCATGTGACCTGTGAGACACATGGAAGCCTGAGTCACATGAGTTTGAGTCACCTGAAGCCTATAATGTGAGGAATTGCCTGAACGGGTGGAACCGGAAGAGGTAGAGTGAGAGTACAGCTGAGAGGAAATTTGGTCATGAGAACAGTCAGAGCTAGGAAGGATGCAGGCAAGCAGGCAGCTGCCTAGTGTGATTTTGTTTAAGGGAGCTGTTTTGTGGGAAACCTAGCAAGGGAAAGACTTGAGAATAGTGTTGTCTTCCACATTTCTATTGTGTATAGATTTTTGTTACTGTGATAGATTTGGCTTTCTAGTGTCTGAATACATGTTTTGGTTGAATTTCATGATTCAGAATTGCACCAGGATATTCATGACCACAGTAGACACTGTGAATACTACATTGGCACAACATTGAGAAGATGAGTAAATGTCATAAAAGAACTCAAACTATAGAGTGTGACAAGGAACATCAGGGAATATAATCAAAGGACAGCAGAGTCAAAACTCCTACATCAAAAGCCTCTAAGAAGAATATGAATTGGTCTCAGGTCATGGAGGAGCTCAAAAAGAACTTTTAAAATCAAGTAAGAGAAGTAAAGGAAAAAGTGGGACGAGAAATGAGAATGATACAAGAAAATCATGAAAGTCAAATCAACAGCTTGCTAAAGGAGACTCAAAAAAAAATACAAAGAAAACAATAGACTAACCCAAATGACAAAAAATTGTCCAAAAAGCCAATGAGGAGAAGAATGCCTTAAAAAGCATATTGTGGAAATACAATCAGGATAACACAGGATTTAGAAGCTTCTACACTAAGGGATCTCAGGGCTTGGAATGATATTCCAGAGGCCAAAGGAGATAGGATTAAAACCAAGAATCACATACCTAGCAAAACTGAGTATAATCCTTTAGGGGGCAAAAATGGACATCCAGTAAAATAGAGGGCTTCAAAGTATTTTTGTTGAAAAGACCAGAGCTGAATAGAAAATTTGACTTTCAAATACAAGAGAAACATGAAAAGGTAAACAGAAAAGAGAAGTGATAAGGACTTATTAAAGTTGAACTGTTTACTTTCCTACATGAAAAGATGATATTGTAACTTATAAGACCCTTTTCAGTACTAGATTACACACACACACACACACACACACACACACACACACATACATACATATCATATATATGTATATATATGATATGTATGTATGTATGTAAGTGTGTATGGGTATGTATATATGTCTATATTATATATGTATAGGTATGTATGTGCACATGGTTGTAAATGCACACACACACACAGGGCACAGCATGAGCTGAATATGAAGGGTGAATACCTAAAAGATAAAATGTACTGTTGAGTGAAATGTACTAGGAGTAAGAGAAAGGGAGAGGTAGAATGTAGCAAATCATTTCACATAAAAGATGCAAGAAAGAACTTTCACAGTGGAGAGGAAGAGGGGGAAGATGAAAGGGGATAAAACCTTAGTCTCATGGGATTTGGCTTAAGGGGGAAATAACACACACTCAATTAGATATGGACATCTGTTTTATCCTGCAGGAAGGTGGGGAGAAAGGGATAGGAGAGGGAAGATAATAGAAGGGAAAGCAAATTGGGGAAAGGGATAATCAGAAGCAAACACTATTGTGGGAGGACAGGTCAAGGGAGAGAATGGAATAAATGGAGGGCAGGATAGGACAGAGGGAAATGTGGTTAGTTTTTCACAACACAACTATTATGAAAGTATTTTGTATGGCTACATATGTATGATCTATATTGAATTGCTTGCTTTCTCAATGAGTGTGGGTGAGGAGAGAAGAAGGGTGAGAAAATGGAACTCAAAGCCTTAATAATGAATGTTTAAAATTGTTTATGCATGCAACTGGCAAATAAGATGTACAGGCAATGGGGTATAGAAATCTATTTTGCTCTACAGGAAAATAGAGGGGAAGGGGGTTGAAGAAGGGGATTAATAGAAGAAAGGATATACTGGAGAAAGAAGTAGATGGGGTACATGCTGTCCTGGGGTGGGAGATGGAGAGAGATGAGGAGAAAAATTTTAATTCAGATTTTTGTAGAAGGGAATGTTGAAAACTGAAAATTAAATTATGTTAAAAATAGAAAAAGAAGAGGGAAAGAAAAAGCAGAATTGTCCAAATGGAAGATGATTTTCTGAAAAAAATAATTCCTTCAAAATTAGAATGGAGCAAATGGAAGCTAATAACTTTAGAAGAAATCAAGAAATTATAAAACAAAGTCAAAAGATGAAAAAATAGAAGACAATGTGAAATATCTCATTTGAAAAACCACTGACCTGGAAAATAGACCTAGGAGAGATAATTTTAAAATTATTGGACTGAAGGCAATGGTCAAAAAAAGAGCCTAGACATCATCTTTCAAGAAATTATCAAGGAAAACTGCCCTGATAGTCTAGAACCAGAGAACAAAATAGAAACTGAAAGAATCCACTGATCACCTCCGTGAAGAGATCCTAAAAATACAGATTTTTTTGCTAATTCTTAAGAAATAAAATATAATTTTAAATAGTGCTTAGTCATACCTAATTTATAATTTGGGTTGATTTAGTTGATGTGTCTGGGGTTTCTGGGATTTATGTG
Source organism: Potorous gilbertii (assembly GCA_028658325.1). Taxonomy (NCBI): domain Eukaryota; kingdom Metazoa; phylum Chordata; class Mammalia; order Diprotodontia; family Potoroidae; genus Potorous; species Potorous gilbertii. Next base: position 147,824,691 of record CM053769.1, read on the forward strand.
AAACAAAGGTAGAGAGACCTTTATAAAATCAGTGGAAGGAATATCTTATTTATTGTTGGCCAAATAAAAAGAACTGTTTTTAGTTTGCCAGGAAGACAGATCTTCGTGGAATGTGTACCTGTTGTTATTATCTTTGCTAAGCAATTAAAAGTCTATTACTGACATTGAAGTATAGAGCTCAATGAATCCAAGGAAACAAACTCTTGTGGTAAGTACTCTTTATTCAACAAAAACTATTAGGAAAAATGGAAAGTACTCAGTTAGAAATCAGATTTAGATAAGTGTCTTATATATATGTCACAATAAACTCAAAATAGAACATTACCTAAATATAAAAGATCACATTTATGATTTTTTAAAATAGTGGAGTAGTGAAGGAAACATTTTTCCCAATTATTCAAGGGGAAGAAATCTTAACCAAACAAGAGAGGTGATCATAAAAGATAAAATGGACAATTTTAACTTCATAAAATTGAAAAATTTTGGCACAAGTAAAATCAATGTAATTAGAATTAACTGGGGAAAATTTTGCAACATATTTCTCTGATAAAGGTCAACTTTTTAATATTTATAAAGAATTGATTCCAATGTTTATTATAATAAGAACCATACCCAATATGTAAGTGATCAAGTGATATGAACAGTTTTCAAATGTGGAAATTCAAGCTATCATCAATCATATGGAGAATGCTCCAAATCATCAATAATAAAGAAAAATGTGAATGATATAAAGTATTAAAATAACTCTATTGCCCTTTACATTCATCAGTTAAAGGGGGAGGAGCCAAGATGGCAGAATAGAAAGATTCACATATGCTAGCTCCAAATGCACAGCCCATAAAATAGCTGTAAAGAAGAACTCCCAACAAATTGTGGAGCAGTGAAAGCCACACAGCAATGAAATAGAGGAGATTTCTGTTCCAGAGAGACCTAAAAAACCAACACCAAAGGTCCATTACACACCCGATCCAGAGCAGAGCCCAGCCCTGCCTTGGCCACATGGCACCAAGAGGACCAGATCCGAGTAAGCTTCAGGGATGGAATCTCCAGTGGCTGCGAAGGTCCCTCTGCCCACAGATACCGAAGGTCAGTGAGAGACTCTTTTTGACTGGCCAAGAGGGGAGCGGGGTGTCTCCATAACTCAGGCCTCCTTGGGAGGCAGCAGCAGAGCCAGCAGGCAGCAGAGGCTCCCAGAGCAGGCAGGAGCTCAGATCCATTGTTGAAGTTCTCTGCATAAACCCCCTGAGGGAACTGAGCCCTGTGAGGTGGCCCTGCCCCCACCTGAGCACCTGAACTTAATCTCATACTGAATAGCAGCCCGACCCTGCTGAAAGCCATGAGGCTGGGGAGCAGCATTTGAATCTCAGACCCCAAGCACTAGCTGGGCAGATCTGGAGGCAAGGTGGGGGTGGAGAGGAATCTCAGAAGTCAAGTAACCGGCTGGGAAAATGCCCAGAAAAGGGAAAAAAAATAAGACCATAGAAGGTTACTTTCTTGGGGAACAGATATTTCCTCCTTTCCTTTCTGATGAGGAAGAACAATGTTTACCATCAGGGAAAGAAAGAGAAGTCAAGGCTTCTGTATCCCAAACATCCGAAATAGATATCCAATGGGCTCAGGCCATGGACAAGCTCAAAAAGGATTTTGAAAATCAAGTTAGACAGGTGGAAGAAAAACTGGGAAGAGAAATGAGAGAGATG
>CM053769.1:147826890-147870029 GCA_028658325.1 Potorous gilbertii
ATAAAAAGCAGGCAGGAGACTTTTTAGTAGAGGGAAAAAGAGGGGCGCTGAGAGAAAAACATGAAGTTTACTCTCATCACTTTCAACTAAAGGAAGGAATAAAATGCATACTCATTTTGGTATGAAAACCTATCTTACAATACAGGAAAGTGGGGGAGAAGGGAATAAGCAGGGTGGGGGGGATGATGGAAGGGAGGGGAATGGGAGGAGGGAGCAATTTGAAGTCAACACTCTTGGAGAGGGACAGGACCAAAAGAGAGAATAGAAGCAACGAGGGGTAGGATGGGATGGAGGGAAATACAGTCTTACACAACATGACTATTATGGAAGTCATTTGCAAAACTACACAGATTTGACCTATATTGAATTGCCTGCCTTCCCAAGGGAATGGGTGGGGAGGGAGGGATGGGGAGAAGTTGGAACTCAAAGTTTTAAGAACAATTGTCAAATATTGTTCTTGCTACTAGGAAATAAGAAATACAGGTAATGGGGAATAGAAAGTTATCTGGTCCTATCGAACAAAAGAGAAGATGGGGACAAGGGAAGGGAGGGCTGATAGAAGAGAGGGCAGATTGGTGATAGAGGAAATTAGAATGCTTAGTATATTGGAGTGGGGGAAGGGGACAAATGGGGATTGTCGGGGTAAATGGAAATGCTAAAAAAAGAAAAAAAAGCTGAGCAAAGATCTGTTTGTCTCCACCTGGCAGAACACACAATAGAAGTGAACTCATTTGTCTCAAGGGTATGTTCTTTCTCTGTTCTCTCAAATATTTCAACAGGGCGTGGTTCCTATGACTTTCATGGAAAGTTTCATGACCTCTCATCAGTGTACCGATGATATTTGCACCCAGGGTCGATATATGTCAAAATCTGTCAACAGTCAGCATCTTTATCTTCAACTTTATTTGAAGGATCACTAGGTTTCTAAATCCCACAGGTTAAGTACCTTGGATTCATTCTATCTTCTGGCACTTACTCTGTTTCCCCAAAGTACATACAGGCTCATCAATAATTGTCAGTTCCCATGATCAAAAGATAATTATGTGCTCTTTTAAGGGCAGTTGGATATTTCCACTAGTGGAGTCTAAACTTTTAGTTTTTCTATTCAAAGATAACATTACAGAACTTTGCAGCTTGGACTAGAATATCTTTCTTCCCTTGCAGACCATAAGAAAACCCAGTTATCGGCTCCATTCATTTGAATGTACACTTTCTGAGAAATCAAGTTCATGTCAGCTAACATGGACAGTCTTGCCCTACGAGTTTTGAGATAGCCCTCATTTATCTGACCGGGGGAAGGGATTTAAGGGACCTGAAACTAGCAGATAGTAGCTTAATTCAATATATGGATGATATTCTTATTAGTAGCACCACCCGGGAGGATTCTTTGGCTGCTGCCACGGAAACTCTAAACTTCTTAGGCACTAAAGGCTATAGGGTCTCTGAACAAAGTCCAGATAGCATGCTAGTCTAGAATTTCTCTTCCTATCTCCTGCTGCTTGACCTTGTTGGTAATATATAGAAATATTGATGATTTATGTGGGTTTATATTGTATCCTTCAACTTTGCTAAAGTTGTTAATTATGTCAAGTAGATTTTTAGTTGATTCTCTAAGTATGCCATCATATCATCTGCAAAGAGTGATAATTTTGTTTCTTCATTGCCTATTCTAATTCCTTCAATTTCTTTTTCTTCTCTTATTGCTATAGTTAACATTTCTAATACAATATTGAGTAACAGTGGTGATAATGGACATCCTTGTTTTATCTCTGATCTTATTGGGAAAGCTTCCAATTTATCCCCATTATAGATAATGCTTGCTAATAGTTTTAGATAGATACTATTTATCATTTTAAGGAAAGCTCCATTTATCCCTATGTTCTCTAATGTTTTTAATAGGAATGAGTGTTGTATTTTGTCACAGACTTTTTCTGCATCTGAGATAATCATATGATTTTGGTTGGCTTTGATGTTGATATGGTCAATTTTGCTTATACTTTTCCTAATATAGAACCAGCCCTGCACTCCTGACCTAGTCATAGGGTATGTTTCTTGTGATATATTGTTGTAATCTCCTTCCTAGAATTTTACTTAAAATTATTGCATCAATATTTATTAGGGAAATTGGTCTATATTTGTCATTCTCTGTTTTCTTTCTTCCTTCTTTAGGTATCAGCACTGTATTTGTGTCATAAAAGAAATTTGATAGAACTGTTTTGCCTAGTTTTCCAAATAGTGCATATAATATTGAGATTAATTGGTCTTTAAATATTTATAGAATTGACTTGTGAATCCATCTGGCCCTAGGGATTTTTTTCTTAGGAACTTCATTGATGACTTGTTCAATTTCTTTTTCTAAAATGGGGATATTAAGTGTCTTTCTTACCTTTTTTAAATCAAATTAACCAAAGGTTATCTATTTTGCTTCGGGGGGGGATTTTCATAAAACCACAATGATCTTTTTGACACCCTCTTGTAGAACTCAGTCCACATCCTATATACTGATGGTTCCTTCTCTGAGAGATGACATCCATTACAATAGTACTGACCTGGTTTCTGACCATGACACTATTTGGGAAGCCTGACTACCACCTAAGCTCAGTGCCCAAGCTGCCAAATTGGTTGCATTTACACAAGTGTAATAATCACTTACACTGATTTCCATTATACCTTTGGAGTTTGTCATGCCATCAGGATGTTATGGTTGCAGAAGGACTACTTAACTTCTTCTGGTAAGATCATGGGAACACATAATACATCAGTGAACTTCTATCTATCCTACAGCTTCCTATGATCTTGTTATTGTCTGTTGTCCAGCCTACACAATGGATATGATCCTATTTCAAGAGGTAACAATTGTGCTGCTGCAAAACTTGCTGCCCATGAGGACTCTGTGCATGTATTTCATCACTGCTTCTGATAATGTTGACTTCTCTCTATCTTACAATGACTCTGAAATTGTAAAGTAGAAACAGTGGTTTTGTGCTAAGCAGGTATCAAGGATCTGGGTGACTGTGGAAGGCAAACAACTCATCCCTTTTGTCACACAAATGATATGAAAATTGGTAAGACTCTTTGACCAAGATTTGGGTGCTGTGTCAGGTACTTCAAAACCCTCACTGAAATAAGCCCGCCTCTCATTATGATATTATCTCTCTTTAATTGTTAACTAGAGTTGAATGCCACCCTCAGATACACCCACCCTCAGAAACACCCACTCTCAGAAACACCCTCAGAAACACCTCAGAAAACTGTGAGCCCACCTCTATGATTTGTCTTTGGCATTAAAGAGTGTCACTGACCCGTTTATTAATAAAATGCTCGCATTTTTAATATAATTATTAATTATATTAATAGAAACTAGGTCCCTCAAACTTTTTAAAGGTCCACACTGCATTAGTCAAAAGATATGGTATGAGAATCTGTACTAGAGTAGTAGAAATTTGAGTAGAGGGAAGAGGATGATAAATGTGAGAGAAGATATAAAAATAGAACTGACAAAATTAAGCTATAGATTGGATGGGAGGGGAGAGGAGGAGGAGGAGGAGTAGAATGCAAGACTCTGATGACTTCAGGGTTTCACATCTGAGTTGGAGGATAAATAGAGATGGAAACTTGGAGAAGTGGTGTTAGAGAGGAAGGTTATGGAGTTTAGTTTGGAACATGTTGAGTTTGAGGTACTTGGGACAAGTGTTATCTCTCCATCAGGCACTGGACATGCCAGGCACTTCACAGTGGTAGTAGTGACAGTAGTAGTAGCAGCAGCAGCAGCAGCAGCAGCAGTAGTAGTAGTAGCAGTAGCAGTAGTAGTAGTAGTAGATAGAGCTAGAGAGAAAGAGAGAGCACAGCCGGAGCAGATGGGATCACCAAGGTAGGGATAAAAGCAGAAAGCATTGTAAATTCACATGTTTAGGGGCCAGACGGACCAAGGAGATTAAGAAGGAACCATAAATGCACAACCAAAAGAGTTTCACAAAAATCAAGGCGAGAAAATACCCAGAAAGGGGGCGTGGTCAGCAGCATCTAACAGAGGCTGGATCAAGATCCAGGCTGGGGAGGAATTGGCGGCTAAGCTGAGATCCTTTCTCAGTCGGTCAAATTGAACAATTAAGAGACCATGGTAATCTTGGCTTGGGCGGCACCGTAAAATGCAGCGGTCAGAAGCCAGGTGGCGAAGGTTGGGCAAAGGAACAGAGGGTAGAACGGTGGAAGCAGTAACGGAGCACAGTTCTGTCTAAAGCACGGAGACGGGACAGGCTAACATCGAGGGTACGAGCACAGGGAGTTGGCCAGCGGCAAGAAGACGGCCTCGGTCCGCTCAGGCCGAAACAAAGGAGGGCGTCCATCCGAGCTTTCCTAATGGACATGGGCCGGTGCCCATTTATTCCTTGCCGAGCGGGACACGTGACGTAGGAGAAGCCGCAGAACTACATTCCCCAGAATCCTTCCAGCGGAGACCCATTTCTTTCTCGGGACTCCATCTCCCCAGCCCGGTATTTAAGCGGTGCCACTGATCCTCCCGGCCCTTGAGTCCCGCAGCGTCAGGGCGGGTCGTGGGGGAGCCGGCTGGCCCTCGCGGGGCCGCGTGGGAGTGGGCTCTGCTCGGCCCTTTGTTCTCCCTCCTGATGCAGCCAGCACCCCGGAGGATGGGTGAGCGAGTGAGCCCCCGAGCTCTCCGCCGGGCTGGAGGGCGGCGGCCAGGCTGGCCGCAAGAGACGGAAGGGGCCCGGCCCGTGTGCGTGAGAGTGCCCTGCGAGTGTCAGGGGAGTGTGCCGCCCTAGCGTGCCCTGCGGGGAGAGAGAGTGTCTGTGTCTGTGCAGGATCGTGCCCCGCGGGGCCTGGGGAGAGGGTGTTTACTACCCACGCGTGTGTGTGCGTGTGCGTGTGTGTGTGTGTGCGTGCGTGTGTATGTGTGTGTGTGTGTGTGTGCGTGCGTGTGTGTGTGTGTGCGTGCGTGTGTGTGTGTGTGTGTGCATGCATGCATAAGTGTGACGGGCCTGTGGCTATGTCTCCTCTGCATGTCCTGCGGGGCCTGTGGAAGCATGAGTGTGGGTAACCGCAGCGTGCCCTGCGGGGTAGCGGGGAAGGGGGGTGTGTCTGTGTGTCTTTGTACTTCTGTGTCTGTGCGTCTGTCTATGCGTGAGCTTGCCTGCCAGGGCCTAGGGGAGAGGGAATAGGAGAGGTGGGGGAGGGGGAGGGGCCTCCGTGTGTATTTGTTTCTCTTATCAGTATCTCTGTGTCTGGGTCTGAGTGTCCCTGCAGGGCCCAGGGGAGGGGGAAAGGACGAGCTGGGCGGGGGCCGCGTGGAGGTGGGATCTTAGATAATTTGGAGACTGTGGCAGGGATGGAGTGGCGGGGACTGTGTAAGTTAAGTACCTTAGGGCAGCCTCCCCTGCAGGACTTGGGAGAATGTTTAATGTGGAAGCAGGTGAGGGGGGAGTGGAAGGGAGAGAGATCCCAGGGCTCCATCCACAGATGGAAAGGACCTCCGAGGCCCCCAGGTCCTCTCCTAAGAAATGGAGACTCATGGAGGTTAAGAGACTTGCCCAAGGTCACGTGGGAGATTGAGAAGTGAGTTAAGAGATCTGGGTCTTCCCAACTCCAAGACATGTTGGTGTCAAAGCCAGGACCCAAAGATATACTATCCCTCTAATTGGGTGAAGACTCAGGCAATTTTTCTCAGATGTTGTTGGAGAGGCGTGGTCATGCTACCCTGGGTTAAGAAAGAGCATTGGCCTTGGAATTAGGAACTGAGTACAAATCCTGCTTGAGACACTCCCTTAGCCTTGTACTCCCCAGCAAGTCATTTAACCTCTGTTTGCCTGAGTTTCCTTATCTGTAAGTGGGCATAATAATGCCAACTCTCTCCCAGAGCTGTTTGAAGGATAAAATGAGGTCATACTTGTAAAGGGCTTTTCAAATCATAAAGCACTATATTGTATGTATGTAATACATATATAAAAATAATAGCCATTGTTATGTTTGTTTCCAACTGAATCACATTCCTTTTGAGTCTCTTTATTTATGCTGTTTGACTGTGTCATCTAGGATCATAGATTTAGAGCCAGAAGAGACCTTAAAAGGTCAGCTACTTGAATCCCTCTTTATACAGATAAGGAAACTGATGCCCAGGGAAGTTAGTGGACCTACTTACTATGTGCCAAGAACAAAGGTAAAAATTAGAAAGCTCTTACTCCTGAGCTTACATTTTGTTTGGAGAAAGTAATAGGAGTATATGTAGAATAAATATAAGGTAGTTTAGAGAGGTAGGGCACTAGCAAGTTGAGAGGGATCAGGAAAGAATTTATGAAGAAAGTGATGCATGATCTGAGTTTGAAGAAAGTGAGTTGGAGGCAAGGAAGGAGCAGTGCATTTATAGGCATGAGGGACATCTCAGAAGAGATTCTAGTGCTTGGGAGATGCATGTGAGGGTCAGTGAAGCAGTTGAGGAAGACTAGTTTCGCTAGACAGGAGAGGGAACAATAAATCTGGACGGGTAGTTCGACAGTAGGTTGTGAAGGGCTTTTAAAACCAAACAGTAGTTTATTTTTTATCTCAGGAGAAACAAGGAATCCATAATAAAATGGAGTTTATTAAATGGGGAAGTGACATGATTAGAATTGGGCAAAATCAGGCCAAAACCACTTTGGCATGTTGTAAGGTTGATGTGGGGAACTACATGAGCTTGGGATACCAAATAGGAGCAGATTTTAGTAGTTCAGATGAGGTGACAAAATCTTGAACTAAACTTGGGGACTGTGATTCGTGAGGAGATGGATGTGAGAAATGTGGATATATATAGAAACACAGTGTGGCAACTGATAGGATGTGTGGGATGAGGATGTGTGAGAAGTCAAAGGTGATGCCAGACTTGTGAATCCAGAAGATTGGAAAGATATTTGTGCCCTCAGTAGAAATAAGGACATTTGGAAGAGGTCTGGGAGGAAACATAATGAATTCTGTTTGGGGTATGTTGAGATAGTGACTAAATGAAATGACTGCGGTGCAGAGACCATATTCCACATCACAGAAGGGGCATAGCTATGAATTCAACCTATGTGTTCTGATTCCCAAGCAAGAGCTGTGTCTGTTGGAACCTCTTGTGACTACAGAGTCAGGGCTTCCACATAAAGTCTGAGTTTCTTCTCTCTGATCCCAGAAGTGTCCAAGGCTGCTCCTGAGTTATCAACAACCTCCCATGTAAGGCGCTTGGGATGATACCCACCTAATGTGGGGATGTATAACTTAGTGAATTTGGGTATTGAAAATCAAGACTACTTTCCCTCTTAACTACTTTCTTCCCTCCCAGCTACACTTTCTCAAGGCTCTGTCCTTATTCCAAGACAAAGAGTAGTGGAAGAAGAGGAGGGAATGATCTCTGGGGTCCTAACAGCCAGGTCCCAGGTAAGTTGGGGATTTTTCCTCTCCTGAAATGTTCTCAGAGTAGAGATGCTTTTCTTTCTGATCTCCTCAGTCTCTCTTGCCTATCCAAATAATTGCTTTTCCTAAGACTGGCAAATGAAGTAGTTATTAGATTATGAGAATTGGAAGGGACGCTAAGAGATTATCTAGTACAACCCCCTTATTTGGACAATTGATGTTAAGTGATGGGCTCAGGATTTCCAGAGGTTGGATTTGGAATAGTTTTTTTCAACCTTCAGTTCTGTGTTTCCCACTAAACCACAGAACTCAGTACAAAATGCCCACCATTTTCTCATTTGATGTCCCTCCTCAGTAGCCCTCTCCTCTCTACATAAGTTGGTTATTGAAACGTTGTAGCAGAGCAAAAAGAGGGCTGTATTTGGAGTGAGCAAAGACCTACACTTAACATAGGCTTCATTTAACTTTTTTGATCATGTTTTCCCATTTGTAAAATGGGGATAATACTATCATTAGTGTTTATAGTACTTGGCTCACCCTATTAGCTCAAATAATAAAACCCCCTGAAGTGGTCACATCATTCAGATTCACATTGCCTGTTTCCATTGTGCTGGAACCAGTTACCATATCTTACATAATTACAGCTTTGAATAGTACAGACCTGTATACATGGGACAACAGGTATTCATTATTTACACTAATGGGGCCTAGCTATCAAAAATCTGGAATTTTATCTATATGGGTACTTTCTGGTACAGAGTAAGTACATAATAAATGCTTGTTTCCTTTCTTCTTTGGAAAACTGATCTTCTTTATAACTTAGTAGGTGGTCTTTGAGAGTTGCTGAGCCATAATATCTTCTCATCTTCCGACCTACTTAGTGATCAAATGAGTTAATATATAATATTTTGCAAGTTTAAAAGTACTAACTAAATGTCAAATCATAATATCATCTTGTAGCCATGCCTACCATTTGCTTATTTTGAACTAAATGTTTTCAGGGAAACAAACCTAAGAATTCTAAGAATCCACTCTTTGCCTCAAAGAGCCTATTGATGAGAGTGCACATGCATGCACACAAAATTATCATTGAGAAAGCTAACTTATATTGATATCTTTTGTATTCTTACCTTTCTCCACTCACAGTGCTAGTACCCTGTTTCTTAACTCAGGCACTCATCACCTTGACTATTTCCATAGTCTCCTAACTAGTATTTCTAGTTGAAAAAATGTGATCAAGTTCTCTTGGCCACCTTCATGTTTAGCAGGAAACAACTTTGTAAATGGGTGACTTTTGTGGTAAGTCAATGACCACACTAAAATAAAAAGTCAAGGGGCACAGTGTGTAGAATGCTAGGCCTGCTGTCAGGAGACCTGAGTTCAAAAAAAAGTTTGAAATACTTAAATGCTGTGTGACCCTAGGCAAGTCACTTCCCTTCTGTCTGCTTCAGATTCTTCAACTGTAAAATGAGAATAATCTAACTGCCTCCCGGGATTGTGAGGATCAATCAAAATGGTGTTTCTAAAGCAGTTAGCATAGTACCTGGCACAATGTACCATTTAGTTAACTAAATACTCATTCTCCCTCACTCCCCTATTGGAAGCCAGATTTATTTGATTGATATTTAGAGATACAGCCAGGCTGGTACTTAATCTCAAATGGATGAGAATGTGGTAGTGTAGGCCTCGGACAGCTCTCATAAGGGGTGTGCTCCTCTAGGCCTTCAAGGATCTCTGGCCCACTACAGAATCTAGTGGTAGAAGCACTGGCACCTGGGAGATAGGTTTGTAAAGAAAACAAAGGTCTGGGCTTTGGGACTTTGGGGACTTTAACTTATATAAAGAAAGGGGCCTCACTTCCTCACATGGATTAGGTTGTGCTTAATAGATTTATCCATTTTTTAAATCTATACTTTGGAACTCAGGAAACCAGAGGTCAAAATTAAATTTAAACTTTATCAATTTCAGGTTTTTGTTTTCAAAGACTGGGCTTAAGTGTTTAAAGAGACTTTGAGATCTTCTCTCTGGCTCAGGATGGCAGGGAAGTACTCTCTGTCTTTGGCTTATAGCTTTTTTGGAGGCAAGTACCTTAGCAATGCAGAGTTAATGATGAGTGATCACTGAGGGATTTTTAACAAAACCAAGATGTTACAAAGGGCTTATGTATATGTTTTCTTATTTTAAAACAAATTATTTTCTAATTAAAGTCATTCAAATAGTAAAACACATATACAAATGGAAAAAGCCTAAAGCAATGCATTGGTACAATACTTAGCTAATGTATAGTTTCATGATTGGTAATAAAATATATTTCAAATAAGAGAAGCCTGCAGACCTGCTTCTCTTCCACTTTGAGCTAAGATTTGAACTAAGATTGTTTAATAGAAAAGCAAAGAAGAGATCTTAACAGAGGACAAAGCAGGCACAGGAATTCTTATACACAAGAACATTCTTTTTGGAGGTGATGTTGTGGGGGATGGGTCTCCCTAGAGTATGTTTTTCCTTCCATTGCCCAACAGGGGTGGGAAAAGAAAGAAAATTGCTTCTAGCCAAAGACAGACAGGCATATAGACCACTACTGATTTACTTATGGCCCTACTATTGATTTATTTAGTATTCTGCTAATGTAAGTATATATTTATTCTGACTAGTAAGTATCTCTGTTTATTAATGAGGGAGAACAACCTTTGGACTTTGAAGTCATTTAGCAGTTTTTAGCTATGTAGGGAGAGCCCTTGAGTAACCTTTCCCTCCAGTGATTTTCTTTTAAAGGGAGGGAAAAATAACAGAATTTATTGAGAAAAGGTTAGGAAATGATTCATTTGCCCAGCTGATTCAGTAGTTGAGTTAATTGAAGAAACATTATATAGGAATAATGTACTTTTCATTGCTTCTTTTAAGCAAAGGAATAGTTATAATTAATGCAAAGGATTTTTCCTTTATAGTTATTTGCAAAATCTCTATCAGTAGCTCTACATCTTAGCCATACTGCAAAACAAGCTGTTCACTGAAGCCAGATACAGTCTGAAGAAGGGGACAGTTAGGAAAGATGCTGGGTTGGTGCAGTATTGATTGATTGTGGGGAGTGGCTACAAGATTTTGAAATTTGATGATTGAGATAATGCCATTGAAAGGAATAAGGATATTTGGAAGAGGGTGGTTTAGGAGGAAAGATAATGAATTCTGTTTTTAGAATTATTCAGTTTGATATATCAGCGTGACATCTAGCAGAGCTGTTCAGTCAGTTGATTACAAAAGACTGGAGTTTGAGAGGGAGTTTGGGGCTGACTGTATAGATTTGAGCATATAAAAAATAGATTTTACAGTTGATAAATGACTAAAAGGGAGTTGATATCCAAGGAAAATATGGAATAATAGACACCTTGATGCCTTTGATTACTTCAAGTCACCTGACTCAGATAAGCCATGTCCAAAAAATCCTTAAAGAATTGGCAGGTATGATTTATGAGCCACTGTGAGTTTTTTATTGACATCACTGTATGATGTGTGAAGGGGAGAAATGTGAAATGTCTGGAATTGGTAACTTGGATTCATATTGTGAAGAATGTTAAATGCCATGTTGAAGCATTTGTAGACAGCTTAGGTAGCAAAGTGAGTAAGAGTGCTGAACTTGGGAGTCAGGAAAACCAAATCTCACCTCACATATTTACTAGCTGTGTGACCCTGAGCAAGTCATTTCAATTCAGTTTCCTCATCTGTAAAATGGGGAAAATAGTAACTGCCTTATATGGTTGTTGTAAGGATCTTATGTATAGCACTGTACAAACCTTAAAGTTCCCTCTAATGCTAACTATTATTATTTACCATTATTTTTATCCTTGAAACAATAGAAAAAAACAATTCTTGAGTTGTCAGACATGAAGCCATTGAAGAAATTTTCTCCCTTCCACAATTTGTTTTCTATATTTCCATATATCTGTCTAAATGAAAAGATTTTATAGAACCCTAACAAGAAGTTTAAAATTCAGTTTTCCCCTATATATGATATATGGGGGGGGTGGTTGTACACACACACACACACACACACACACACACACACACACACACACACACACACCTATATAGATATCTATGTAGTTATCTGCACCTTTTTTAAACTTTAAAATCACAAAGAAAAATTCCTTCGAGTTCATGAAAAAGACTATCATGTGAAGAGTATGTTATAACTTTATAGTGATGTCTCATCTCTACTATACCAATCAGGACCAAAGATGATTTTTTCAAGAAAATTCAGCCTATTTTCTTTAGTAGAGAAACAAAATACAAGTTTAACAGCTCTGCCTTCCATTGTCAGCTGTCATATATCATCCTATCCCTTCTTTGACCCTCTCTTTTCTTAAAACCTTGTTGAATTTGCAAACTCAACAACAAAAAAAGAGCTCCTTCTATCATTAGCTTTGCTTGCCAGCCTCAGCTCATTTTGAGCTATAACATTCCTGGGGGAGTCAGTTCAGTTCTCTGCTGTCCTTGCTAAATATATATATATTTATATTTATATATATATAAATTGTATGTATATATATGAATATATATGTATATATACGTGTATATTCATATATATATATATATATATATATATATATATATACACACACACACACACATAAATATATTCTCTTGCCCTTTGTGTTATTACTGCAAACGCCTTGCTAAACACTGACCTTGGATTCCTTCCACTCCCTTCACTCCTATTTATGTTCTGCAGAACAGAGCTGGAGAAAATTACAAGACTGCTGGTTAAGTCCATTATATATTTTTGTTAGATGATCTCAACTGGCTCCCCATTGTAGCAAAACAATTCTTTTATACCTCTAACTTACCACAACAGCTATTTCAAACCTTTTTGTTCCTCCACAAGCCTCCCATGATATCCCTTCTACCTAACCTCTCAGCTAAAAACTGCTTCATACTTCATCAAAAAAATAATATCTCCTCCTTCCTTCCTGTCTCACCTGAAGACATGACCCTTCTGGTGATATCACTGGGTCAAAAAGAATGCAAAATTTAGTGACACTTTAGATGTAGTTCCAAAGAGCTTTTTAGAATAGCTGGGTCAATTCACTATTTTCTCAATTGTGTATTATCATTCCTGTTTTCCATAAAGTCTTCTAACAATTATTTTTCTTTTTGTTGTACTTTGCCAATCTGACAGGGTTGAAGTACAGTCTCAGATTTATTTTAGTTTAAGTTTCTCTTATTAGTCCTATTGTATATGTATGGTTGTTGATAGCTTATATTTCTTCCCTTGAGAAATGCCTGTTGTAGATGCCTCAGCTTGGCTATCTTGCCTGCCCTGTGTGTGATAGCTGATTGACAGTTGGTGGGAAGGACTGAGCATTTCTCCACAAGAGAAGGTTGGGCTGGATGTATGACCAATGGTTTTTAGACTGTTGCCTCTCCTAGGGCCCCTATGCCCATCTACCTCTTGGTGGCAGGTTATCTTCTTCCGTGGTAGTGGTGGTGATAATGGTGTTCATGGTGATGAGGGTAGGGTCTCCTTTCCACAATGATTTCTCTAATTAATGTCTTTAGGGACTTAGCTGGAACCAGTTCTGGTAGTTTGGGGGGGCATTGTTGTTGTCAAGCCCCTTAGACCCAAAGTTCTGGGTCATCTTCATCAAGGATCTGATGGTAGAGGTAGTTATGGCACTTGCCTTTTCTCTCCCTTAGGTTGCCTTCTAAGAGATATTAATCAAATGATTTCACTCACATATTAACAGGGTGACTGCCATGCTGAAGCTAATTAAAATTAATATTTAGAACATGATTACTGGTGTTAATTTTGGGCATTGAAATATAAGCACTATATTAATTGTATGGCTTGGAATTTTGTGCAAAGAGTTTTATATGCCTGGGCTTTACTTGGGTAAACAATGTATGAGGGTAAACTCTTCCACTCTTGACTTGATATAAAGAGATAATAAGTACTGGTTAAGTAGGAATGTGCTTGCTGTTTCCAGGTATCAGTAACATTCAAGGATGTAGCTGTAGACTTCACTAAGGAAGAATGGCGAGAACTGGAACCTTCTCAAAAAGACCTGTACAGGGAAGTGATGTTGGAGAACTACAAGAACCTCGTGTCCTTGGGTAAGAATGGCTTTTCTCTGTAGCCCAGAATATGCCTTTGAGTGTCTTTTTGTCCTTGATTGGTAAAAGTGCCTAATGTGCTTAATTGGATTTTGGTTTGTTTTCAGGGGTCAGAAATTTATAATCACTTTATAGTTAATAAATGGTTTTTGTTTTTAATTCATTGCTTTTAGAATTGGAAATGGGCAGCTTCTTTATGGTATCCTTAAACTATACTTTTCTCATTCTCTGATGCCTTAGATCAGAGATCCTCCCCAAAATTCCCAGTGTAAATACTTGAAGATGTGAAATGTTTCTGTCCTAAACTGGACGGCACTAATGTACTCATCTTCTTTTTTCTGCATCTTTTCTACAGCCCATCTTAACTTTTACCCCAACCCTTCCTACCCTTACTTTACCTCTTTGTCATTTTCCCTTTATATCCTCATCCCCTGGAACCACAGGCACATGCATGCGCATGTGCGCACGTGCGCGCACACACACACACACACACACATACACACACATGCACGCGCGCATATTTGAAGGTACTTTTAAGACTAGTTCATATACCTGAACAGTAATCCCCTCTACAACATCCCTTCACAGGTGGTCATATATTCTCCATTTGAAAACTTCCTTGAGACAGCCTATTTTACTTTTGGGTAAATCTAATTGTTAAAAAGTTTTTTAACCTATTCTTCTTTCCTAGTTTTGCCCTTTGGGGCTAAGGCAAATAAGTTTTAATTCATCTTTTACATGACTGATAACCTCACTCTTAAACAAGTCTCATAGCATGTTCCCTGGTATCCACACTATCCTTCTTGACACCTTTTGAATCCTTCCTATTTAATCTGTGCTTTTCCTAAAATATGGTTCCTGTAATTGAATATAGTACTTTGTATGTGAATCAGCCAGTGCATAATACAGCAGGATGCTCATCTTTCTTGTTCCGGAAACTGATTCTCAGTGCATCACCTTAACTTTGGAACCTTTTCTACAACTCCTTAGGCATGTTTTCTTTTTCCTGAAGAGAAAGGGACTAAGATTCTGTGTTCTCTTCAGGAATTTCCTTTCTTCTCTCAATTTCAGGAGTTCCAATTTCCAAACCAGATGTTATCTACCAACTCGAACAAGGAGAAGCACCATGGATGTCAGAAAGAAAAGTCCCAAGGGGCTTCTCTTCTGGTGAGTAGGGTTAAGCCAGGTAGATTTGCAAGCTGTTGTTTAGCTGGTCGGTCATGGGGGTAGAACTTCAAGATATTGTTGACCAAGGAACTCTCCTCAAAGACTGACATGCCCATGGATTACCTTTTCACTAACAGTCATTTTTCAACTTCACCTCCCCTGACAATTCATTTATTGGCAAAATGTGAACAACATTAAAACCCAAGGACAAGAGAGTGACATAGAGGAGAGTGTACATTTGAACTGGTTAACTGAGATGAAAGTGGTGGACAGGGAGAACTGGAAGGGGTGGAAGGACTAAGGGCAATAAGGAAAACAAAGAAATGTTTAGGAGGTGTGAGGCACAGGCAGAGGGAGAAAGAAAGGAGGTTATTATCAGAGAGGAATTTCCAAGTTTATGATGGCAGTGGTACAATTGTAGTAATGGTAAATGGATGATGGAAAAATCTAAGATCTGCCCTTCCCTGTGGAATGAAAATGGGACTCATGGAACTGGAAAAGGTTGATGAATTTAGAAGCCAGAGTGTTGGTGGTATATTGGTACATGGCGGGGTTGGGAGGGTGGCAGGGGGCAGCAGGCGGCAGAGGCAGTGCTAATAGAAGAATCAGGTAAACCCACATACTGAACTCCTTATCAGTGAAGTGAGGGAGAAACTGGTAGAAGGACTAGTGAAAGGATCTGGACTAAGTGATAGAGACAAAAGAAATGCACTGCAAAGAAACTACTTAGTGATAATGTCAATGAAAGGGTGCATGTGACAATAAAGAGCAAGGAGAATGGCTCCCTCCTCCTGGCCCATAGTGAGCAGAGAAGTACCACTTGTTACTAGAGAAAGTGGCTCATTCTTGACACCAGAAGATAAAGAATGTGAAATGAAGGCCTTTAGAGTGAAGAAGAGTTTGCTAACAGTGAAGCAGGGGTTCCAGAGGGCACAAAGTAACAAGAAGAAAGTGGATATGCCTAAAGGCCCAAATTATTGCATACCAAGTATGATTAAGGCATCATTTCAGTGCTTTTAAAGTGCTAGACTACCGTGCCACTAGTTATTTATGAAAATCTGTCAAAAACTGGTTTGCAGAACTTCTTTTCATTACAGAGAAATACAGAATTATTAATCAGCCTCTAAAAATAAGCTTTAAGTTTTTTACGTTAAAAAAAGCAGATCAACATTAAGTATGTTTCTAAAAAATAAAAGTAGAATGGCCAAGACTCTATAAAGTAATACTTTTTAAGCTGTTATTTCTTTCCATTTATCAAAATATAAATTCTACTTCATCTTTTCTGCAAATTAATTTCAGCAGGAAGAGTCTGTACTCTTAGGAAACCTGGAAAAAAATTAACATCTGAAATCACAACTGCCTATGCACATTATCAGTTATAAATTCTATGAATATTACATGACATGGCACAATAATAATTTGGAATTATTCTTGGCAAAAATACTGGAATGGCTTGTCATTTCTTTTACCAGGGTTACAAGTTGCTGAGATCAGATTTGAACTCAAGAAGATGTCTTCCTGATTCCAGGCCTGACAGTCTATCCACTGTGCCACCTAACTACCCAAAAGATTGCCATTAATGGGTTAAATATTAGGTTATAGTCTCAGTTTCCATTATTGCTATCTGATTTGTTAGAATCTCCATCTTTTGGAGTTTAATAAAAACTGTAAAAGCTAACCCCAGGGGTGTTTATTTAGCCCAAGAATGGATAGATATTTTTCATTTTATTAATTAAAATTTCATATCATTCTGTATCCCTCAAAAAGTGTTCTTTTGTCTTTTAAGATTCATTTTACTAGGCAGTTAAATTCAGTACAATAGTAAAGGGAAGTTCCACATCTGGGAATTCCCTATAAAAGTGAAATCACAGATCCTATCCCTATCTGTTAAGCATCATAATATTGTAGCTTAATTTTCATTTAACTTAAAAATCATCCTTTTTTTAAACAAATAAAAAATGGGAGGGCAATATGGTAACAGTTGAGAGATTACTGGATCTGGAGTCCAGTGGCTCTGCTACTGACTTCTTGTGTGGCAGGCACATCCCTTGACCATTTAGGACTTCAATTTTATAGTGGCATGAACTCTGGACTCAGAATCAGAAACTAGATTCTAGTACTGCTTTTGCTTGGGCAAATCACTTAACTAGTTTATTTCCTCATCTATAAAAGGCAATAATGCCTCCCCTGCTTAACTTACCAGGAGTGTAGTAAGGAACAAATAAGAAAGTGTATGTAAACGTCTTTGGACAATGACTTGGAAAGAAGGAAATGGTAAACCACTCCAGTATCTCTGCCAAGCAAACCCCAAATAGGGACACAAAGCGTTGGACATGATTGAAAATGAATGAACATGACCATGACTTGACCTCTCTCAGCCTCATTCCCTCATCTATAAAGTGGGAACGATAAATGCACCTACCCCTCAGGATTATTGTTTGGATTTAGGGAGATGATAATACTTTTCAAACCTTGAAGCTATATAAATGTAAGTGATGTTTTTATCCTTATTATTTTTGAAGTCCTAGGGAGGAAACTCGATCTGTCAATGGAGACCTGTTCTTGTGGGGCAGCTTCTACCCTTAGAGAGTTGCTTGGGGCCCTGAGAGGTTAAGTGACTAGCCAGGATTATACCACCAGAATGAGGATTTGGAGGTAGAACTTGAAGCAAGTGTTCCTGATTTCAAGGCCTATTTGTTACCATGATGCTCATGCTTGTTGAATAATATAGGATCAACTATAGCTGCTTTCTTCCTCTTAGCAGAGAAGACAGGATAGTTATGTCTTTTATTTCTTTCAGATGGGGAGAAACTTGAACAACCTGAAATCAAGGCATCAGCATGGAAGCTGGGTATTTTTATAGACGACTCATCCAAGGAAAGGTTTATATGGGATAACCCCTGGGCCCCCATGTTGGGGGAAGCCAGGGCATATGATATCAGGTTGGAAGGACATTCCCGGCAAGGAAAATTAACTCACAGGACAAGTTCCAGTAAGGCAAGAAGCCATGAATATAAATTTGGGAAGACCTTTGATCAGGAGTCAACCCTTTTTCCTCAACACAGAGTTCCTGTAGGAAATAGTCCCCAAAAATGTTATGACTATGGAAAGAGTTCCAGTGAACCGTCATACCTACTTAAATGCAATAGAATCTCCTCAGCAAAGAAACTTTCTAAGTACAATGAATGTGAGACATCCCTCAGCTATAATACAGACCTTATTCAAAACCATAGACTCCATTCTGGAGAGAAAACTTTTGAGTGCAACAAATGTGGGAAGACCTTCAGTCAAAAAACTGGCCTTACTGAACACCAGAGAATTCATACTGGAGAGAAACCCCATAAATGCAATGAATGTGGGAAAGCCTTTAGACGTAGCACACAACTTAATGTACATCAACGAATTCATACTGGAGAGAAACCCCATAAGTGCAATGAATGTGGAAAGGCCTTCAGACGAAGCACACAGCTTACTGTACATCAGAGAATTCATACTGGAGAGAAACCTCACTTGTGTAATGAATGTGGAAAGGCTTTCAGACAGAGCACACAACTTACTTACCATCAGAGAATTCATACTGGAGAAAAACCCCACAAATGTAATGAGTGTGGAAAGGCCTTTATCCGAAACACACAACTTACTGTACATCAAAGAATTCATACTGGAGAGAAACCCCACAAATGTGATGAATGTGGGAAAGCTTTTATCCAGAGAATACAACTTACTGTCCATCAGAGAAGTCATACTGGAGAGAAACCTCATATGTGTGATGAATGTGGAAAGGCCTTCAGACGAAGTACACAGCTTACTGTGCATCAAAGAATTCATACTGGAGAGAAACCCCACAAATGTAATGAATGTGGAAAGGCCTTTATCCGGAACACAGAACTTACTGCACATCAAAGAATTCATACTGGAGAACATCCCCACAAATGTAATGAATGTGGAAAGGCCTTCATACGTAGGACACAGCTCACTGTACATCAAAGAATTCACACTGATGAGAAACCCCATATATGTAATGAATGTGGGAAAGTCTTTATCCAGAGCATACAACTTACTGTACATCAGAGAATTCATACTGGAGAGAAACCTCATATGTGTAATGAATGTGGCAAAACCTTCAACCACCGATCATCCCTTAGTTCCCATCTGAGAATCCATACTGGAGTGAAACCCTATAAATGTAAAGAATGTGGTAAGGCCTTTATGGATAGTTCTTACCTTACCTATCATCAGAGAATTCATACGGGAGAGAAGCCCTATACTTGCAATGAATGTGGAAAAGCCTTTAACCATAGATCATCCCTTAAAAACCATCGGAGAATTCATACTGGGGAGAAACCTTATAAATGCAATGAATGTGGTAAATGCTTCAGTAACTGTTCATCCCTTGCTTGCCATCAAAAAATCCATACTGGAGAGAAACCTCACAAATGCAATGAATGTGGGAAGGCTTTCATTCAGATCATCCACCTTACTGTACATCAGAGAATTCATACAGGAGAAAAACCTTATGAATGTAATGAATGTGGGAAAGCCTTCAAACACAACTCATCCCTTACTTCCCATCTCAAAACTCATACTCGAAAGGAAGCGCATAAATGGAGCCGACAGCATGGTCATCATCAGAGAAGTCATGCAAGTAAGAAACCCCTTAAAAATAACAAAAACAGTAAAGTCTTCAACCACAGCCCATCCCTTAATCAACAGAAAAGTCACACTGGAGAGAAGTCTTGTGAAACTCAAACCCCTCATCCCAACAGTGCTTCTGTAGATCCATGAGTTCGTCAGTGTGGGTACGCTACTGCAGGTTGCAGCCCTAAACACACGTCACCTTGTATACCTCTGGTCCATGTTCATCCTGACATGTCTAACAGAATTGTTCTGTCAAAATTTGCCAGTTAGCATATGTAGTAGCATTTGCTATTCTCACCTTGATCTTGCTGTGGTATCTGACATTATTGTACTCCTCTTTATATAGTTTCTCCTTTCTAAACTTCAAAAGGGGCATACTTCCAATTCACTAATCTCTCCTCTGCCTCTTTAATTAGTTCCTCATCCACTTCTAGATAGCTTAAGGAAGTAATTTCCCAAAGTTCTTTTCTTGTTCCTCTTCAATTTCTCCTTTTTTTGTCCGGGCAATGTCATTTATTTCCATGCCCACAACTATATATACTAAAGTTGATTCCTAGAGCATTATCTCTAGCTCTTAACTCTCTCCCAGACTCCAGACCCACATGTTCTACTACCTACAGGTTGATTCCATTTAAGTCCCACCATCATTTCAGACTCTACATGTCCAAAGTTGCACTTACTTTTTCTGCCTCCATCCTTAAACCTGCTCTTCCATTTGTCTTATTTATTGATCATTGGTGCCACCATTCTCCTCACTTTGTTGTATTTGAAACCCTGGTTTTAGGTTTGGTTCTCCCCTCTCACCCAATTACTTAATCAAGTTCTATTTTAGTTTATTTCACATATTCATTATGCCCATTCTGTAAGGACAGAACTTTGCAAATCTATGCTTAAATATGGAGCTATAATATGGTTTACCTATAATCTTGGAGATCATGGTCTAGTAGGCAATAGAACACAATATTATGACTTGTACATTCTTTTATAATGTTCCCATCCTTATCATTCTAATACAGGCCTTCCCTACTACCTGCCTGGAACAATACAGCAACCTATTAAGAGGTCTTTCCTTCACTATTCTATTGACCCTCTAATTCATCCTTTATAAGGTTGCCATTTTCACACATAGGCTTGATCATGTCATGCTTCTGCTCTAAAATCTTCAATAGTTCTCAGTAGCCTATAGAGAATAGTTGAAACTCTTGCACCTGCTATACAACATACCTGTATCCCACAACTAGACAATTAGACACAATTGCTGTTCCAGCTTTATCTCATACTATTCCAGTTAATGTACTCTTTACTCCTGTCACACTAGGTGATTTGTTTCCTGAATACACACTTTCTATTCATGCTGTGTCCTATACTTAGATTGTTTTTGACCACTTGAATTCTAGTCATCTTCAAATTCAACTCAAATGCTCCTTTTTGAAGTCTTCCATGTCCCTGTGTTCTCTATCCCCGGTTCCATCCATGGCTCTTGCATAGCACTTGTTGCCTAATAGAATGTATATTATTTTAAATTATATTTCTCTGGACATGTCATCTCTGTATTCTTAAGTTTCATGATGGCAAAGACTGTTGTATGTAAAAGTTTTTCCCCCCAGGACCTGTCACGGTATCCTTCACACAGAAGATGATTATTGAAATGAACTTAAATTGATGACATGAAGTGTTTAATCTGACCAGATATCAAGGAAATTTTATTATAGATTTTATAGATGGTTCATTAGCTATTTAAGGCCCCTGCTTTTTTACTAAGCTGATTCTTGGCTTTTTGTTTTTAATACTCCAAAAGTCCCTTCTAAAATTAATTTTCTTCGGTACATCTTAATCAGGATATTTTCTTGTTGATATAGCTAAATGAAACCCCAATTCTGTAACTTTCCCAAGAACCCTTATTTACTGACTCAGATAAATTTATAATTAAGAAGTTCAAGTAAGATGGGATTTGGGGAATCATATAAGCCAACCCCCTTACTTTATAGATTTAAGAAACTGAGGCCCAGAGAGGGATAAGTAATTTGCCCAAGATAGTAAGTGGCAGTGCATGTAAATGAAATAATGCATGTGAAGTCCTGTATAAAACTTAAAACGGTATAAAGGTTTCAAGTAATTCTTGGACTTAAGTTTACTTCATGTAAGTAATGTTGGTAAGAGTTCTTTGTTTTCCTCCTGACGACTCACCAAAGTGAAGGCCAGATTCAACGCTGATAAAATCCTTTTTACTCTAATCCTACATTGGGTTAGTTAGTTCCACAAGACCAAGGAATTTTCCCTTTGGTAACAGCAATACTTTTTAACACAATAAGCTGTTAAGTAGCACCAGACTCTAAATTCTGGAAGCAGTGAAATTCATCATTTCACTTACGCCTTTCTTCTCTGCCCCTTTCCAGGGGCTCATCTTATGTCTTACACACGTGTACTTATACCTGCTCTGGAATTAAATACTTTTGTGTTTACGTGATAAATTAGTAGCCTCGCTTGGTATACCTGTAGGCGCAACACCCCAGGGAGTAATATCTCAGAATATAGCACTTGATAGTTCCTGAGGCAACTACAGGACACACCTCCATGGGGTGCTGGACCGCTTTCAGGGTATTTCTAGAATACATTGCTGCCCGTAAGTCTCCAAGCCAAAAAATAAAATAAAATGTTAAAATAATTCACACTTCTTAGATCAAGATCTATTAGTATTGTAGCTATTAAATCACTGTTTCAGAAAAACAAGGGGGAAGGATTCACTAAGAGAACCTCAAAATTTCCATTTTTTTAAAGGAAAAGTCTGTAAACTTTTTTAAAACATTTTTATAACTTTTGATATGATTGGTTTACTTTGTAATCCTATGTATTTTGTGCATTTAAAAAACATTCTGGGAAAGAGTCCATGGGTTTCATCAGACTGCCAAAGAGTTCCATAGTACAAAAAAGGTAAGAACCTCTAGTGTAATTAAGTATGAATTAGAAGAAAAATTAATTTTGAAAGTATTTGTGTTCCCTATTGATAAGTTGAATAACATTTTTTAAAATAACAGAGGGTAAAACATTTAATAATTGTAGCAAAATATAACTTCAGAAATTTAAAATCCATTACCATACTCTTTATGGAAACATTTCATTTGAAAAATTTTAAATAGATTAAAGCTGATAGACTAAATTTTTCCATGCTACCTTCAAAGCAGGAAGTGGTGCTCATCTGAGACAAATTCAAATATTGACCAAAAGATATCAAGAAAAAAAGATGATCTATTACATTAGAAAATCCTGTTCTAAATAAGAATATATAAATTTTACCTGAGACATCCAGCTCTAACATTCCTGGGAGTTTTCATTTTGGGGCTTCTTTTAGGAAATGACCAATGGATTCTTTCAATTTCTACTTTGCCCTTGGGTTCTAAACTCTGGGCAGTTTTCAAAGTTCTAATAATATGACATCTAGGCCTTTTTATTTCATGGCTTTCATATAACTTGATGCTTAAATTATCTCCCTTCAATCGTTTTTCAGGTCAGTTGTCTTAGCTGTGGCATATTTCACATTTTCTTTATTTTTTCAGACTTTGGACTTCATTATTTCCTGATATCTTGTACAGCCATTAGCTTCCACTTAACCTGTTCTGATTTTCAAGTTTTCCTCAGTAAGGTTTTGTTCCTTTTTTTTCCAAGCTCTTAATTCTCTTTTCATATCTTTCTTCCATAACTCTTGCTTGATTTTTATTTATTTATTGCTCTCTCAACTTTAACTCATCTTGGAATCCTTATTGGACATGTGTCCAAGCTGTATTTTTCTTTGAGGCTTTGCTTGTTGATGTTTTCAAGTCTCTTGTGAGTCTTGAGCCTCCTTCCTCTTACCATAATAGCTCTTTGTGGTCTAGTTCTTTTTTTGTTTGGTCATTCTTCCAGGCTAATTCTTGACTTTGAATTCTATGTTAGTGTTGGGCACTGTACACTTCTAGTAGTGGGGAGGAAGGTGGAATGGGAAAGAGATGTCTGGCCTGAGCTTCTGGCCTTTTACATTCTGCTTGCTTTCACAGCTCATTCTGGGGGCCTGCAAGTTTTCAGTGCTGCCAAAGTGGTGTGATCAGGGAGACATATTTACCACACTCCTGGTCTGAGCTTGATAAATTCTTGAACCAGCTTTGAGTCTGTTGGCTTGTGTGTGGTTGAGAGTTTCAGTAGACCACTGCTGAATTCAGATACAGTTAACCTACTAGAAGGTTCTGCAGGTTCAGAGTGACTGAACTGCTAGCTACCTTTTGGTCTAGAATTCCTGCTCTGGTTGTTCCACTACAGGCTTACTTAAGAGGCTGAAGGTTAGAACCAAGTCCTTACTGCTCTGCTCCTGGTATTGGAGAGTCACACAGCTATGGTTCCAGAACTTGTTCCTTGATCAGTGCACGTTTAAGGCCCATGCTCACTTGCAACAGTTCTTCCCTACCCAGGATCGGAGTAATAGACAACACTCTTGGCAGATGGCAGTACATTTTCACACCAAGTGCTAATATAGGAATCCCCTAGAATTATTTCCTATTCTAGTGCCCTATCTCAACCCTCTTTCCCTAGACACTGGAATACTCCTCACTATTGTTGCTGCCACAGATGCTTCTGACTCACTTGCATCTGCAGACTTCTTTGACTCCCTGAGCTACCCTGGACTGGAAATATCATTCACCGTGACTTTTTCTTGACCTGTAAAATGAGAATTTTTTCTGAGAGGTTTTTGAGTAAATTTTGGAGGAGGTGTGCTGGGTGAACCAGGCAAAAAGGCTTCCTTTCATTTCAACTTTATGTAAAATTTAAATTTTATGTACTTCCTTTTATTAACAATTTTCTTTATGGCAAGCCTAAATTTGCCTCTCCCTAACTTCCTTCTGATGCTCCTACTTCTGAGGCCAAGAAAAACATATCTAAACTGCCTTCTGTTGTCTTCTGTTGAGTCATTATCCATGTCCCACCTCTTTCCCTCTCAACATTCCCTCCAATTCTCCCTCTTTCTTTTGAAAGTACCACCATCATTTGCTTTTTTAACTTTTGTCTTTAACTTAGACTGTTACAACAGTCTTCTCACCAGGCTCTGGGTACCGTTTCTCCCTTTTCCAAGCCATCCACCACACAGTTGCTACAACATAAGCTTACTGATTCTTTTCAAGAACCTTCAGCTGCTGCCTATTCTAAGGTAAACTAAAGCTCAGTTTGGCATTAAAAATCCTTCACATTCTGACTGTCCCACCTATCTAGGTCAGGACACATTACTCCCCTTTCCCACTTTACAATCTAGCCAAATTAGATTACTTGCTATTCTTTCAATTCAGCCCTTGCTCCCCCTGCATCTGTGCTTTTGCACAGGTGGTCTCCATGCCTGGAATTGCACCCTCTTTTCTGCCTCAGTATCCCTAGCTTTCTTAAAGGCCCAGCTTAAGTGCCATTTCCTATAGGAAACTTCCTCCTGAAATTATGCATATATATTTTTTACATATGTTAGCTACCCCTTCCCCCAAGAGAACAGAGTCTTTAGGAGTAGGGACTATTCCTTTTGTTCTTGTAGCGCTAGACTTAGTACCATGGCTGCACACAGTAGGTACTTAAGGAATGTTTGCCAAATTTATACCATTCCACACAACATCCTTTAAAGTACTTGAAGACATTTATTTCTCCACCAAGTCTAATCTTCTCCAGGTTAAAGTTTCCCATGTAGCAGATCCTTCAAGATGGTGCTCTAGATGTCCTTCAGCTTGTAAATTTATTTCCAAATGTTAAATTCCGTCTAGCTGTGGTCTGATAAGGGCAGAAGGAAAGAAGTGATTCTAATAAAAAGGAAAATGTTGATAAAGTTTGAAAATGTTTGTCCCTATCCCTTTGAGCAAGGATCAAACTTCCCTAGGTGGAGATGATGTTTGGTCATTTCGGTTGTGTCTGACCCTTTATGGCCCCTTGGGATTTTCTTGGCAAAGATTGAAGTGGTTTGCTATTTCCTTCTCTAGTTCATTTTATAGATGAGAAACTGGGGTAGATAGGGTTAAGTAACTTTCCCAGGCTCACACAATTTGGAAGTATCTGAGGCCAGATTTGAGCTCAGGAAGATGTCTTCCTTGCTCCAGGCCTGACACACTAACCACTCCTGCTCAAGGTGGTGATTTGGGGGTTGGTAGGGCAAGGTAGTATATGATTTCTTATGGACAATCTTCATCCAGGGAGGAGAATAACACATGTTAGGATTGTCAAATGAAGAATGTAAAGATGTGGAATAAGACCAGGCTTCATAACTAAAAAAAAAAATTTTTTTTTAATTTTAACAAAGTTCTACCACAACATACTACATCTTTTATAAATTGAAATGTTAGGAAATGAATCTCAGAAAAAATATCCACCAAAACGAAAAGTATAGAGAAGGAAGGTGTAGCCATGATTTTTGATTGTTCTTACAAAGGAAGCTCTGTGGCACAGAGGATAGTGTGTCAGGCCTCAAATCAGGAAGACTCCTTCCTAAGTTCAAATCTCACCTTAGTCACTTTTGTAGCTATATGACCTTGGGCAAGTCACTTCACAAGTTTGCTTCAGTTACCTCATCTGTAAAAGGAATTGAAGAAGGAAGTGGCAAACCACCTCAGTGTCTCTGCCAAGAAATTACCAAATCGGGTAATGTAGAGTCAGGTATAACTGAAATACAACTTCAGAAAGGAAACAAAAGAGAGCAAAGCTTTTGTCCCCTGGGAGTTTCATCTTGTGTGAGCTTTGAAGAAACTGAGAAACAGTGAGTAAAATAGATTTCAGAATAAACTGGGAG
Source organism: Potorous gilbertii (assembly GCA_028658325.1). Taxonomy (NCBI): domain Eukaryota; kingdom Metazoa; phylum Chordata; class Mammalia; order Diprotodontia; family Potoroidae; genus Potorous; species Potorous gilbertii. The sequence continues at coordinate 147,852,965 of CM053769.1, forward strand.
AAATAAGTAAAGTAATACTTCTTAGAAAAGGATATCAGAAATGAACATTACCCAAAAGGAGAAGGTGGATTTGGGAAGAACAGAAAAAATGTTAATTGCAACGATATGTTGGGAGAGGGCAGAGTAAAAGGGGAAAGGAAGAACCCAGAAAAATAATTTAATGAAACTTGCATTGGGTTAGGGACACAGGAAGATATGACCCGGTGGGAGGAAACAAGTCAAAATAATTATTTGCAATGACTGTTAATTTCAGACACTAAGTGCTGATTTCCCCTTATTTATATACTAGAGACTATCCCAGAAACCAAACCTAATGTGATGAGAGAATCAATTTCTAGAGTTCAGTGGAGGCCTTTATGAGTATCCAAATGTGATTTTAGAAAACCAAATTACCAAGTTTAAAAAAAATAAAATAAAATTCACAACAAATGAGGAATTAAAAGAAATTGTCAAAATATTCTACTAAATTATGTGACACCAAATTTAAAACTTAGATTAGTAGTTACACTTTGATAGATAAACAGAAAAAGAAAGCATAATCTAAAAACCTAATCTTATAAATTGAACAATCCACAAATGAGTTATGGTAAAACACCTTGAAATGACTTACAAATTAATTTTATCAAAGACTCAGCAATTAATTCCTGTATTAGATAAATTTTTGTAAAGATGGGAAGGTACATTATTAAAGATGAAATATAAGAAAAATGTGGTCCTGATACCCAAACCAGGGAGAGAAGAAACATAGGCCACTACCACAAGTAAGTAAAATATTACTAAAGTTGATTAATGTATTTTTAAAATATGACAGCATTGGATTTATACCACAAATATAGGAATACTTAAATATTAAAGCATTTTTATAATATGTTGTGGTTATGGCAGTTGATTTGGAAAAAAAGCATTTTGACAAAATACAGCAGTCATTTATGTAAAAAAAAAACACTAAAGCATTGGGACTTGTGGTTTCATTGTTCTGGAGAACTTGCTGATTAAGAGGGGCAATCTCCAGTTATCCTGATGAATATGGTCACTGGATCCAGATGACTCAGGAGGAGAAAGTGAGGCTAGTGACCTGCACAGCACAAAGTCAAGTGCAAGTCATGTCATCATTTCTCTGATGTCATGGTCTTCTTTGGAAAGGAAGGACAAACACAGCAACTTGGTTAAGAAAATTTCCTCTACTACTACTTACTACAGGTCAGCACCTTCTCTGCAACTGTATTCAGTCTCAGAGTATTATGAAGTTAACTAACTTGCCCAGAAGAAAATAAAAGAGCATAGGAAAAGAGCATCAAAATTATCTTTGCAAACATGCTGTTCTACTTAGATCCAGTAGATTGAATGAAAAAAAATCAACCAGTGACTAATAAGGTAGCCAGATATAAATTAAACCCACAAAATAATCTTTTTCTGTATTATATGGGGAAAAAAACCTAGGAGGACATAGAAAAAGATTATATTTGTCATAACTATAAAATGCATAAAATATTGGAGAACTAATCTATCAATATACAATCAGAACCTATATGAATACAACTACAACATTACAGAAATAAAGGAAGACAATTGTGAAACTGTCGTGATAGGGCTATATTAATATAAATGGCAGTAATACTCAAATTTATTTTCCATAGCAATGCAATTATTAAGGGTTTTGCTGAACTACACAATAAAAGGTCAGGACTCTAAAATGAAATTTAAAAATGAGGTGGGGAAAGAAAGGAAGGCTATTATTAAAAGTCCTCTAAATAAATAAAGCAATAGTAGTCAAAACCATTTGGCATTGATTAAAAGTATAGAAGTAAGTAAATAGGCAGCCTACTAAGTAGTAAGCAGTTGATCCTAGCAGCCTAATATTGAGTAATTATATGGTGAATTCAATAGTTCACACAAACTCTTGGAGTTATTTGACAAGAAAGGTTAGAAAACCTGGACAGCAAGTTAGGTATTAGACTAAATGTTATGTGCTGTGCCTCAATAAGTTCCAATAGTATATACAATTTTAATAAAGAAGGTAATATAAAAATAATTAGAGAATAACGGAAGAATGAGGGGAAACCTGAAAGTACCTTTCTCAATTATAACTAGGATTTGAGATAATCATATCTAAAAGTGAGAAGTTTGATTTCATAAATTTTTAAAAGTTTTTGCAAGAACAAAATGTCTAAGAGAAGCCACAGAGTAATGAAAAAATTCAGCAAATATTTGATAAAGATCTGATGTATGGTAAATTAATAAAGATGCTTAGGAACAAAAATCATTTCCCAATAAATGGTCAAATGAGAAGTTTTTTTAAAAATGCAAATTATCAATAGACAAGTGAAAGAATGCTCCAAATACCTAATAAGAAAAATGCTAATTAAGAAGTCAAATTTCAGCTCACACTTATAAAATTGAAATTTGATTTTAATTCTGTTTTAAAGACATAGTCAAGCTGGCATAGGTTTAATATTTCTCATTTGTGTAACTTCACCCTTCACATACATTCTGGAGAAACTTGCCTAAAGGTCAAACTTGTCCTATTACCTCCACCCTTTAATCAAGTAGTCCTCCTTTGAGTTTTATATTTATTATGTATAAAGTAATTATATTAATTTGTATCTCCACCCTCTTATTCACCACCTTTTAACTTCATTCACCATCCATTCAACCCACATTCAAGTTGATTCAATCAAAGACTGCAGATTAATTTTATCACCTGAAGATTAGTCTCATCTTCCAACAAGGAGGCAGCCAGGTGCCTCACTGGATAGGGTGTTGAGACTGGAATGAGGAGGGCCTCAGATATAGTAAATGCTGTGTGACCCTAGGCAAGTCACTTAACCTCTGTTTACCTTAATCCACTGAAGAAGGAAATGGCAAATCACTACAGTATTTTTGCCAAGAAAATTCCATGGACAGTATTGGTACATTATGGTCTACAGGAGTCATGAAGAGTTGAAGAATTAGAAGACTGAACAACAACCCAATGGGAACTAATAGGCAGGAGCTGAGGTAACTCAACCCACCTCATTAAAATACCTACCAATTAGGATTGTCTTACCTTTGCAAGGGAAGTTCCAACAGATATATTGCCAGGCCAGTCAGAAAGAAGACACACATAGGTTTAAAAAGACCCTGTCCACCCTCAGGGTTTTTGGACATTAAGAGAGACTTCCCAATTTATAAGTTGCTGCTAGTCTAATAGATTGATTGTTCTTGGAACCTCATCTCTCAGTTCACTTTAATTTTCAGGCATAATACACCCCATTAGATTGGCAAGAAAAAAATTAAAATGATAAATGTGAGTTTGAATACAGCAACACTAATGCACTGTTAGTGGAGGTATGAATTTGTCCCACCATTTTGGTAAAACAATTTGGAACCACATTAGAAAATTATTTATCTGGGATGTGAGCAACAAGATGGCATACTAGACATTTTCTACAATTCTCATGACAAACTCTCTCCAAAACAGAAATTATGCACCAAAGATAAAGGAACTTCAGCTGTTTCCATGGTTAAGGACAACAAAAACCCAAAAGAAGATTAAAAATCAACCTAGAAACTAATGCTTACTGACCCTGCGGCTCATTCAATACCCCTGCTTTACCTACCATGCAGTGAAGCTGCACTAGGAGACCCAAGAAACATTGAGACAGGCTTACATCAAAACCTCCTGCACTTTAATTCCCTTTTCCTATTTCCAGAGCTATAAAGAGCTGAACTCCAGAAGTTTGCTCCAGTCCTGACATTCAGCTTAGCCATAGCCCTTCAGGAGCAAAACCTGACTGGGGCTGTGAAAAGCATCCGCACTGCTGGTGCCAGCCCAGGGGTCAGGTCACCATGCATTTGGGCAGCTGTGTTGCCCTTCCCCACAACTGACGGAAAGAACACGGTACCCACCAGTTCTGGCAACCCAAAAGTCACTTGAAGCAGAGACCTATGCTTGGTAAACCATGAATTGCCCAATGCAGGAGGATGCTGAGATGCTTTCAAAACCAGCCCCTGAGGAAACTACAATCAGAGGGGAAGGAGTTAGGAAGCGAGTGATGAAGTAAATAAGAAAAATCACTGAACTGTACATACCCTGTCACTCAGCAATCCCACTACTAGGCATGAACCCTAAGGAGGTCAATTACAAACGGGAAAGTCCTATATATAATATTTATAACAGCACTTTTTGTGGTAGCCAAAATCTTGGTGGGAATAGTTAAACCAATTGTGTTATAGGAATGTGGAGAAATACTGTTGCACATTTTAAAAAAGACAAGAATTTGGAGAAACTTGGGGAGAATCATATGAAATGCTACAGTATGAAATAAAGAGAATCAGTAAAATGATTATCACAGTAATGTAAAAAAAAACTTTGAAAGACATCGGAATTCTGTTCAAAGAAATGACTGATTTCTATTCCAGAAGATTTGACAGTAAAATATGCCTCCTCTCTCTGGGTGAGATGTGCCAGGGGCATGTTGAAACCTGCATCATTAGACCTGGCCAGTTGATTTGTTTTGTTTGAATATATTTTTTTTAGAAGGGAGGGTCCTGTAATGGTGGAGAGCATGTGAGTGGGAAGTAACAGTAACATCTTTTAAATGCATCAATAAAACATTAAAAAGAAACTCCAAATAAGTCAGTCAATAAACATTTATTAAGCTCCCACTATGTACCAGATACTGTACAAAGCACTGGTATACAAAGAAAGGGGGAAACCAATCCCTGCTATCAAGGAGCTCAAATCTAATGGGAGAAGACAGCACATAAAAAGAAAATTTCTAAAAGGGAGAGGGGAAGACTACCTGGCACAGGGGCATGTTGAAATCCTGTAGCCTCCAGTGCCCTGAGCTCCCTTCTTAAATGCAGGATCTAGAAAGAGGTCTCCAGTATCCACCCTCACCCTCTAATCAGAGGGAGAGAGGGATCCCAAGGGCAGGGAGCAGAGAGAAGTTGTGACTTTCAAAGGTGATTCCATCTTGTAGGAAGATGAGTTTCTGGAAACAAAGATGAAGTCTGAGAGGAACCAGGTAGGAAATAATGAGGTAGATGCACCACCCTCCTTCAATGAAGGATCTAAAAGGAGCTTTTGATGTCCATACTCTCTATTTGGAGGTAAGAGCTCCAGAGGCACTGAAGTTTCAGAGTTGATTCCATCCCATAGGAAAAAGATTTTGGAGATGATGAAGGAGTCTAGGAGAGCAAATAAGGTAATGTATAATCTTACTAGGAAACTTTTCCCTCTTTTCTTCCTGAAATGTATTGACAAGATTCCCCATCAGCACCTTGGCCCATTTCTTACTCTAAGGTCAAAGCATGGGCCTTCTTAAACTATTCTGATGTGAGTAAAATGGCACTCCCAACTATTCAGCGTGTCCATTGACTAGTAAAGGTTTAACAAAGTAATTAGCTACTTCTGGATGAGGCTGGGCTATAGGGTTCTTCATGTTCTATCTGGAGGATTTTCCTGCCTCTGTTTTCTACTTCATGGAACATAAATATTTTACTTTACAAACCTTAAAGTGCTATATAAAAGCTAGCTGTTGTTATAAAATTTCATATATTTTCCAATTTTTGAGGGGAAGAGAGATGGTATTGTGAAATTTTTTTATGGATCAAGTTTCAAAGAGGTTGGACCCAGCACTCTATAGATTTTCAGTAAATTAACCTCCTGAAACACTTATTTATGGGTTCTGGGGTTTTCATGTGGATCTCATAAGAGCTAGCTATAATACTTTTAAAGTTTGCAAAGTGCTTTAACTGTGACAGATGAGGAACCTGAGAATGAAGAAGATTGTGATTTTCCCAGGGTCACACAGCTGGTAAGTTTCTGACATAGAATTCAAACAGTTCTTGATTCACAGACTCTACTATGCCATTCTGCCTCTCAAAAATAGATCAACCAAAATGCAGGTTCTGAAATCAGAAAGTACTTGCAGATTGAGTCCTGAACACTATATAATCCTGGGAGTATCTACCCTCTGTCAATCTTTATTTGCCAAAGTAAACCACCACATTTTTAATTCAATCTCTTCTGCACCATGGATATCATTTCCTACAAGGGGTTTTTCATCTCTGTGACCCATGCTATCCCCACAAACATTTTTAATAAGAATAATAAAAAGAATGTGAGCTGACATGTATATGGTGCTTGAAATTATATGTCTCTGATTCTTATTCATTTTACTCCAACTTTGTCCCAATTTTCCACTAGATGAGTCCCTCCTATAGGAGTCATATTGCCCTATAAACTATATTAACCTTTGGGTTCTGTCAGGTTCCTTGCCTCTGGGCCATAATGTCCCTTTAAATTATTTCCTACCACACTTCCATCTCCCCAATAAACCTATTTCTTAATTAAAAGTTCCTATACCATTATCTTACCTCTAATTCCTCTACCCTTTTGATCTAAACTCCCCTAAAATCAGAAAACACTGAAAATGGAACATGAGTTGTAGGCAATACCAAATTCATCTTCCCTGCCTCCCCTTCCCACCCCACCCCTACCCCCTCTGCCCCTTTCTCTTTCATTCAGTAAATTCATATTTACTAAGCATCTAATGAGTGCCAGAAACTGCGCTAAGCCTGGAGATACAAAAAGAGGGGAAACAAAGAAGCTCACAATCTAATCGGAGAGATGACAAATACACACAAACAAGCTATATACAGGAAAAATAAATAATTGACAGCAAGAAGGCATTAAAATTCAGAGGGGTTGGGAATGGCTTCCTATAAAAGACAGAATTTTAGCTGAAGTTTAAAGTTAGCCAGGGAAGTTAGTTGACAGAGATGATGAGACAGCATGTGATTTAGGAAAATCATTTTGTCAGCTGAATGGTGGATGGATTGGAGTGAGGAAAGATTTGTGGCACAGAAACCAACCAGCAGGCTATTGCAATAGTCCAAGTATGAGGTGATTAGGGCCTGCATCAAAGTAGTGTCAATATCGGAGGAGAGAAGGGAGAGAATTTTAGAGATGTTACAAACTGAAAGCCTTAGGAACAGATTGGATGGGAGTGAGAGATACTAAGGAGTTGAAGATGATACCTAGGTTGTGAGTCTGGGAGGGAGGGAGAGGGGATGATGATACCCTCAACAGTAACAGGGAAGTTGGGGAGATGAGGAAGATGTAGGGGGAAAGATAACAAGTTGAGTTTTGGATATGTTGAGTTTAAGATGTCTATTGTATTTCCAGTTAAAGATATCTGAAAAGCAGTAGGAGATGTGAAACAGATCAACAGAGAGGATGGGGCTGAATCAGTAGATCTGAGAATCAAATGGAGATGCTGATTAATTAAGTCCATGAGAGCTGATATGATCATCATATGAAGTGATATAGAAAAGAGAAGATGACCCAGAACAGAGGCCCATGTTAGTACATTAGTAGGCATGGCCACCAAAAACCTAGAGACAAGAGAATATAAAGGAGAAAAGGGAAAATGGTGTCAACAGCTTCAGAGAGGTCAAGAAGAATAAGGACTCAAAAAAGATTATAGGTTTTGGCAGTTAGAAGATCATTGGTGGCTATGGAGAGAGCCTTAATTGCTCTCCCTCCTCACTTCTATTTCCTGACTTTCCCTAATTTCCTCCAAGACCTTCAGCTCAAATACTACCCTTTGCAGGAGGCCCTTGATGGTTGCCACCCCACCTACCTTCAATCCCTTTTCTTTCAGATAACCATCCATTTACACTGTATATATCATATGTGTAATTAGGTATTTGGAATCTTCTCCCTATTAGTTCCTTGAGGGCAAGGATTATTTCTGCCTTCATTTGAATTCCCAGCACTTAGCACAGTGCCTGACAGTAAGCATTTCATAACTGCTTCTTGGCTGACTAAATATATGAAGAAATTATGTTCTAACAGCTTGTTTGTTAGGTATTTGGATGTGGACAATACTTTCCTATCCAATCAATATTATACATGTGAGCTAGGTTCCCAGAATCATCCTGTTTAAATCAATATGTAGAAAAAACAATTTTCTATTTCTCTCTATAGATCTAGTAGGTCCTGAATAGGGAAGTCTTTGGGTAAGAGAGTGCACACTCTAACAACAGTCCCACTCCCAGCAACTTAATCTCTCATGTTGTTTCAGTGTTTTTCTCTCCATTTTTTCCTTCCCAAAGTTACTCAAGCTCAAAAAAAAAAATCTTTAAACATTCCTTCTCCCCTCCAAATTAAAATATTTCCCTCAACTCTTTTGCCCCACGAAGTTACTTTTACCCACCAGACATATTGAAAATAGCTGACATACAAGACTTTAAGGTTTACAAAGTGCTAAATGTATAGAATCTTATTTTAGCGGCACAACAACCCTATACATTGTGTACTATATTATCTCCAGATGTTGAAACAGAGAGACTGATGTGTCCATGATCACATAGCTTTCAGGTAACTGAGGAACAATTAGAACTAAGCTCTCCAATACAATATTCTTTCCACTATGCCCAGTGGCATATATCCAGTGCCCCCAAAGATTTACCACACTCATTCCTCAACTCCTTGCATTTTGACTTGTTTTCATTGTTCTACTGAAACTGCTCTCTCAAAAAGTCTGATATTACACATTTTCCGACCACCTTAATTGTTGCTTCTCCATTTCTGTCAGTTGAACAGCTAAGCCTTTATATAAGTTTACTATGTGCCCTGACATTGTATTGTGCTGGGGACATAAAAATAAAAAAATGTTGCCACTGATCTTAAGATGCTCATATTCTAGTGGAGACTCTAATGATTCTAATCATACAAATAAACTGTGTACATGAGAGATATATACAGTGTAAATAGGAGACAATTGCAAAGGGAAGGGATTGTGTTGGGGAGGAAATAGAGAGGAACCATAAGAGACCTCCTACAGGGGGTGGGATTTGAATTAAGGCTGAAATCAGGGAAGCTAAGAGGCATCCCAGACATGAGATTCAGTCAGTGAAAAGGGACATGGTCAGGAGATAGGAGTATCATATGTAAAATATAGAAAGTAGGCTAATGTAGCTGGATCACAGGATATATGAATTAGTAAGTATAAGATCTGAAAAGTAGGAAAGGGTCAGGTCAGGTCATGAAAGAATTTAAGTGCCAAGCATGATTTTGTTTGATCCCTGAGGTAACCCTCCAAGGTTCTTCAAGAGAGTCCCTGAAATTTATTGAGTAGGGGAATGACAGGTTAGACCTGTGCTTTGTCTGCTGAATGGAAGATGGATGGGCAAAATGAGGAGTGATAAGGGCTCAAACTAGGGTTGGGGTTATATGAATGGAGAAAAAAGGATATATAGAAGAGATGTTATGAAGTCAGAAATGGCAAAATTTGGCAACAGTTTACATATATGGCTTAGTACAAGTGAAGAGCTGATGATGACACTGAGATTGCAAGCCTGAGTGACCAGAAATATATGTGTTCAGTTCTCTATTGGAAAATTGGAAGTGTAAAAATGAACATTCCAACCACTCCCTTATTTACTTAACCTCCCCAATCATCCAGATAGCCAAGAGGACTGACTTGACCACTCAGGATACAGGATGACTTGACATACCAGTGAACCTTTGTGACTGAACTCCCAAATGTGGAGATGGCCTATAGCTGCCAGAAATCACAGAACCAGTCTTGATAAGCATGTTTGACCATAAGCTGAAAACTTAAGACCTTGTTCAGAACCTTCTAAACATCCTGCACATCTTACCTGTACTTGAGCCTTGGACTCTCTGCATCATCGTGTTTATCTTGTACCAAAATATCAGTGCCCCTGTTCCTGGAACTCTTTCTGTTTGTGCCTAGTTTGTACCTTGAACTCTGTGTCCATAATATGCCCCCTTTCCTTCCCAGATGAGCCCATTTCTCACCTCCCTTTCCTATTCCCCCCTTCCTTTGTTAGAGAAGCACACAGACTATTTCCTGCTTTCCCCAAATTGAGTTGTTCAGCATCAGACCATTCCCTCCACATCATTATATCTATACTTGTTTAATAAAGATCACTCGACTTTTATAGGCATTGTCTCCCTCCAGTTTTCTTGCCTATGGAAAAGAGGGCCTGAGTTTTCAGGAGAAAAATGAGTACTCTTCTGGAGATTCTGAGTTTGAGATACCTGTGGGTCATTGGAACATATAATTCAAAATGTAGCCAAGGCAATTAGTGATATGGAATTGGCAATGAGGAGAGAGAGTAGGACTGGATAGGTCTTGGTCCCTTTTCCTCTTCCCAGCTCCTTGATATTGATCTCCCTCCTATCTTTAGCCCTCTTCATTTCTTTTAACAGTGTCACCTCCATTGAAAGGTAGGAAAGGATCATGTCATGGAGCACTTTTAACAGTGTCACCTCCATTGAAAGGTAGGAAAGGATCATGTCATGGAGCATGGAATACCAAACAGGAGATTTTACATTTGATCTTTGTTGTTGTTCAGCCTTCATTCTCAAAGAGGACCAGTGACATCACGTTATTTATTTATTTGCACAAAGTCTTCAGTCTCACTCTCCTCCATCATCTCTCTCCATCATCTAAATCCAAGGGAAAGACAAAAGTCCAGATGACCTTTGCCTTTCTGAATTAGGACCTTCCCATGTCTCAGGTGGTCTGAGGCAATGCCCTTTCAATGACTAAGGGCTAGGTAAACATTAAGATAAAAGAAGGCTCAATTACCATCACAAAACAGAGAAGACTCTTAGAGTTTCTGGACCAAAACCAACTGCTATTAAACTCATCCTCAGCCATCAGAACCTAAACAATAAGCCACAGAGGCTTGGATTGGGGGTTTTTATTAGCCATTCAATGGGAGCCATAGTGATTTGGGTTTAAAAGTGTAGTCAAGTAGCTCCATTTGAAACACAATGTGTTTTTTCGGAGCTATATTTCAAGAAATAAGATGTAAAAACTGCAGGGGACAAAAAGAAAATTGTTCCCAGCGTTTTGAAAAAGAGAACCAAAAAGTAATATAAATAAATGGGAATTAAAAATTGTGAAAATAAAAATCGAGCAACCAAACACTAAAATGTCTTAATATATGGAACCAAAAATGATATGCCTATGTATAAAAAACTCACATGTAAGCAGGGGGATCACATTTGAAAGGGGAAGAGGGGGAAGGACCAGGAGAAGGAGGAGGAGAAATAGGCATATTTCCCAACTTGTGCCCAAACTGACACATCCTCAGAGAGCAGCCATTGCTACATTTAGATAACAGAGTTAAGACAGTTAATATAAAACTAATGTAAAACATTCACTCCTTCCTACAATACACACAACATGGGAAGAGTAAGCTTAACCTTAGAACATAATAATAGTGAGACAGCCATATAAGAAATGATACAAAGGTTTAATTCATAACACCTGCTCTGGATGTTCTATGTGTTGTTGACCTGAAAGTCTGGTTAAAGGAGGCAAACAGGCTAGGTGGCATGTAAATTCATGTTGTTTATTCCCTTAAAGCTAGTCTAAGCTAGTGAGCTTGTACACACAAGGAGCTAAAACTTAAGTTCTGACTAATAAAAGAATGACAAGCTTAAATCTGTTTTAAGGATAAATCCTAACGCAGCATGTCTGTGTCACTCATATTTATGATCCCCCATATATGATTAACCATATTATGAGAAAGGAATTTTCTTAATTGAACAGGTGGTAAATACAATAAGATAAGAAAGTTGACAAAGTGTTCATTTGAAATTATGACCCAGGATATATGTGTTTTCTTTACCATCAACATGCCATAACATGGTATATGTCCACAAAATACTAAGATACAGAGAAAGTCCCATTATTCAAGATGTCTCTCAGGTTAAGGGTCTCAGACAGAGGGAAGAATGCTCTTAAATGAGCCTCATCTGACCTTGTCGATATAGGAAGAGGTATTCTCTGAGTTTACTCGGAGAACAAAGAGACTTTTAGGTCCAGGCTCTTCTTCTAGTTGATTAATTCAGGCTCTGGTCCTTATTGGATTGATATTAAATGATTATTTGTGTAGAGACCTCATGCAGAACCCTCTGTTGTTGTTCATTCTTCATTCTCAAAGAGGATCAATGACATCACACTATTTATTTATTTAGATCCAACTTGCTTAGGTTTATCATAATCTTATTCCTCCTTTTTATGCACTCTTCAGTTAAGCCAAATGGGCTTATTTTTTTTCTTCACATTTGGTATTCTATTTCCCATCTCTATAACTTTGTACAGGCACTGCATACCCCCATACCTCATATAGACTTTCTACTCATCTGTCACCAGTATCCTTTAAAGCTTGGCTCAAGTGCCATCTCTTATTTGAGGCATTACTTTATTCCTTCAAACACTAGTGATAACTGCCCACAAAAAGTTACCTTATATTTACTGTCTATTTTATGTTAATATGCTGGTTTTAATATAATGCTAAGTTCCTTGTGGGGAAGAACAATGCTTATGTGCCTTGTACATAAAAATTCCTGAATAAATGCTTATTGACTGATTGGGAGTAAAAGGAGGGAGATGCCTCATGAGGGAATTATGGAAACTGAGTGAACCACACTGATTCCATCTTGCGACTCAATTCTCAAGCTAGTTCAGTTCCTGTTCTATTCCAATATGGATCTAATCCAATTTCTGTCTTGTAAGAAATTAATTCAATTATGGGAATTATAAGAAAACTGTATTGTATTTTTTGAACCTAGGCCTGCATCTCTGGGAAACTGGATCACCTGTTGCTTAAAGACCCTTAACTAAGGATCTAGGTTACACTGACTAGAAACCCAGTCAGATCCAAAGACTGATGCAAGGAGTTTTCACACAATTATATATCTCAAGAAATCCGTATATATTATCTGAAAACTATCCCCATACTGGTCAATCACTTTCCTTTGACTGATTATAGATATTTGGGAGGAATGGAATACCTCTTTTTCTGATTTCAGGGAATTGTACTGCTCACTATCGAAGCCTCCCAACCCTTGACACTCACTCATCCCCTTCTCAATCTCACAGTCTTTCATTTCCAATTTTTTAAAATAAATTTTTAAAGTTAAATTGTATATTTTTCAACTATCAATTTTTTTCTCTCCCATTTCTCCCCTTCTCTACTAAAAAGAACCAGATATTTCTTGTAATAAATATGCAAAGTCAAGCAAAACAAATTTTCATATTGGCCATGTCCAAAAATATACCTCATTTTGAATAATTATTCCCAAAGTTCTGTGGAAAGAGATGGATAGAATTCATCACAATTGAGCCTCTAGAATCATTTTTTATCTTCAAAAATTTTTAATGCACTAAAAGTTGTGTTTTATTTGTCAATTCACTTTCAAATTGACAACTGTTAAATTTGAGTTTTCCTTCATTAAATTCTTATTATCCATCTCCTCCCCCTCCCACTTACCCCTTTTTTATACCAGCACTGCAGCTAGGTGGCACAGTGGATAGAGCACTGGACTTGAAATCAAGGGGTCTCACGAAGTTCAAATCTGGCCTCAGATGCCTACTAGCTGTCTGACCCAAGGCAAGTCACTTAATCTCGTTTGCCTTAGTTCCCTGTGTGTAAAATGAACTGAAGAAGAAAATAGCAAGGGAAGAAGGAAACACTCCATTATCTTTGCCAAGAAAACACCTAATTGGTCATGAAAGAATCAGGCACAACTGAAACAATTCAACAAAAAGACCAGCATTAGGTCTCTGTGCTTTGTTTTGCTTATGGTAATCTCAACCCAGTCTCTATCCAAAAGTCCTTTCCTGCTTTCACCATCCCATTATACTATTCAAACCAAATGTCTTCAAATCCACTTTCAGTTGTTATGGATTCATTTTATTAGACAACAAAAGTCATGATATCCAAATTTGAGAGGGGTAAAGCAGTTTAAAAATGACTACAAACCAAATATTTCTAGTGAATAGTGAGGTAAAATGTTAATGTTAAAATACATTTTTAGTAAGAAAACTATATAAATACATACAAGTAATTATTCATTATGACCAAACTGTCTTAATCCCAAGAATGGTTCAACAAAATAAGAAAATTCATCTGGAGGGCCCCAAGGGGAAAAAAAGGGTAAAATTGAAAATAAGTGAATCTAATAGAAATCAAACTACTCGCTACTGACTAAAAAGTAAAAAAGTAGATTAGTAGAAGACTGTAAGTACTAAAAAGTCATTGAATGCAATAGCCCAAAGTTCAGTCCACTATAGAACTGCAAAAGGCCAGGAACAAGAGGAAAGGCTCTCAACACCCAAAACAGCAAAGCCAGCAGGAGGACAAGGAAATTGCCTAACATGATCAGAGATGACCCAGAGATACTAGGAGCCAGCAAGGTTCTGTCCACAGACAAGGAAGAGTGGGCTTTCCAGGGTAGGTCCTGTCCTCAGCTCGAGGATTTTAAGACCTTAACCCTCTGTTCTAAGACTCCAGAAAGTATGGAAACTCCAGAGCTCAGTCTCAAAGATATGGAGAGGAATTTAATCACAGGAGTTGGAGATTAGACCATGAGCCCAGGAGATCGAGAGTGTGACTGACCAAACAGGGCCCACCACCCTACCCAAAAACCCAGGGACAGAGAGGCCTTAACAAAGAGTTAGAATGACTAATGGAGAAATATTTTTGCATAACTTCGTATGTATAGTGGGTATCACATTTCTTACCTTTTCAATGGATAGGGGAGAGGGTAAAGGGAGAGAATTTGGAACTGAGCATAAAAATAAAATTAAAAAGCTGAGTTGTCAGCAGTACCTGACTTGTTCTTAACTAAAGGGATCACAGGTTCCTCATCCAGCACAAAATAGTATTATGGTACTATATCTAGATTATCGGTGAACTCTCTCCATCTTTTAGTGCAGAAACGTATTCTAAGTCCTACTCACATGAGTTAAATTTGCCAGTAACTCAGAAAATGAAAGTTGTCAGGACACTAGGGGAAAGAGGATATGAGTTCTCCAAAACCCCAAAGTTCAATGGCCTAGTATTAATAAAAAGCTGGAGTTTATATCGTATTTAAAGGTTGAAGAGCAGTTTGCATGTCATTTGATTCTGAGAACAAACCTGCTCGATGTGATCATTATCCCCATTTTACATATGAGGAAACTGAGTCAAAGAGTGACATACCTAGGGTCACAGAGGCAGGATTTGAACTCAGGTCTTCCTGGAGCCAGGTCTAATTATACTTTATGCACCATGCCCCCTAGCTGCCTAAACAGATGTGGAAAAGTGTTAGTAGCTTATCCCATACAGTGCTCTGAATCATTTGGGCTCTCCCCACTCAACTGCACAGGCTAGACCCAACATCTTCCTAACTTTGATTGGCCACTTTTTGTCCTTCATGTGAGTTATCATCTGATCTAGGGTCTGTCATGTGACCCATCAACATGTCATTATTGCCATGGTGGACTCCACTACCCACAGGAAAAGACTTTTCAGGTCTCTGCTTACTGGAATGTGGTAATATAAAGGAGAATTTAGGTAGGTCTGAGTAAAGATAGTGAAGGTGTGCCTGGCTCTTTCCCAAGTGAAAACCAACTGTTTCTGACTAGTTTCAGTCACAGCAATAGAAAACAAAAAAAGTGTTGGGAAGGTAATATAATACCTTATTATATATATTATATGATAATCTTATACCACTAATCCTGGATATAAACTACTTGATGCAATACATTGATGTGATCTGGAACAGCTACAGTTACAGGCATGACAATATGTTTAGCTCCTTGTTGTCTACTATAAGTCAGTAGGTGTCGCCTACCTTCCTCATGAGTCACAAAAAGATGCTGGTAAAGCAAAGCAATCTACCTTACCTCCATCATTAGAAAAGAAATCTCAATTTTGATTACATTAAATTGAAAGGTTTTTTTGCACAAAGCCAACACAATCAAGATTAGGAGAGAAGCAGAAAACTGGGAAAGAATTTTTACAACCAGTGTTTCTAATACGGGCCTGATTTCTAAAATATATAGAGAACTGAGTCAAATTTATAAGAATATTTCGTTCTCCAATTGATAAATGGTCAAAGGATATGAACAGGGAGTTTTCAGAGAGAGAAATTAAAACTATCTATAGTCATATGAAAAAATGCTCTAAATCACTATTGATTAGAGAAATGCAAATCAAAACAACTCAGATACCACATCATACCTGTCAGATTGGCTAACATGACAAAACAGGAAAATTATAAATGCTGGAGATGTGGGAAAACTAGAACAATAATGCATTATTGGTGGAGTTGTGAACTGATCCAATTATTCTGGAGAGCAATTTGGAACTATGCCCAAAGGACTATAAAAATGTACATACTCTTTCACCCAGCAACACCATTTCTAGGGCTGTATCCCAAAGAGATCATACAAATGGGAAAAGGACCCAAATGTATAAAAATATAGCAGCTCTTTTAATGGTAGCAAAGAATTGGAACTTGAGGGGATACCCATCCATTGGGGAATGGTAGAACAAGTTGTAGTATATGAATGTAAAGGAATACTATTGTGCTATAAGAAATGATGAGTAGGCAGACTTCAGAAAAACCTGGCAAGACTTATATGAACTGATGCTTAGTGAGGGGGGCAGAACCAGGAGAACATTGTACACAGTTACAGACACATGTGCCTCCCTAAGACTTTATTACATACATATATGTTTATAACATACTGTTACCAGTCTGATTTTGGGCAAGTTGAATCTCCCTTCTGGACAGGGTCTCATTCAAATGGTGTCATTCTTTCGCTAGAGATTGCCCTTACCAAAAGATCATACAGGATAGTTCAGTTTAGGGAGTTTAATTTGAGTGTGACATTGGGAAAGTGATGAGGACGCATAATTCTATCATTACAAATAGGTGCTCTGGGAAAATGTGAGATGAGGCACAGGGCCTATTGGTCTATTCAGGTAGATAGAAGGGTATGGATGGCATTCACCCTGAGTGATATTTGGGAGTGACTCGAGGGGTTGATAAGAAAGTGGTCGCTTGTCTTGCTATGGATGTGTTAGTAAAATTACTTTGAAATAAAACATTGGGGCAGTAGGAGCCTTAGCCCCATGTGAGCCTAAGGTGTATCCCAAAAGCTCCACCCCCCCCCCCATTTGTACAAAAGTATGCTGGACACTGAGAGTCAAGGTACTACTCATCAGGGAACCCTCTACAGGCCAATTGGTGCTC
>CM053769.1:147870529-147898709 GCA_028658325.1 Potorous gilbertii
AAATCTCCTTCACTGTGTTTATGCGCGGCTTCCACTGCTCCAGAATTTGTCAGGAGTTCTTTTTACAGGAAATCTATGGGCTGTGGGTTTGGACCTAGCATAGGTGAGTCTTTCTACTCCGCCATCTTGGCTCCGCCCCCCTAATCTGAATTTTTAAAAAAGAAAGGCAAGCCAAAATGTTCACATGAGAAATGAACTCACATCCACTGAAAAACAAAAGAAAGGAAACTGTAAGGAAGCAATTTGCCCAATGTTATAGTAAGAAAATTAACAACTTACTGGAAATGGATGAATACTTATCAAAATATAAAATACTCAAATTAACAAAAGAAGATACATACTATTTAAATAACCAAATATCAGAAAAAAGAAATTTACTAAGCCATAAATGAACCCCCAAAAGAAGAAATTCCAGGATCAGATGTATTTAAAATTATTTTTTTCAAAAACCAACTAATTCTAATACTACATAAACTGCTGGCAATAAAAAGAGAAGAAGGCATCCTTCAATTGCTTTCTGCGTTAATATGGTTTTCATACCTAAAGCAGAAAACTACAGGAAAATATTCCTAATAAAACTATACAAAAAACCTGAAATATTAAAAAAAAAACAGGTTATAATAAGATATTAGAAAGATTATTTTGTATGACCAGATTGAGTTTAAAGCAACAATGCAGGAATCTTCAACCTAACAAAGACTATAAAGTGTAATAAACCATATTAATAACATAAATAATGAAACTCATTTAATATTATATTTGATATAAATTATATCATAAGGCTTCTGGAAAAATCAAAAATCCATTTTTACATGTGAAAATTCTAAAAATCACTGTAATAAATAGGCTTTTACTTAATACAGTAAGTAATATTCATCTAAGTCCAAGAGCATATATCCTATGTAAAAGAGAAAAGTTAGAGGACTTTCCAATAAAATTCAGGGTAAAGCAAGGGTGCCATTATAAGCCCTATTCTTTAATATGGTGCTAGAAATGGTAGCTATAACAGTAATAAAAGAAAGAGAAATTAAGGGAATGAGCATAGGCAAAAATGAAACGAAATTGTCACTTTTTGCAGGGGATACTATCGTATACATGGATACTTATAGAACCTTTTAGTTGAAACTAAATCAGTTTAAAACTAAAACTATCAACTAAAAATCAGTTGAAAGAATAACTTCTGTTAAATTGAAGGTTATAAAGTAAATTCACATTAATCATCAACATTCTGATATGTTATCATCAAAACCCAGGAGAGCTAGAAAAAGTCATTCCACTCAAAATAACTACAAAAGCTATAAATATTGGGTAGTGTATCTATCAAGATTCACCCAGGAATCATAATTCCATTCAAAGAAACACCCCTTGCAGAAAGACGGATCAAAGTAATTGGAAAAATACTCTCAGCAGTAGGCAAAGTCCATATAATAAAAATGACAAGACTCCCTGAGTTAATTTACTTATTCAGTGCTGTACCAGACTACTAAAGGATTATTATATAGATCCAGAAAAAAAAAGTGAATTCCACATGGAGGAACAAAAAGAATCTCAAGGATAATCTCGAAAAAATAGAAAAGAAGTGGCTCAAGGATAATCTCAAGATTATCTCAAGGATAATAACGAAAAAAATAGAAAAGAAGTGGCTCCATCAGTAACAGATCTCAAAATGTACTATAAAGCAGTAAAAATTAATATACTGGTTAAAAATGTCTAATTATGGCTAACTTTTGTATACAGTGCTTCCTATGTGCCAGCCACTATGCTAGTAAGTGCTTTACAAATATTATCTCATATTCTTACAACAATTCTGGGAGGCTAGGTGCCACTATTATCATCTCCATTTTACAGATGAAGAGATTGAGGCAAACAGAGGTTAAGTAAATCATTTGCCCAGGGTCACAAAAGCAGGAAGTGTCTGATGTTGTATTTGAACTCTGTTATCCCCAATATACAATATCAGCTTGAATGCTTACTATGACCAGGTGGCCCAGTCCATTTCCTTGTTACATAACTGATTCTTGGAGATTTTTTCTTTGAGTCCTTTAAGAAATATGAAGTCATCAACATTATATTAGTAACTTTATCAGGAACATAATGAAGACTGTCTTCTTCAGGTACAAGAATTGCACAAATTTGAAGGGAGTTGTGCAATAATATTGAAATACTAAATACCTGACTATGCTCTAGAGAGACAGAAATAGCACTGACACAGCCTGCAGCACAGTACTAGGTCTAGGGTAGCACTACTAAAAGCAACCATCCCCACAAGAAGTATTCATGGTTTTCATTTAACAGCGTTCTAGCCACTACTGAGACCTTAGTTGCACAGATAACAAATATGTTAGTTAGGCCAGGTATAAGAAGTTGGAGGCAGAGCATAGCACTGCACCAAGCGGGAACTCAGAGCGTGGGGAAACAAAAACCAGATGCCCTAGTGAAAGGTCTGTGGCTCCTAGACTTCTATGCTCTCCCCTGCTTACTTAAGCCATGGAAACAAGAGTGGATACTGGTTAAAATGTCTATACCTTTCTACATGATGGATAAGATGAAAGGATAGCTGGAAAGTGCTTCCCTAAATAATCACTCTGGTGATCCTGGGAGTAGGGAAAGAGATTTGCTAAACAATTTAATGCTATATTCATTTTTTAATTCACTCAGTAACCATACTCTAATCTATAAACTATTTGAATTTCTTTTAGTTAAATGAAGTTGGAAGAAAATACATTGATAGGATAGCAGAAATTGTGTTTTGATACGATTAAGAAATCATATATGATAATATTCCTTATTGTTATATATTCGTTACATTTTAAACCCTAAAACCCTTCCACAGGACTATAGGGGAAATCCACACATGTTGGGGTTGATGTCACGGTAGCTCTTAAGTCAAGAGCACCATCTGCTGGCTCGTGCAGAAACTGTACTGAAAAGCAATTACAGAAGAGAGAGGTAAGTGACATGGTGAATACTTTTCTGTTTACTTCCAATGTCCTTAATAGGACAAGTCTTTCTGCATAAAGTAGTTACACTCTTACATAATTCTATCTTTCAAAGTAAAGGGAATGAAAAAATTAAAATTATGGCCTATAAATTCAATAAGTACTTATTAAAAGCCTATTACATGTCAGACACTGTGATAAGCACTGGGGATCCAAAGATGGACAAAAACTAGTCCCTGTGCTCAAGAAACTCGGCCTAATAGGGGAGACAACATGCCAAAAAAAAAAAATACACACCAACAAGATATATGCTGAATAAATTAGAGATAATCTTGTAGGGGGACATTAAGGAGGACCAAGAAGATTTCATACAGAAAGGATATTAGCAGAGCCTTGAAGGAAGCCAGGAGATGGAAACAACACAGCAAGATAGCACTTAGCCAGTAAAAAGCAAGTAGGGAGATGGAGCAAGGAACTTAGGGTCACGAGATCATATAGTAACTCAGACCGATATTTAAAGATGACCTATTTCATATAAATATGGCCCTGACTTTGTGGATATATGGCAGGGCTTTAAAACCAAAATGATAACTTTACAGTTACATATCCTAAATTATGGTGGTTAGATGGTTTAAAAATATTTAATACTTACTATTTCATTTTTAAAAGTGAACCTAAAATGGCATCAAAATACTTTTTAAAAACAACAATACCAAAGGAAGATGAGTTCAATAAATACTCTCAACTGACTGCTTAACCCACTAACATGTTGACCTCTGTTCTTTTCTAACTTTAAAGGAGGCTAGGAACATCAGGAGTGAGACTTCCACGAGCAGTCTGTACAGCAATCAAAGGGACCACATACTTCTTACACTTATCAGCACAAATGAATTTTTTTTATTGAGTTTATACTTGTTACATTAAAAAAAGATTTTATTCTTTTCAATCTGCAAACATCCATTCTCTCCCTTACTCGAATTCTACCCCATCCCACCCCTGTCCTTACTGAGAGTGAAAGAAAAACAAAAGCCTTGTTACAAACAAGTATAGTCAAAGAAAACATTTCTACATTGGCCAAGTCCAACAAACCACGTCTTATTCTGCATTGAATAGAACTTCCTATGAAGAGGTGGGTAGAATGCTTCATTAATCCAGCTCTGGAGTTGTGGTTAATCATCATGCTGATAAAAGTGTTCCTAATTCTTTCAAAGTTGTTTGTCTTTACCATATTGTTTCCCTGGCTATGTTTACTTCACTTCATGAGTTTATCTCAGGTTTCCCTGAAACCATTTCATCATTTCTTATAGCACAACAGAACTACATTACATTCATATATTGGAACTTGTTCATCCATTGCCCAATATATGAACACCCCCCTCAGATTCCCACTGATTGCCAAATCAAAAGAATTAGAAATATTTTTGTATATTCTTAGTTTGTTTTGCTTAAGACTAATCTCTCTCAATCTATGACCTTCCTTCTAATTCTCCCTTTTCCCTACTGAATGAATCATATTTTAGCGTCTAATTCTATGTGTACTCTCCTCTTTTGATTCAAGAGTCAACAGCTTCCTCCCACTCTACTCCTTATTTGTATATATGGTTTGGACTCTGATTACATGAGATTACTTTTTACATCCTTCCTTTCTCAGTATATTCCTCTCTTTTTTTCCATTGCTCCCTTAAGAACATTAAGACATTAACAGAAGCACTCCCAGAGCTGTTCTCTAAGTAGACTTCATGACATCTAAAGATGAAAAAATCAGAAGACATATGCATCATTCCCCTATTTTTTAATGTAAGAATTTCATTTTTGTTTAGTCTTTTATGACTGTTCATTCATGTTTGCCTTTTTATGTTTCTCTTCATGTCTATTTAAACTTTAACATTTCTATAAAGCTCTGTTCTTTTCATTATGGACTATTTTCTTCCCTATGGATTATGCTTTGTTCTGTAAACCTATACTCTCTTCTGGAAAACTGTGTTCCAATCTTTACCCACCTTTATAGGAGTAGTGGCTAAATTAAATATGGTCTTCCTCACTGTACTTGAATCGTTTCAGGCTCCTTGCAGTAATTTTTCTTCAAACTCTAGGTTCTGGATTTTGGTTATGTTATTGAGGGTTTTTACTTTGAGGTTTCTAATTGCTGTGGATGTTAAGATTTTAGCTTCTTTTTCTGGTCAACATATTCACCTAGTCTAATGATTTCAAATTTTTCTCTCCTCAAATCATTTTTTCAGATCAAAATACTTTGTTTTCTTCTTCTATTTTTGGTCTTTTGATTTCTAAATATTTCTTATTATCTCATGGAGTTGTTGGTTTCTATTCGGTCCATTCTAATTTTCAGGGAGTTTGTTTCCTATGTAAGATTTTATAACCTTATGCCAAGCTTATAATTCCCTTTCAAATTCTCTTCTATAGCTCTTATTTCTTCTCCAAATTTTTTCCTTAAGAAGTCTCATTTCATTTCTAAAAACATTTTAAAATTTACTTCATCTCTTCTCAGGAATTCTATTTGAATCTGTGCCTAAGCTGTGTTCTTTGAGACTTTGCTTAGAGGTGTTTTAGTCAAGTTTGTCTTAAGCATCTGTCATCAGTTTTCTCATGGTGGGATTCTTTGTCTCTTTTAGTCCACTTTCTGACTTCAGCAATACTGAGTCCTGTCCAGTGAGGCTGAGGCTTACAAGCTCCTAGTGCTTCTGAAGCAGTGTGATCCACAGCATGATGGTTGCCCCACCCAGTTTGAATTTTTCAAGTTCCTAACTGGTTCTGAGCAAGCATAGATTACTGCTGACACAGTCACTATTGGCCAGCTGGTGGGTCAGAGTAAGAAAACTGCAGGCTCCCTTTGGGTCTATCCTGTCCTGCTTACCCACTGTAGGCTTCAGATGGGGCTAGAGGCTGGAAATGAAACTCCACTCTGCTCCTGAGATCCGGGTCACACTCCTGGTTTTTTTTTTGGTTTCTATACTCAATCCTCTCACTGCATGGCACAGTATCTGTTCTCACATCCTTGGTCAAATGTTTTCTCTTCAGTCTACCTTGGGTCTGTGAATAAGAACTAGGTAGGAGGTAACAAAACTGAGTGGCCCCTGTTCCTGAAGCCTGCAAAGCTGGGATACCTCAGTATGGGTGAGGGATCAAATCTTACCTTGGTACAGCCTTTCCCTGCACTGGAGTGCTTCTGCACACAGCATACCTGTAACCAGAACTGTCCTTGGTGACCAGAGACCTATCTTCCTATGAAGATATGGGCTAAAAACATGACTCACTGACTTTTTTAAAGAATCTTCCCCTCAAGAATGAGTCTAATGTGTTTTCTAGATCTGTTTTGAAGGGAGTTTTGGGGGCAGGAAGGAGTTTGGCTATATTTCCATCTATCTCTCTGCTCCATGTTTCTGTTATACTTTCAAAGAAAACAGAGGAAGAAAAGCGACCAAAAACCCTTTGTCCTGTTTTTATAATGTAAATGATACGGACAGAAGAGGATAGTTCCTCATTTTCTAATATACATGCAGTTAAGCAAAATAAATTGCCATACTAGGTATGTCCAAAAACATATCTCAACTCCAATGTATTCTACAACTTGAGTCCATTACTTCTCCATCAGGAAGTTGACAGCATTCATCATCATCAGTTCTAATTTTTGCTGGTCATTGCACTGTTTAGAATTAAGCTTTGCAGTGTTGTTTCTCACATGCAACCCCTCTTTGGTTTTTCTAAAACCATTTGTTTCTATAATTTCTTCTATTAAAATAATTTCCATTGTATTGTTCTACTATAATGTGTTCAATCATTCCCCAGTTGATGGGCATTTTTTTCCTTTCACGGATAACACCTGGACTCATCATACTGTAAATTTAATATAGATAATTAAAACAATACTTTCAAACTCTGAAGGAAATCCTAATGATGTAGGGAATATGAGCAAAATAGAACCTTTATTAAATATTTAGTGAAATAGTAACCTTGCAAATGTTTAAGAATGCCACAGTATTCAAAGAGTGAAAATAATGACCAGATATTTCATTCTAGCAATTCCATAAAAGGACTTCATACTAAATTTATAATGAAAATGAAAAAAGGGCCTCTATTCTAAAACATCCTGAGCATCTTTATGTAAGAGTAAAAATGCCAATCACACACACACACACACACACACGCAAACATATTGATAGGAAGATGGCTGAATAAAGTATGACACTACTAATGCAAAACAATCATGCCATTAATTAGGAAATACAAAACAAAAAAAGCAATATGAAACAGCCCATATCAAGTGCAATTAGAAGGACCATAAGTAGACTGAAAGCAACCTTCTTTTGAAATATAGTTTATCAGTGTGTTTACATGATACACATCATTCTCAACAGGTGGTGAGGTTCTTTAGATGCCTTTGTGAATGACACTCATTGCAGTGAAAATCTCAAATTTCAAAATACTGAAGAGCCTCCTAAATGAGACATACAATCACTTTAGATTTTGGCCTAATTATTCACACAGGAAAAACAAAGCAGATAAAAAAAATCTGTTGTCTGGAATATGATATAAAAATTAGATGGCCTATATATACATATATATATATGTACACATATTATGGAGAGAGAGGGAGATGGATGTGTGTTTATATATGTGTGTGTGTGTGTGTATGGAGAAAGGGAGGTGTGTGTGTATGGGGTAGTCCCAAAAGTCTTAGTGAAGTTCTAAGGTTATTTAAACTTAAAACTGCACTAAGACTTCTGGAATACTTTGTATGTTTAAAAGACTGACACTGCAAATAGATAATCAATGGGGTCAAGAGATAGGATGAAAAGGTAAAGGTAGCACAGACTCAGAATCCTAAAGAGGGATACAGAACAAAAAGAAAAACTGTTTGCTTTATGTTGCAATTTTGTGTGGTTTTACTTCTTAAAATGTTAATGATTTTTATTTTGCAGTTTGATTACTAATGACAGATAATTTATAATTTTTAAATGGTTAAAAAGGATCAGGACTCATTGGGTCAAAGTACTTAATTATAAGATTCTAGAGTTCAAAGGAAGCTTGGCTGCCATCTAGTCCAACCCATACCTTAACTTGCAGGGTACAATATAAAGTGGTGCCATCATTCTCAACCTATTTGCAGCATCTGAAACTGTTTGCTGTACTTTCCTTTCTGTTTTTTTTTTTAATACTGTTCTCTCCTGGTTTTCCTTTTACTTAGCTGATCACGCTTCTCCTTTGCTCAATCTTCATCTGTGACATTTCCACTAACAGCAAGTACAATACAAGGTTCTGTTCTGGGCCTCTTTTCTCTACCTTTTCTTCTTTGGCTATCTCATCATATCCCAGGGTCTAATTATCATCTCGAAGCAGAAAACTTCTAGATTTATATATCCAACCACAGGCTCTCCCCTGAAATTCAGTTCCATATCACATAGCATCCACACTACCTAAAAGGCATTTTAACTGTATTTCCCCATAGGTTTGTCATGTAGATAATAGAATCCGTTATCTTTTCACCTTCCTGAAACCATTGTTCATTAGACTGTTCCTATTACTGTACAAGACACAATTCCTTCCAGTCACTCATGTCCCCAACCCCTGTGCAATCCTCAATTACTCACTCTTACTTCCAACTTCCAATCAACTGTCAAAGCTCATCAATTGTCTCTCTACAAAAGATGGACTATTTCCCATTTTCTTCACCCATGTAGCTCACACCTTAATTCAGGTCCTCATCCCACTTCTCACTCACACTACTGCAAACAGCCTACTATTTGGTTTCTTTGTCTTAAGCCTCTTCCTACTCAAGTCAATCTTCCACATATCCAGGGATTTTCTTAACTCATAGTTCTACACAATGAATTCCAGTGGTTTCTTAGTGCCTCTAGACAGAGGTGGGGAACCTAGGATCTCAAGGCCACATGTGGCCCTCTAAGTCCTCTAAGAGCAGCCCTTTGACTGAATCCAAACTTCACAAAACAAATACTTTTATTTTTTCCTTTTGTGTTCTGTGAAGTTTAGATTTAGTCAAAGGGCTGCTCTTGAGGACCCAGAGATCCACATGTGGCTTCAAAGTTGCAGGTTTCCTACCCCTCCTCTAGAAAATAACCATCTCTGACATTAAAAGTTCTTTATACTAGGGGCCTTCTTACCTCTCTAGTATACTTAACACGTTACTCCTCTCCATGCACTTTGATCCAGATAAAAGGAATGTTCTGGACCAGGTCTGTCTCAAGCTGGTCCACTAGCTTAAGTTACACATTGTAATGGAATGAGATACTTATACCCATTCAATGGTTAAAAGGTTTACTTAGCCATACCACAAAAAAGATACTCAATAAGGGGGAAACACTTAGCTTGGGTAGACAGATCACCTTTCATTTACATACAGAAACAAATCTGGTTAGCAAATGTGCTAAATCCCCAAGAATTGGGAGTCCAGTTTTCTTATATTCTTAGGTGACTAGGAAGCTATCTTAACTTGGAGAAGCTGCATCAAAAGCTAGACAACTTGACCTCAGCCTACTTGCCAATTAAGTCTTGGGGATAGTTCCCTTGCCTTTTGGGGCAAGATCTATCCTAATCTACATGGCAAAGTTGGGAGTGGGGGTTGGGACAGGGAGAAATGCTTTAGGAGAATCCTGATAAGATATTGTTCCAGAGTACAATTCTTTATCTTTGAACTCTCTGAACTCCATACCAGAATTGCCCTGTAATCTTAAATCTCCTCATTCAATTACTGATATCTTTTCAGACTGGGCTCACTAGCTGAAAGTCTTCCCAATAACATTCACAAGTTTCTATCTCCATAAGTTTTTTGCAAACATGAGCACTGTGACTTTGAATAAGAGCTCTGCTCTGAAAGATCTTTCCACATTCATTATATTTATAGGGTTTATCTCCAGAAAGAATTAACTGATGTTGAATTAGAGGTCACTTTTCATGAAAGGCTTTTCCACATTCATGTTTCTCTGCAGTATACATTCACTTGTCACTTAAGAAAAAATTCTCAAGTACAACTTTCATAAGAGTTTGTATTCTCTGATACTGTGTAAATTGTGAGCTCCAGTGGAAACTATTCCCACATTCATGAAATTTCTTTCCAGTTTGGAGTCTCTTATGTCCAGTAAGATGTGAGGTGGTATGGAAGGCGTTTTCACAATCACTACATTCAGAAGGCTTCTCTCCAGTATGAATTCTCTAATATTTCAGTAATGTATGTGCTGTTGAGGAAAGTCTCTCTGCATCTATAACATATATAGATATTTTTTCTCCTGTATGAATTCACAGATGGCATATGAGTTGAGAGAATAGTCAAAGACCATTGACAATTATTACATTTATTTTTTTCCAGCATGAATTCTCTGATGTCGATTAAGATTTAATTTGCAACGGAAAGCTTTCTCGCAACTGTTACATTTATAAGGCTTCTCTCCAGTATGAGTTCTCTGATGTATAGTTAACTGTGAACTCCATCGGAAGGCCCTCCCACAATCACTACATTCAAAAGGCTTTTCTCCAGTATGAATTCTCTGGTGTTCACTAAGGTATGTCTTATTGGGGAATACTTTCCCACAATCATCACATTTAAAAAGTTTCACTCCAGTATGCAGTCTTTGATGCTGAGTAAACTGTGAGCTCCATCGAAAGGTCCTCCCACAATCGTTACACTTATAAGGCTTCTCTCTTGTATGAGTCCTCTTATGTTGAGTAAGGTATGTGTTACTAAGAAACGACTTCCCACAATCAGTACATGGATACAGTTTTACTCCAGTATGTAGTCTCTGATGTTGAGTAAACTGTGAGCTCCAGCGGAAGTTCTTTCCACACTCATTACACTTATAAGGCTTCTCTCTGGTATGAGTCCTCCTATGTTGGGTAAGGTATGTCTTATTAAGGAAGGATTTCCCACAATCATTACACTTATATAACTTTACTCCAGTATGCTGTCTCTGATGTTGAGTAAACTGTGACCTCCAGCAGAAGTTCTTTCCACACTCATTACATTTATAAGGCTTCTCTCCAGTATGAGTTTTCTGATGTTGAGTAAGGTATGAACTCCAGTGGAAGACCTTTCCACAGTCATTACATTCATAAGGCTTTTCTCCAGTATGAATTCTCTGATGTTCAGTAAGATATGTACTGTCAAGGAAGGTCTTTCCACATTCATAACATTTATAGGTTTTCTCTCCTGTATGTATTCTTAGATGCCGAGTAAACTGTGAGAGCCAGCCAAAGGCCTTTCCACAATCACTACACTTGTAAGGTTTTTCTCCAGTATGGATTCTTTGGTGTTCAACAAACTGTGAGCTCCAACAGAAGACCTTCCCACAATCATCACATTTGTAAGGAGCATCTCCAGTATGAATTTTCCGGTGTACAGTCAACTGTGAGCTCCATCGGAAGGACTCACCACATTCATGACACTCATAAGGTTTCTCTCCAGTATGAAGTCTTTGATGTCGAGTAAGATGTAATTTGCTACGGAAGGCCCTATCACAATTGTTACATTTATAAGGTTTCTCTCCAGTATGAGTTCTCTGATGAAGAGTTAACTGTGAACTCCATCGGAAGGTCTTCCCACAGTCATTACATTCATATGGTTTCTCTCCAGTGTGAATTCTCTGATGTTCACTAAGGTATGTTTTATTGGGGAATACCTTCCCACAATCATCACACTTAAAAAGTTTCACACCAGTATGCAGTCTTTGATGCTGAGTAAACTGTGAGCTCCATCGAAAGGTCCTCCCACAATCACTACATTCAAAAGGCTTTTCTCCAGTATGAATTCTCTGATGTTCAGTAAGATATGTCCTATTCGGGAATACCTTCCCACAATCATCACATTTATAAAGTTTCACTCCACTATGCAGTCTTTGATGTTGAGTAAACTGTGAGCTCCAGCGAAAGGTTTTTCCACAATCACTGCATTCATAAGGTTTCTCCCCGGTGTGAGTTCTTTGATGTTGAATAAGGTATGAACTTGAGCGGAAAGCCTTTCCACAATAATTACATTCATAAGGTTTCTCTCTACTGTTAACTGTTTGATCAACCATGTGTGTGTTCCAGAAGGCCTTGGTATATTCATGACTTTTATGGAGATTTTCTCCAATAGGAATTCTGTGATGAGAAATAATGAATTGAACTGTGATTGCAGGCTTCCATACATGAATTATATTCTTGTGATTTCTAAACTACTGAAAACATCTGAATAATAAACCTGAATGAATTTTCACATTCATTACATTTAGAAAATTGATCTTTTGATAATGATCTATTAACTAATGCTTAAGATCAAATAATGTCTGAAATTCTACTTATGCCTATTATATTTATGGAGAATTTCTTATACAAGTATCGACTAAGAAAAATGGATTGAAGTTAAAAGTCTGAAGAGTCTTAAATTTGTTAGGAGCTTTCCTTTAGATGATTTATTTTACTTACCTAGAATATTTTTCCTCATGGTTCTGCTCCTGCTTCTCCAAATTGACATAATATTTCAATGTTTCTCCCAATTTAAAGACATAGGAACTATCCCTTCTAAGTCTTTTCTCTGTTAACTGTTTAGCTGCAGGCCCAGTCACCCAATCTGAAAGAAAAAAAACAAATGTAAATATTTTCTGCTAAATTTGGAAAGAAAATATAGTAAACTGTTTTCTGACTTTGCCATCAAGAAAATAATCAACATTTATTTTTTCATATATTGCTATATTTGCTAAAATGTCATTTAATATTTTTGTACCAATATTTATCTCTGCTTTTTGTCTTATTATGAGGATCACATATGCTTAGAAAAAGAAATTCAGTGGAGTCCTTTTCTTTCTGTACTACTGGAAATTTTAGAGTATGGACTTCTAAAATGATCAGAACCAAAGCACATACTGGGTTTTGTTTTGCTTTGAGACAGCTAATTATGGTTTGTTCAATTTCCCTTTGAGATGACTTCTACTAGTTTGCAATTTTCTGGCCATCAGTACTTTTGAATTACATTTCTCATTTTAGTAGAAACATAGAGAAATCTTTCATATAGTTTTTAATAGTCTGCAATTCTTAAAGGCTTTTTTCTCCATATCCTTGAAACATCTGTCCTTAAAGAAAAAGCTTTTGGTGTTATATATTTGTATTATTTCCCTATATATACTGGATAGAAAACTACTATATGTTATTAAATTTTGTTGTTTTACCTCAAATGATAGCAACCCTTCTCATCTTTTCACTTTTAGCACAAATGCTTTTCACTTTCATGTAACTGAAATCATCTGTTTTATCATCTATGATTGCCATTCTTTGCCTAAAATTCACCCTGAACCAATACTGTAAAACACACTACCTGGTCTGGTTCTTTTCTATTTAATATGATTCTAAAATTAAGGTTTGTTGCTGGAGGGGATGAAGAAAAACAGGGATGCTCATGCAGTGTTGGAGAAATTGTGAACTGATCTATATATTGTGGAGAAAAATTTGAAACTATATCCAAAGGGAATAAAAACACCACTACTAGGTCTATACCTCAAAGAGATGAAAATGAAAAAGATTTGTATATACCAAAATATTTTAAGCAGCTTTTTTGGTGGTGGTGGTTAAGAATCAGAAACTGAGGGGATGTCTCTCAACTGGAGAATGGTTAAAAAAGTTGTGGTATATGATTGTGATAGAATATCATCATGCTGTTGAAAAATGATGAGCGGGACAATTTCAGAAAAAGTGAGTAGATTTATAAGAACTGATGCAAAGTGAAGTGAGCAGAACCAGGAGAACATTGAACATAGTGACAACAATATTATAAAAACGATCAACTGTGAAAGACTTAGCTACTCCAATCAGTACAATGATCCAAGGAATTCCAAAGGACTTATGATGAAAAAGGCTATTGACCTCCTTAGAGAGAACTGATGAACTCTTGAGTACAAACTGAAGTATAATCTTTTTCACTTTATTTTTTTTTCCCTTTTTGGGGAGGTCACCATGGCTAACACAGAAATGTTTTGCATGATTTCACATGTATATAGGTATCATATTGTTTACCTTCTCAGTGGATGGGGAAGGGACTGAATGGAGGGAGAAATCTGAATTCAAAATTAGAAAAAAAAAGGTTAAATCATAAATTTTTTAAAAACAAAAATAAAAGTTTTGAAATTCTAACCTAATTAAGTCCAACTTCAAGATTTTCCCAACAATTCTTTTCAAATTGTGAGTTCATATTCAAATAACTTTTGTTCTCAGGTTTACCAAAAATGTATAGTTGAGAAGGATTGTTATCAAATTAATCTTTTACCTACCCCATCCTACTGAAATACTTTTGTAATTTTTAAAGTGTCAAATGATTTACTTAAAGGTAGAGAAGTGCTATTTCCCTCTTTCATCTCTAGCTTTAAAAAAAACTTCCCTTGAGATTTTGGTCCTTTTATTCCTCCAAATAAACATTATTACTTGGTATGCCTCTATAAAATACCCCCTCGGTTGTTTGGCAGGAGTGATAAAGTTGTGAATTAATTTATGTGGTAGTCTCATTTTTATTATATAGGGTGTCTCAAAATTTTTTAGTATAGTTTTAAAATTTAAATAAAGTTAAAATTTCACAAAGATTTCTCCAACACCTTGTATAGCAGTGGTCAAGCATATTCAGCCTGTCAACAAATAAAGATCCAGTCTAGGGGAGAGAAGGGGGAAAGGGTGAGGGAGAGAAAGGGAGAAAGAAAGGGAGGGGGGAGAGAAGAGAGAGGGAGGGAAGGAGAGAGAACAGGTCTTGAATGTGCCTTATTGACCGACTCTCAAATACTTAATGAGTTTTGTAGTCATTTTCAGAAATCTCTAACTTCTGAATTTTATTATTGCTATAAAGAAGTGCTCTTTGTAGATTTATTTTGTAACCTATCCTTTTTCTAAAGACGTTAATTAAGTTTCTTTGTTGAGTTTCTGATGTTTTCTATATAAACCATAATTTCACCATTAGACAGGGACAGTTTTTACTCTGCCTATTTTTAATACTTTTAATTTCTTGCTGCTATTGCTTTATTTTTATCATTAGAGTTCCAGTATTAGGTCAAATAACAGCAGAGAAATGGGGTATCCTTTCTCCATTCCTGGATTTATTTGGAAAATTTCTAGTGTGTCCTCCATTGCATACCAAGATAGCTTTTGGCTTATACTTATGTTAAAAAAAAAAAGGCTTTTATGCCTCTGTTTTGTGGGATATTTAGCTTAAGAAGGTGTTATATCTTGTCAAAGGTTTTATCCACATCCATTAATATAATTGTCAATTGCGTGATTTTGTGATAATATGATTGTTTTGCTAATATGCAATATCTCTGTAATTCTGGTATATATACAGCTTGATTATGATGAATAATTTTTAGAAATATCACTATCATCCTTTCAGCATAACTAAATTTTTTTGGACAATTCAATATTCACCAATGATAAGTCATCTAGAATTCTATTTCTTTCCTTTATCCTTCTCTGGTTCAGTTGGGTACTGAGACTACAGTTATATCACAAAGGAAGTTAAGTAGGTTTGTCTTAATAGTTCTAAGAAATGGTGAATTTGATGATTTATGGAAGCATGGGAAGACAGGAACTAATAAGAAGTAGGCTGAAATAGGAAAAAAAACACTAAATAAAATGGAAATGGAAAGCACAACCATACAAAAACAATAAAAAGTGAAAGCCATGGAAATTTTAACTGAAAAATTCAAATTCTATTTTTTAACTGATTATATGTGTATTGATTTCATATTGTATTTGATTCTATACCTATTTAAGTCCCCTTTCTATGCCCTTGAGTTTAGCTCAAGGACTTAGCTTTCCCTCTGAATTAGCTCAAAGTTATAATTAAAAGTTATCTTTCATACTGGTAGCCTCTGGACAGCTATATCTATTTGTTATCTCTAAGCCCAACATCTTGGTATCTTGGTACCATCCCCAAAAGACATATTGTCTGTCCTTGCCTGCCCTTGTACAATTAATTAATTAATCTCTTCTAAGGAGACAGCAAGTCTGGTAGTTTTGACCACTGAAGCCAAGATTACAAGATGCAGATGGGTCTCATAAAACAATTAGCATAGCTTTCCAGTCGGTAACTGCTAGTCTTACTAATAATAAATGGATCGTGTTTTTGCTCAGAACTTTGTGTCTCAGAGTTCTCTGCCAACACTTGAAAACCCTACCTACACTAGCCACTTCAATTCCTTTTTTTCTCATTACCTTATTGACACTATAATCTAGTTTCTGACCCAAGCATCGTCTGCCAAATTTAACAGTCCTTTCTCAATCATCCTTCTTGACCTCTTTGCATTGTTTCACACTACTCACCACCATCCTCTGCTAGACAATTTCTTCCCTTTTTGGGTTTTCATGATATTCTCTTGGGTCCTCTCCCTGTCTATTCACTCCTAAATTTCTTTTGTTGGTTCAACAACCATGTTTTGCCCCTAAACTGCGGGTATACAAATAATCTCTGTCCTAGGTCACTCACTTGGTAAGTCAATCAGTTCTCAGGGTTCAATTATCCTCAATGTCGACAACTCTCAGATCCCTCTCTCTGTCTCTCACCTCCTCCCCTCAACCTGTCCATCCTGTCCCTGTCCACCCAGTCTCTTACCTGAGGTTCAGTCCCACCACACTGGATGTACTATAAGTAACTTTATTTCAAAGAGCAAAACATCTTATTATCTTTTAATCAAAAGCTACCCTTCTTTTAAACTTCTGTCACAGCTATTATCATCCTATGACCTTTCTATTCACCCAGGTTTACAACTTCATTGTAACTGTTGATTCTTCATGACTTTCCAGCTCCTCATGCATACAATCAGTTGCAAAACCTTATTTTTTCTAAATTCACACTCTCACACCTCCTCCTTTTTATCTGCTCACACATATACCACCCTAGTGAAGAGCTTCACCATCTCTCACCTAAATTGCAATAATCTCCTAAATATTTTTCCTGCTTTATGTCTCTCTCAAAACTGTCCTCTACAAGGTTTCTCAAATGGTTTTCTTGAAGCACAAATCTGGCCTTATTGTCCCCTTAACTCCAGTCCTTAAACTCCAGTAGCTCTTGATTTCTACTAGGATGAAAAAAAATCCTGTTTTGCCTTTAAAGCCCTTCATAACCTGTCCTTATATCTTTTCAGCCTTAATACACAATGTTTCCATTTTTGTACGCTGTAATTTAAGCAAACCAATTTTATTTCTCCTCAAACATGGCACTTCATCTCCCACCTCCACACCTTTGCTATGGCTGCCATCCCCCTACCCCTACCTTCTTTTTTGTCTTTCCTAAAACCTTAGACCCAGTGCACTCTGAAGTCCACAGATTGAACAACAATGGGTCCTGCCCAAGCTTCAGTCAACGGCTATTTTTGGACCCTCCTGGCTTAGAGTGAACTTCAACAGTAACTGTTTCTGGTTGAAACAATAACCCTGAGGGTTCTGTCCCTCCCAGTTTGATTTATTTATGAATTTTACTTTCCATTTGAGGGAGCCATCCCCTGACTACTTTTTAACGAGACCTATTCACTGAATAGGCATTATCTCACTTTTAGTGAGTACCTGAAATGGCCTTAGTCTAAAAGGCCAAGGTCTCCTATTGCATCCTGTGCTGTCTCCAGTCATCTTGATGAATACCTAGTCACTGGATCTAGATGGCTCAGGAGGAGAAAGTGAGGCCTTGCACAGACCTCTTCACTCAAAACAAAGTAAAGTGCAAGTCATGTCATCATTTCTCTGATGTCAAGGTCCTTTTCAAAAACAAAGGATGAATACAACAATATCCCCCTACCTCCACCTCTACCTTAGAATCCCTAGTTTGCTTTGATCCAGATGACATGCTATTTCTATATGAAGCCTTTCCTGATCATGCTTCCACCACCTCAGTGGGCTATTTAACCAATTAGGGCCTTGGTTTCCTGATCTGACAACGTGGGAATCAGACCAGATAACTTCTAAGGTGTTAAATAAATGCTTGCTCATTGTAATAGAGGTAGGAATGAAAAGTCAAGAACAGCAAAGTTTTTTTTTAAAGGTAGGAATAAACCGGGTGTAGCAACAACAAATTTCAAACTCTATTACAAAAAAAAAGTCAATGAAACTATTTGGTACTGCTTAAAAATCAGAACAGGCACATCAATTTAGGGTGTGTGGGTGTGTGTATGTGTATCTGTGTGTGTGTTTATGTGTGTGTGTGCACAGACAGAATGCCTAGTAGTGTTTGATAAACCTTCAAAAAGAACTACTATTCAACAAAAATTACCAGGAAATATGAGGGAAAAAAAACAGTTTGGTGGGAAAATAGTTTAAAGAAGTTCAGAATTCTAGGTCATGTGAACAATAAATAGCAAACATTTTTTCCAGTCTGTAATAATTTTGAAACATTGCCCAAAAGGAAGAATTACGCACCAGATGTCGACCAATTACAGAACAAATCTCCAGAACAAGAAAGAACTCTTACAAACTGATTGCCTCCTCATGTGCTAACCCCAGAGAACATTAATCCTGAAAGATGCACTCTGTACCAGTCCCAAACAGCCTCAAGCTCCTGGCTGCAGGCAAACAGGAACACGTAAATGACACGCAGGCTTGTGTCTGGAATTCATAATGCAATCTCTTCCCTTCTGTAGAGATTATTGGTATAACCTTTAAGGCAGACAGTGACTTGACTCAGTAAAATGAGTGGGGTGAATTGGACAGCTTTCAGCCTGGGGTAGCACTGGGAGAGACTCTCCAGAACCTACCATCACACCTACAAAAGGGAACAGACACTGATTCAGCCCAGGCACAGAAGGAAGGGTAAAGTTACGGTGGAGTAACTAGGCTTAGGAACTAGACTGAGTGGCTGGACTGACTCTGAAGAAAAGGGGAGAGAAATTCAGCTGGAGCTTGCACTGACCCTGCATCAGAAGCTACTAAGGGTCAAGAGTAGTGAAATGTAACTTCCGTCAGCTTTTCAGTAGGGTAGGCAAGTTTGTATATCATAAAAATGGGAAGACTCAGGAAGTACATAACAAGGGAATACAATGAAAAACCAAAGGCCAAAATTGCAAAGATTTTAAGAGGCTAAAACTGAGGCAGATAGAGGTTAAGTATCTGAGGCAGGATTTGAACTTGGGTCTTAACTATTGACCCCGTTCTCTATCCACTGCACCTCTTGGCTGCCTAAGGGAAAACAAGATGCAAACAACTACATATAAACAAAATATATGTAGGATAAAATGGAAATAATTTCAAAGGAAAGGCCTCAGTATTAAGGCATAACAGGAAAGGTTTCTTGCAGAAGATGAAATTTTCGCTGGGACTTAAAGGACACCAAGAAATAGTGATGAGTAGGGAAAGAACTTCAGGCATGGGAGACATCAAATGAAATGGAGTATTTTGTGGGAGCAACAGGAAGGAGATCAGTGTCAGTGAATACCAAAGTATGCGAAGGGGAGTGAGTTGTAAAAAGACTGGAAGGGTTACAAGAGGACAGATTGAATGCCAGAGAATTTTGTATTTTCTCCAGGAAGTTACTGGAACCACAGGAATTCACTGAATAGGAGGAACGATATCGTCAGACCTGTGGTTTAGGAAGATCAATGTAATAGCTGAGTGGTAGACAGATTAGAGTCGGAAGATACTTGAGCTAGGGAGACCAACCATAAGGTTACTTCAACAGTCCAGGTGTGATATGATGATGGCCGGGGAAAGGGTGGTTGCAGGGTTTATATAAGGGATTTTACAAGATAGAATCAACATGATTTGGCTATTGTATATGAAGAGTGTTACAGAATGAGTAGTTGTGAGCCTAAGTGACTGGGAGGATGGTGTCTCCTGCACAATAATGGCAAAGTATGGAAGAGGCAGATAGTAGGTGGAGAACTAGGAGACAGTATAGTTTTGAAAAACTTATCAAGGAGATAAGAATGATCACAAGGCTGAAGGATAAGTATTGAGAAAAGGTTATAATATTTGGCAATTCAAAGATCATTAGTAACTTTTGAGAATGGTTTATGTTCACTGATGTGGTCAAAGACAGAATGACATTGGAAAATTTGTAGGCAATTCAGGGGTAGCAGTAACAGGGAAAAGAAAAGTGAGAGAAGAGGGATCAAAGAAGCAATTTCCTAGAAAAGATGGGATGGAATGGGATTATTTGTACACGTTTATGTTGGCAAGAAGAATGGCCACTTCTTCATGTGATATATTATGCAGGGAGACTGAAGGAAGGTATCTGAGTGATATGAAATGAGGAATGGGAGGAGTTGTAATTTTTTTGCAGTAAAATATGAGTCTAATCATCAAATGATTCATACAAAAGAGAATCCTCACACTAAATTCAAATTTGACCTTAGATACTTACTAGCTCTGTGATTCTGAGAAAGTCACTTGACTTCTGTTTGCCTCAGCTTCCAAAACTATAAAATGGGGATAATTACAGGACCCACCTCACAAGGTTGCTGTAAGGATCAAATATAGTAATTGAAACATAGTAAGGGCTATTGTTAGCTATTATTATTACTATGATACATTGAATGTGGGAAAGTCTTCATGTTTAAATCAGATCTTCTTAAATACAAGAGGATTTACAATGGAGAGAAGCCTTATATGTAACATAATATACATTATATACATATACTTTGTATATATGATGTACATGAAATATAACCCAATCTGGAAAATGCCAGGGAATGTGAAAGCTAGAGGGAGATGCAAGAGGAAAACGAGGAAAGATAGATGAGTGAAGTGGATAATCTTAAAATGATTCCTACTG
Source organism: Potorous gilbertii (assembly GCA_028658325.1). Lineage (NCBI taxonomy): Eukaryota > Metazoa > Chordata > Mammalia > Diprotodontia > Potoroidae > Potorous > Potorous gilbertii. Next base: position 147,891,200 of record CM053769.1, read on the forward strand.
GAGAAATTTCTTTGAAAAGTAAGGAATGTGGGAAAGCCTTCAGTCACAACTCAAATTGAATGAACAACAGAGAGTTCACAATGGCAAGAAATGTTTTGAATGTAATTAGTGTGGAAAAGCCTTTAATTACAACTCAACCCTTACTGCCCATTAGAGGTTTTATTATTGTACAGAACAGAATGAAAGTAGTGAAGACGGGAAAGAATATCCACAGTTCAAGCATCAGTGTCCACATTGCAGAAAGGCCTTATGAAGCATAATCCTATGAACATGATAAATGTGTGAAATTCCTCAGTGAAAGGTAAAGCATTCTCAGAAAAAAGTTCATTTTGGAGAAAAGCCTTTTAAAGGTCATGAATACCTGGAAGCCTTCAAGGAAAGACCTAGCCTGAGTGATGCAGACTGAAGGCAGCAAAGCCAAGGTAATGACACTAAGACTACCCCACCAGAGACTATGGAAAGAACAGTCACAAGACATTCAGAGGGGAACAATGAACCAGGCTTGGCCCCTTAAGAATAGCTATGAGAAGACACCTCAATCCCCCCATTGCCAAACCTTAACTGAGGGGGAGGTTCACAGGTATTGAGCAATCTTTATATTTTCAGATTTTCTCTCTCTATGTAGTTAATGGATTTATTGACTATTTTTCTCCTCCTATTTTTCTTCTTAAAATATATTCAAATGTATGGGATGGCTCTCTGAAAGTGGAAGGGATATGATCAAAAATTAGGCAATGTAAAAACAAAAGATACCTAAATTTTATTTCTAAGAACAAAAGTAACAAACATGGTAAAACCTGTAAAAACTCAAACCTTGTTTGACATTGGAGAACTTTTATTGAAGAGAATCTATAAAAATGTAAACAAAATCTCAGAAACCCCTTACACAAACCTTACTAAACATGAAAAGAATTTATACTGAAAGGGTAAAAAAAAAAAAAAACAAGAACCTAGTGAAATACTTATGTTTCTTGGCATTAAAATGTGTTCCCTCTAAAGAATGAAATGGTGAAGTTTCCTTGTTCTTGGACCCCTTTTGTAATTCTCTGCATTTAATTAAGGAATGTGAACAATTTATTCAGAATCATTTATTGCAGTAAGGAACAAATTTAGTTTGTCTTATTATAAGACATTGTTTTATTATTGTTCCTACCTGCTTCATTGACTGGAATATCTCAAATTATACATTTCTATTATTCAACAAATAAATGAAAGAATTCTTGTTTCTTAAAAAAAATCAATATGAAGCAAGGTTCTTAGCTGAGAAGGTTGGGGGAGTGGTGCTACAGGAGGCTTGAGAAAAAGATGAAAACATTTGGAAAAGGTAAATAATGGAACAGTGAGTTCAGTAGAAAGGTTTAAAAGGACTGCCCTGCCACAGAGTAAGGACCCACATGAGATTAGGTAAAAGAAATTCATAGGACAAGGTCAACGGTTTCAAAATTTTCTCAGACTAGTAAGAATAATCCAAAGCTGGGGCTTACCAGGACAAGATCAGCACACAGGATAAGGAGGAAAGGGAATGAAGAAAAGAAGACAGTATAGGGTTAACTTATTTAATATGGAGTCATTATGGGGAAAGGAAGTGAAGGATGACCTAGAAAAAAACCTGAAGGGTAGGATTAGAAGTCACAATGAGAATGAAGAGCAGGGTTTGCAGCTCTAAGATACAAAATATGGAATATTAAAGATGCTCAGATAAAAGGATTTTAGAGTTTGTGAGTACGGAATTGGAACGTCTCTCTCTCTTTCCCAACAAGCAGGCTAGACTAGGATTCCAGTGGAAGGAATGTGATAGAATGTCTTTTCTCTCTTACTAGGGGAGACAGAAGGCAAGATAGTCTAAAGAGTACTACAGAATGGCATTTCTCTCCTACTAGAACGAGTCTGATCCAAAACATACAGATAAAATGAAAGAAATATCCGGCAAAAAGATAAGTCCTTATAAAGAATTACTATAGGAACCAAGAGTCTAAAAATAGAATAGAATAGAAAAAAAGAATGCCTCAAAGTGCAGTAGAACCTCGACTTACAAATTTCATTCTATTCATCATGCTATTGGTTCGTATTGAAAAGCAAATTTTCCCATAGGAAATAATGTAAAGTTGGAGGATCGGTACTACATCCCCAAAAATATTCATATAAAAATAATTATTTATCATTTTAAGTAAGTTTTTTGTCCCTAATGCGCCTGTAACACAATAGCACATGATTAGTACACAACGTAAACCAAAAATAAAATAAATTAACTTGCACTTTACCTTTGAGAAGAGTTGTGGCTGTCATGAGGGAGACAAGAGGGAGGAAGGGTTATTGCTTCTATGAGAACATTGGAGATTTCAACATCGAGAGTACTCTCTTATGCTACTTTCACTAAAAGGAAGACTAACACTACTGCCTTCACTTATTTTTCGATTTTTAGAATCACTTCTATGTTTTGACTCACTGATTTTTTTTCTTTACATTAGCTTCTGACTAGGAATCTATCTAATGACACTTGTTTTTGACATTTTCTCAGAATGTCACAGAAATGTGACATTGTATTATCATTAAAAGTATTTGTGGCTCTCATTACAGCCTTATTTGGGTGATGTTTTTCAACAAAATTCTGACACTTGTACTATGAATTTTTGTTCATCCTGCAAAACAAATTCTGTGTACTTGAGTACTTTGTTAAGAGAACTATGACCCCTATCAAGATCTCTGGATTGCTCCACCTGCTTCCCACCTAGGCGCCCCCTAGTCTGCCTTCTAGTCTGTCTCGTGATAGCCTCCAGGTGTTTCCAGCCTTTGACCCTCCATGGACTTCTCCTCAAGACCCTTCCTAAAGCCCTCTTCTCATCACCCAGGACTACCACCCCCACCCCCACCCCACCACCTCCCCCTCCCCCCCAACCCCTCCTATACTCTTTTCTGTATTTAAGTTCCATCTTGCCTCCATGAAGGCGCTCAGATTCAATCCAGCTCAGACTCTGTCTAGCTGGGATTCTATCTGGCCCACTTGTCAATACAAGCGTTACAAATGCTTAGGTTCTTTAAGAGGCAACCCAGTTTGGTGAATCTTTAATAAACTTTATTTTCTTTGGCTTGAGAGAGAGAGAGAGAGAGAGAGAGAGAACTATGAATCAGTACAACTCTTCTGGAAAGGAATTTAGAATTAGGCAAATAAACTAAATTATACAAATTCTTTCCCAAGAGTTTGCACTACTAGGTTATAAACTCAAGGAAACCACTGAAAAAAGGAAAATCCCCATATACACCAAAATATTACTTTTTGTGATGGCTTAAAATTGGATAAAGATGGCCACTGGGAATAGCTACACAAACTGTGATACACGAATGTAATAGAATATTACCGTGATGTAAGAAATGAATATGATGAATGCAGAGAAAGTACGAAAAAGATCTACATGAACTAATGCAGAGTGAAGTAAAGAAAGCCAAGAAAACAATATACATAATGACTACAACAAGGATCTGTAAAGAACAACCACATACCAAAAAAACTCAGAAGTGAATGGCACAAATTTACAAAGAACAAGGCTGGCTCCAAAGTGTGCTACTTACACATATCTTCAGACTTTGGGGGTATACCAATCAGCTTTGGCTGATTTTTTTTAATCCTTTTTTTTTTTTGGTGTTTAGGAAATATTTGTTATATGGTCTAACTCCCTGAGAGTCAGGAAGGAAATGCTGGGGGAATAAGAATAAGACACCAAGATTTACACTGAGAAACAGCAAGAAAGCCAGTGTACCTGATGACATAGCAATTTAGCATTTAAGAAGGCTGAAAACCAGTTTAAGCAGGGCTTTAAAAGTCAAAAAGATTTTTTTAATAGTTGATCCTAGAGGAAGGCACTTAAGTTTACTGGGAGGGAGAGTAACATGGCAGGCAAAAGTATTTTTGACATGTAAGTGGAAGATGGATTGGAGTGGGGGGAGTCTTGATACAGTGAGTTGGTCTATTGAAAATGTCCATGCAAGAAGTGATGTAAGTCTACAGCAGAGTGGGGGCCATATGAGCACAGAGAAAGGGAAGTATATGAGAGATGCTTTTGGAATAGAAATGTTGAGATTTGGCAACAAACTGATTATGCAGAGTGAATTTCAGAGAAGACTGGAGAATGACATTGACCCTGATTCTGGGAGAATGTATAACTAGGAGGATGGAGGTATAACTCCACACTATTGGAGAAAGAAGTCTCTAAGAATGGAGGATTTGAGGGAAAATATAATGACTTCTTAAGACAGGTTGAGTTTTAGATGCCTAAAAAGGAAAATGGGGAAAAATCTTAGCCATAAACCTTTCTATTAAAAACCAGACATACAAAATCTAAGGAACTGGCCATTTGGATAGTTTTATTACCCCATGGGTACAAAGTCAAAGCATACAAAAAGGCAGTTTTAGAAACAAAATTACCAACACCTAACTAATTCAAAACCTCTAATATATAAAAAATTGTATATGGAAACAACAATGCAACACTATAGACCTATTAAATTAGCAAAAATACTTTACCTATAAAACTGAATAATCTTTTAAAAAGCAAGACAGACAGAAAAAGCAATAAAACTAGTTATGCCTTTTGATCCAGTGATGGCACTATTTATAGAATCATAGCTTCAGAGATTTAGAGTTCAAAGAGATGTCGAGGACCATTAAGTTCAATTTCCTTACTTGATAAAGGAGACTACTGAGCCACAGAGAAGTTAAATGATTTGCCTGGGATTGCACATCTAAACTGTCTGAGAAAAGATCTGAACTCAGACTTTCCTGACTCTAATTCCAGTTCTCTATGGCCCCTCACTGACCCACATTAATAGTAAACCCTAAGGACATTATTGAAAAATACAGGTACTGAAAATACCTGATGCATTATTGAAAAATCTCTATACAAATATTCAGAGATTCTATTTCTGATAACAAAAATCCAGCCTGAAATGACCTATGCTTGAGGAATGGCTGAAAAGATTGTGGATAAGTAAAACCAGATAATTATTATACCATTATCACTGTAATTTCTTAAGAACACAAAACCAGGAAACACTGAGAATGTAGAGAGTGTAAAATGAGAATATACACTCAAATCACAATTACATAAAAATCCAGAACATTAATTCTAGAGAACATGGAGGGAAAAAGATGAAAAGAAAATACAGAGAAAAACAGGCTATTTTCCTTTATTTTAAAATTAAAATTAATACATATATTTAAAAAAAAGAATCATCACAAGAACAAGGCAAAACAAGTTGTTGTTGGGATTTAGATAACCCAAAGTAAAGAGAGAAGAGAAAAATACATCTCTGATTGAAGGAAATTCTTTTGCCAAAACTGAAGGTACTTAAGATAGAAAGATCTTAACAAAAGAGATTTGCAGACAGCTCATGTCAGGCAGACTCAGTTCTGGTCCACTGAATAAGGGCCTTGGGCCCTTGAGGAGGTGTCAGAGTTCAGCATCCTGAACATCTGACACATCCCCTGAAAGACTAGTGAAAATATGGCTTACAATGACTCTCATACAACTGGTTTTCAATAACTCACCTGGAGGGGTGCCCCAAAGTACTTCTGGGTCCTGTATCCAAGGTGTTTCTCCTTCTTCCAAATGGGAGATCACATCTGGTTTCCAAACTGTAAGTCCTACTCATTAGAAATGGAAATGCATGGAAGAAAGAGGTCTGTTATTCTATTACTAGTAACTTATTATGTGCAGTAAAAAGACAATCTAAGGATGATCAAAGGATTGTATAGAGGTCCTCTGAAAAGTTCAATACATTGTACTCCTGAGATATACAGATTTGTCATCCCAAGGAAAATTTGTTTTGACCCACACCCACTAAGAGGATGAAACTTTCTTGTCCTCAGACAGCTGTACTGAAACTCTCGGGAAGAAACTATGACCTGAAGGGACAGAGAATGGCAAAACATAACCTTAGAGGTAACACAAACAGGTGGCCAGTTTCTAGCTGCACACAGTAAAGGCCTTTCACTTGAGATCAAGGAGCAACTTCTGCTCCATCAACAGCCACAAGAAAATTAGCAAACTAGTTTCTAAATAGCAAACACTAATTCTCAAATATTTACCACATAGGAAATTCTGATTTAGTTAGGTATATTTAGAAAGACACCACTATGGAAACAATCTGAGTCACAGGGGAGAGTGTTTCTTACCTAGGAAGACAAGGTTCTTGTAATTCTCTAACATCACATCCTTGTACAACTCCTTCTGAGAAGTGTCCAGGTTTCCCCACTCTTCCTGGGTAAAATGCACAGTCACATCCTTAAATGTCACTGATTCCCTTTGGACCTTCAGGGAATGGCAAATTAGAAAGGAGTTTTAGGGAGTGGTTCAAAGTACCAACTATATACTTTTTATCACATACAAACAACTGTAGCAGCTTATATTATAGGTTGCATGAGTTTGGCTTGAAATACTTTTTTTTTTTAAACAAAAACTGCAAAGCAAATGCAAGAATTTATTGCCATTTTCATGTGAAATAGAGAAAACTAAGAGTAAGAAAGGCTAAGTCGCATAGCACAATAACACCCACCACCTCCTTAAGTGAGCACATATGAATCATATACTACATATATTGTGATAATTTTATAACAGTTTCACAATTAAGTACACAACAGTAACATCTATTATCAAACTCCAAGTATTACTCACTCCTGGGAGGCTACAAAGTCATCACCCTCCAGTAATTATTAAGTATCATTTTAATTAACATTATCTGGTATCAGTTCTTTCTTCTCACACCATTTCATACTAATTCAAAAACACTAAAGGTATGCTGTGGATGATTTTTTATCCTCTAATATTAACAGCATACATTTATATAGCTAATATCTCATCTGACCTTGGTAAGGCTCCTATATTTGTACTGCGGGTATTACTTCGCCTAGTTTGCAAGGGAAAACGGAAGCCCAACGATGTTAAGTCATTTGACTATGAGAGCCCTGGATCCATGTCAACATTCCACCCACTTCACCACAGGGCCCCCCAATTTAATTCTTAAGACAGTTTGCAGCTTAACACCACAGAATCCCATACATAGGCATTCTCACAATGTTAAATTTTAACAATAAATTTAGTCCAAACACTATTATTTGCATTACAACCAGTCTTGACTGTTCTTTCTCCCTAGTTACAAATGGTGGCCAGTTAAGTCTTAACTTTTTTCTCTGCCTTTCCTTTTTTAATTTTACAAATTCGGATGCACAGTTATCTCATCTTCCTTAAAAGTTTGAAATGACTCATTTGGGAATTCAGACTTCCCCTTCGGGGCTCGGGCATAATTCTCAGAAAGAGTAAACTGAACTCACTTTGCAGCCTGGCGCCGTCAGGAATACAGGGGCCATGCCCGCCCCCTGGGACAAGGACAGAGCGCTCAGATGGCAGAGCTGGCAAAGACTAACGACCCAAGACAAGCATTAGCCTGCCTCGCCCCCTCCAGACCCGGGGCACAACCGGCCCTCCCGCGCCACTGCCCCCGCACAGGGAGCTCACGA
>CM053769.1:147899209-147920012 GCA_028658325.1 Potorous gilbertii
TTCCTGACGGCGCCAGGCTGCAAAGTGAGTTCAGTTTGTTCTAGAAGGAATACTTCTTTCTTCTCCTCGGCCTGGGGACTGTCTTTGAGCCGGGCCTTAAATCTCCTGGGGCTTTAGAGGTTCGACCAGATGGTGTCCAAGGTCCTTGTCTGTTTTTACATCTCTTATTCTGTGGTCTTAGCCTTCCTAGAAGGTAGAATGTAAAGTTAGACAAGAACATAGTAATTAAGTAGTCTGAGTGATTGGGTTGAAGTAGAACTAACAGTTTTAGTTCTGTGATCCTCTCCACCCTAGAAGGAAGAATTTAAGGCTGGAGTTGGTCATCATGTACCCCAGTCCCATCATTTCAGAGATGAGGAAACGGCCCTAGGGAGAGAAGTAATATTAGTTATTATTTATGTAGCACTTTAAGATTTACAAAAAATTATCCAGACAGCTCTTTTGGGCCTGACAACATTGTGTGTGGGTGCTACAGGTGCTGTCCATATTCTGTAGATGATATAGCTACTCAGAGATGAAGTCTCATAGCAGGTCTTCCTGACTCCCTTTCAGCATTTGATCCACCAGTTCCATGAAGGGGATTCCCATCAATTGGAGAATTGCAGAATATTAATTTCAGTACATTAATGTAATGGAATACTATTGTTCCTTAAGAAATGATGAGCATATGGACTTGAGAAAAACCTGGAAAGACTTAAATGAACTGAACCAGGAGAACATTTTACAAAGTACCAGACTAACTTGATAGACTTAGCTTTTCTCTGCAAGGCAAGGAGATAAGACAATTCCAAAAGACTCATGATAGAAAATGCTATCTATGGAGTCTGAATGCAGATGGAAGCATACAATTTACTCTCTTTTTTGTGTGTTTGTTCATTCTTTCTTGTGGTTCCTCTCATTGGTTCTAATTCTTTACAACGTGACCAATGTGAAAATGTTTAATATGATTGTATATGTAGAGCCTATATCATATTGCACACCATGTTGGGAAGGGAGGAGGGAATAGAGGGGAAGAAAATTTAGAACTCAAAATCTTAGCGAAGTGAATTTTGAAAACTAAAAATAAATTAATAAAACTAAAAAAAGAAAAGAATGGTATTCAAGATGTTGAAAATTAAATTAAAAGTGCTTGGAATTTTGCACAAATGCAGGAAGACCTGCCTTCGCAATCCTGCCTCTCAACTCAATGTGTCCTTTTTCAGGTCAGTTAATATCCTTGTATTTCACTTTTCATCTGAAAACTGAGGGAAAGTAATATAGCATATGTTTCACAGCATCTTTGCAATGTTAAAATGAGATAATGTCTATAAGGGAATTTATTAACTGAAATGCCATAGAAATGTCAACTATTAATATTAAACCATGTCATCTTGGGGGCTTAAGTAAGCATGTTTGGACTACCCCACAATGGTCCAAATTGCTGCAAAATTGAAAGTGTCATCCAACAGAAGTTATATTTGATTAGTAATGGAAAGGGATTATGTTGTTACCTCCAACTGGGCATCAGTAATATTTATGTGAATGTTGGATATTCAGTTATAAAATAATATTGGTACCAAATGTATAAATTGGGCATTTGAGGGAAATATATGACTTGTGCTCTTGTAATGAGGTGATGGTATCATGTAGCCTTTCTTAGAATTAGTGTTCCAATGTGTGAAATGAACATAATAAAGTTTTACCCTATCTCATGGAAATTCTATGGAAAAAGTACTTTGTAAATCAAATGTGCAATAGGCTTATGAGTTACTTGGGGTTTTTTGTGCACAATGAAAGATAACATTGATTGTATTTGATACGAATTTGACTTGGAACCTAAATATCAAAAGCTGTCCAAAATTTTTACCATATTTATAACTACCAGGAGGTCCAAAAAGGATTCGGTGACATTCAAGGATGTGGCTGTGGATTTTTACCCAGGAAGAATGGGGAAACTTGGACTCTTCCCAGAAAGAGCTGTATAGGAATGTGATGCTGGAGAACTATATAGGAACCTTTTCTTCTCAAGTATGGAGAGCTATCCCCTAGGACTGATTCTTTGCATAGTGGAGTCTTGGTCACTTCACTTAATAAATCAGGATTTTCTACATGTTAAACATTTGTGAGTTACTGTTTGACATGTGGAAACCAGATGCTAATTCTCTTGGTGTCATAGATTGATTTCTTCTGCTTTTTAGTCCCTGGTGAAAGGTCTTTACTGTATTTAGCTGGAAACTGAATAATTACTTGTGTTACATCTGAGTTTTCTTTTTTCCATTTTCTGTCCATTCAGGTTAAAGATTCTCCCCTAAAATTCTAGTGCAGGTGACTGCGGATGAGAAAGTTTCATTCTCTTAGAGGGATTGGTTCAAATGCATTTTTTTTTGTTTTGGCAAATCATCTGTGTCTTTTCTCATCCATTTCTGGAAAACAATGTAGAAGATTCTTTAGATAAGTTTTCTACCACCCTTTGCATATCCCTAGAATGTTCCTTTACCCGAGATAGTGCTTGGATAGGGACTTCTGTTCTCAACCTTTTCCCATTCCAGTGAACAGGACTTACGGTTGGGAAACCAGATGTGATCTCTCAATTGGAAGAAGGGGAAGCACCTTGGATGCCGAAGAGAGAACTACCAATGAGCCCCTATCTCCAAGTTAGTCATTGAACAGCAGATATATGGAACCTCAGAGGCCATCCAACCCCTTCATTTTACTTGTTAGGAAGTTGAGACAAAGAGGTTAAGCACCTTGCCTAAGCCACATGATTAGTAATTTTCAGAGGCAAATTCTATACTCAGATTCTCTCTCTAAGTCCTGAGCTAATGCTCTTTCTGCCATACTGTCCTGCTGTTATGAAATTAAGTAAACTGACTGATTTTTTTCTCTAGTTTTATTGAGGCAGCTAAGTGGTATAATAGCTAAGAGTGCTAGACTCGGAGTCAGGAATACCTGAGTTGAGATCGCAAACTTATTAGCTGTGTGGCTCTGGGCAAGTCGCTTCACCTCTCCTTCAGTTTCCTTAGAATGTCACCTACTCCTCCTTATCAGGCTTGTCTTGTTAAAGTGATATCTCTAAAGTGCTTTGCACATCTTAGAGTGTTAGATAAACTACTACTACTATTACCGTGATTATTACTGCTGGGGCGCTGCTAGGGATATGTTGCATAATATCGGGAAAACAAAGTGTCCTCTATTGAGAAACATTCCAGTTTTTACCTGTCATAATTACTGTCCTGTCTTAGTTTCAAATAAATGCTTTTATCATTTTTTGAAATCAAAATTGAATATCAAAAGCCATGAAATGATGCAATATCTCAACCTCATAGCTTGACCTCTACAAAACCACTGTAAGGAATGGGGAAGGTGCTATCTTGTATTTTTTTATTTGGAGCCAAGCTTAGCAATTATAATTTCATGAGCTCTTTATTATTGTATGTTATTAAGTTATTAGTATTAAATATGAATATTGAATTAATAAAAGTAATAAATATTAAAATATTTGGATATTATTAAATATTATATACATAATAATTTAATATTAAATACATATTATGCTATGTATTTTCATTTACAATAGATTTATGGTATACTTTTTCCTGTTCCAGTTTAATTTGTATTTGTTCCTATGTCTTTCCATTCTTCCATATAGTAATCAGACCCATCACTTAAAAAAAAAAAAAGCAAAGACAATATTCTATCAAACTTCTTTTATGAGACAATTATAGTTCTAATATCTAAATCAGGAAAGGATAAAATACAGAAAGAGAATTATAGACATTAATTACTAATGGAAAATTGAGTCAAAAATTTTTATCCTAGCAAAAGCACCATGATAATATATCCAAAAAATTATTCATTAAAACCAAGTTGTATTTGTTTCAGAGGTGCAAAGATAATTCACTATTTGGAAGCAAAGATGTTTCACTATTTGGAAAACAATATAATAAATCTTAGTGAAAACAAAATCATCCAAACCATAGTCACGTCATGGATGTAGATAATATCTTTGACAAACTATAACACTAACTATGCCTTAAAAAACCCAACCTTAAAAAAGTATGAAATGAATCTAAGAAGTCATATCTAAAATCAAAACCTCTTAATTCTATGGACAAATGCTAAAAAGTTTCTCATTAAATCAGAGACAAAATGGTTGCCTTTCTCTGCTGCGATTTGCTAATGATAGAACTAAGAGGAAGATATTAAAAGCATAAAAATAAGCAAAAAAGTCAAAATTATTACTACTTGTTGATAAAATGATGGTTTACATAGGGAACTGCAAGAAAATCAACAAAGAATATGGAGGTGGTTAGCTTGACAGAAAAGCAGGTAACAAAGCAAACTTACAAAATCATTAACACTTCTCTATAACAGTAATAAAATCCAAAATTTTTCTTAGAAAAGGGTATAGCAAATAATTACAAAATAAAATATGTGAGTCAATCTACAAAGGCACTCCCAAGATTTATACTATTTGAATAAATGGACAATCTATTTGAAGTATATTCAGTGCCTCTGACGACAGAATAATAGAAAAAAAATTACAGTTCTACCTAAATTAATTCAGAGATGTGATACTATTGCTTATCAAACTACCATTGGCAAACTTTATAGAGCAAGAAAACTTTTCAAAAATTACATAGGCATTAAAATTCCAGAATATAAAGAGAAACTTTTAAAAAACAGGAATGAAAGGGATAGCACTTTTATACCTGCTCTTATGCTAGAAAGAAGTATTCCACAATGATAACAATGCGTAATATTTATATATCACTTGCTATGTGTGAGGCACTATGTTAAGCATTCTACAATTATTATCTGGTTCTTACAGTCACCCTGGGAGGTATCATTTGGGACTGATCAAAAACTAGAAAAGCATTTTAGTGGAAAGATAGTAGATAAGGATGGATCAGGAGCAGCAATACTTGACAATCTGATGTTAGATAGGCCTGGGAACAAAAATTGAGGAAAACTAACAATTTGTTAAGAACTGCTAGGAGCATGGGAAAGAAAATGGGCTAGCTAGAATTAATTTTAGACCAACATCTACAAAATACCACAATAAGTTCAAAATAATGTAAGTTATCAGTTTTAAACAAAGTAAAAAAATACATAGACCAAACAACTTTCACAGTGATAGCTGGGGACAAAAATCTTAATACACATAACAGACTGAAGCAGTCACAGGCTAAAAAATAAATCATTTCATTTTAATGAAATTGAAAAAGCCATTAGTACCAGCAATCAGCAGTTAAGAAAGAATGCCTCACTTGTGCCTAATACCTTGGACAGTGGCATGCTAGCTGTGATATAGAGAACTAACACAATTATATAAAACAAAAGACTTTTCCTCAAATTTTGGATCATTAATGGTAATGGTATCAAATATTTCTCCAAATCACTAATAAAATAAGAAAAGTAAATCAAAAGAAAATTGAGAAAGGTTAGAAATCTTAATCCAAAGAAAACTGAGCAACTCAATTGAACTTCCAAAGATAAAACAAAAAGCAAAATTTAACAAACATCCTAGTACTTATCAAGTTAACTGAATGCTCTTACATACTTACAAGCAATTTGTGAATAAATGTTTCCAATGGTAGAAAAAGAAAGGGACTGTAATAAAATTACCAAACAAATAGGTTCCTCATACCAATTCCAGTAAGTGATAGAGAAAGAAAACTAAAGATGAATACCTCTATAAATATAGGTGTAGAAAATGTTATGTAAAGTTTGAGTAGAACCCGTAGTAACACATTAAAAATTATACATAGGTAATTTTTTAATGGAGAATTAAGCATTTTCTTTATGTAGAGGATAAATTTACCCTACTTGGCTTTCAGATTCAGTAGGGAATATTTACATTTTCATTTCTTTCAGGTTGAGAAACCAGACCTGAATCTAAGGACAAGTTCAGGAAAGATTCAGAAAGGATGGTTTTCATGACTCTAAATTAGAAGAACCCTGGGAATATTATGCTAAGTTGCAGGAACTATAGCATAACAATGCAGAGAAATATTCTAGGCAAGTAAAAAAATATCACTTAAAAGAATTATCTGGCTAAATCCAATTCATTTATTTTACATCTATATATGAAAATATCTTCTTAAATTTGATAAACATTGATAGACTTTTGTACAATATTTAGGCTTAAGCAAATTAAAGTAGAACATAATGAATATGAAAATGTATTCCATTTATAATACAGATCTTTTCAGTTATTTAGAACATTTATTGGATAGAAACTATTTGAATGTAATACATGTAGGTAAACCTGCAATCAAAATTAATCTATTATTTCTCATCACAGAGTTCCTTTTGGAGAAAATCTTCATAAAAGTCTTAAATACACAGATATTGTCTGCAATAGTACCTTGTTGAATATCAGATAATTCGTCATAAAGTGAAACCTTACTTGAGGTAATAATTGCGGGAATGCTTTCCATTCTAGCTCATACCTTACTCAACAGCAGACCCAGCCTACTGGAGAGAAGTCTAACAAATGTGAAAACGATCAGAGCCTGTATACTAGAGAGAAGCCTTCTGAATGTCATGTATTTGGAATAGGATTCCCCTCTAGCAAATACATTAATCACCATCAGAGAAATAATAGTAGAGAAAAGCTTTATGAACATAAAGATTATGAGAAGGCCTTTAACAGGAGTCCACAGTTAACTGGTCATCAGGAAATTCTTACTGTAAAGGAGCCTTACAAATGGAACATTTGTGAGGAGGCCATCTGCCAGAGTTTGCAATTAATTATTCATCAGGGAATTCATAATGGAATGGAGCCTTCTAAGAAATGTAATAATTGTGGAAAGACTTTTTGAAAGAGCTCACAGTTAATTCTACATCAGAGAATACATACTGGAGAGAAGACTTTTCAAATACAATTATTATGAGAAGGGCTTCTGCCAGAGTTCAAAATTAACTTAACATCAGAGAATTCATACTGGAGTGAAGCCTTATGAATGTAAAGACTGTGGGAAGGCCTTCCACCAGCATTCAGGATCAATTCAATATTAGATAATTCATACTGGAGAAAAGTCTTTTAAATGAAATGATTGTGGGAAAGTCTTCTGCTGGAGTTCAAAATTAATTGAATATCAGAGAATTCATACTGGACTAAAGCCTTATCAATGTAGTGATTGTGGGAAGGCCTTCTGTCAGAGATCAGAGTTAACTGTACATCAGAGAATTCATACAGGAGAGAAGCCTAACAAATGTAACCATTGTGGAAAGGCCTTTTGGCACCGTTCTAAATTAGCTGCGCATCAGAAAATTCATACAGAAGAGAAACCTTTTAAATGTAACCATTGTGGGAAGGCCTTCTGTCAGAGTTCAGATTTACTGTACATATGAGAATTCATAATGGAGAGAAGTCTTACAAATGAAGCCGTTGTGGGAAAGCCTTCCACCGGAATTCAGAGTTACCTCAACATCAGACAATTCATGTTGAAGAGAAGTCTTACAAATGTAATGATTGTGGAAAGGTCTACCTCTGGAGTTAAGAGTGTATTTGACATCAGAGAATTCATACTGGTGAGAAGCCTTATTAATGTAAAAATTGTGAGAAGGCCTTTCATGGAAGTTCACATTTAATTCCACGTCAAAGAATTCATACTGGAGAAAAGCCTTATGAATTCATAGATTGTGAGGAATCTTTCAATATCAAAAGTATAACCTTACTCTACCTCAGAGACTTCACTCTGGGGAGAACGTTATGAATGTGGGAAGAGCTTCCGCTGGAGCTCATAGTTAATTGTATACCAGAAAATTCACGCTGGAGAGAAACATTACAAGTGTAATATTTATGGAAAGGTTTTCCCCCAGAGTTCAGAATTCAGGCATCGGAGAATTCATACCAGAGAGAAGCCTTACAAATGCCATGATTATGATAAGGCATACAATCAGAATTCAGAATTGATTCAACATCAGAGCAGTCATACTGGAGAAAAGTCTTACAAATGTAGTAATTGTGGGAAAGCCTTCACCAGGTATTTGAAATTAACTCAGCATCAGAGAATCCACTTTTGAGAGCAGCCTTGTGAAGTTGCATTATGGATATGTGATCATATCAAAATACCAGACACCGGAGACTTCACACTGGGAAGCCTTTTACATCAGAGAATTCATAGTGGAGAGGAACTTTACAAAGGTACTTATTGAAAAAAATTGGAGAGCCCACAGTTTGTTGAACATCAAAGAATTCATACTGGAGAAAAAGGCTTTTTGCTAACTCCCAATTTAGTTAACAATCAGAATGGTAGTGAAACATTCTACATGATGATAATATGGAAGGATCTGCCTGGATAGCAAAATCTTACTGAGCATCAAGATTTGTATGTGAGAAAAGCCTTACAAATATATCATTGTGGGAAGACCTTCCATTGTAGTCCATTCTTTATTCAATATTAGAGTACTTACAATGAAGAGAAGCTTTATCAGTTGGTTGGTTGTCCTTTGTTCTTGAAGAGGACCAAAATAACATCACTGTGTTAGAGGGAAGCTTCAGTGTCTCAGACTGACTGACCAGACCAATACAATCTAGAAATCCTCTATCACCAGTTGGGCACAAACGGTGTGACCTTTGAGGTGGATTCTCTAAATTTGCATATCCTGTGTTTCCTTTGAGTTGTTTTTAATTCTGCTTTGCTCATAAAGTACAGTACTTTCTCTGATGTGGGCATGCTGTGCTTAGCTATTCTGTGCCAGTGTCTCCCATATCACATGATCAATTCCAAAGTTCTTAAGAGAGATTTTGAGAGTCTTATGGCCACCATGTGAACGAACACTTGCCTTGTGTGAGTTCTCCATTAAATAGTCTTTTTGGCAAGCATACGTTTTGCATTTGAGCATCATGGCCAGCCCATCAGAGTTGCACTCTTTGAAGCAGAGTCTGAATGCTTGGCAGTTGTGTGAGCAAGGACCTCAGTGTCTGGTACCTTATCCTGCCAAGTGACCTTCAGAATCTTCCTAAGACAATTCAGATGGAAATGATTCAGTTTCCTGGTATGGCACTGGTATACTAGCCAGGTTTCACAGGCATATAACAATGAGTCCAGCATAATGGCCCTATAGACCTTCGGTTTGGTAGTCAGTCTAATACCTCTTCTCTACCATACTTTCCTTCAGAGCCTCCCAGACATTGAGCTAGCTCTGGCAATGTGTGCATTAACCTTGTTATGTGTATTTCCTAGGAAGTACACCACCAAGGTAAGTGAACTTATGGGGTGTTGGTGGCTGATGGAGCACCTGTGTTTTCTTGATGCTAATAAATGAACATGAAAAGAACTTCCACAAAGCTCAGAGTTTATTCATCATCAGAGACTACATAATGAAAATCGATGCTTTTTAAAGGAAATGATTGTGCAAAGACACTCCCTAACAGCATACACCTTAGCAAACATCAGAAACAATGCCCTGCAGAGAGGACTCATGAATGCATTGCAATGATTTTGGGAAGGACTTCCATGAAAACATAACTCTAATTCAACATTGAACTGTTCATACCA
The DNA here is from genome assembly GCA_028658325.1 of Potorous gilbertii. Classification (NCBI taxonomy): domain Eukaryota; kingdom Metazoa; phylum Chordata; class Mammalia; order Diprotodontia; family Potoroidae; genus Potorous; species Potorous gilbertii. Next base: position 147,908,701 of record CM053769.1, read on the forward strand.
GAGAAACTCTCATGAAGATAGAACTTTGTGATTATAAATTAATATGAGAAAGCTTTTAGCTAGAGTACCTAATTGAGTTTTGTTGAGTTTTGATTTAATTAGGTTTACCAAAATCAGGGATAACAAGAGGAAGAGATTTAGGAGAAGAGGCCATTCCTGATGTGAGTGGTTCAAAGAAGTATCATCTGTGAGGAAAAACAAGTGGGTCAGTATGATAGGTTCAGTATCTACTGAGAAAGGAATTACAATTTTCATCTTAACTGATATGGTATATGTAATGTACTAATAATTTGGTTTTCTCAAGAGCTGCCTCTCTGGCAACTGTGTTTCTAGGCCTGCCTTGTGTGACTCTGAGCATTCTCAGGTTAGAAACTGCCTCAGCAAAAATCCTGTTAACCTTACCAAGGTTCTTCCACTTCTTTCCCAAGTAGATTTATGCCAATTTTTTTCTCTAAAAGGCAGGGAAGCTGTTTCTAATAGTTGATTTACACAGAGGGCCAAAGCTCAAACTGTCTAGCTATTAAAGTAGTTCCTTATTGACCTCAAAACATGTGTCTGGCCTTTCAGACTCCCAAATCCACTGAAGTCACCATACCTTCTCATGATCTGACTTATTTCCACATGAAGATATCGGAAACCTTGTTTTTTTACAAGACAACTGCACTCTTATTGTCTGTGTTATGACAAATTAAACATCATTTTGTTAACTGTTGAATGGTTCAGTAATGTCTTACTTGATTCCAGTATTAGAACTAAACTGCTCAGGGACTAGCTTGGATCCATCTCTGCTGACAGAATTTGTTTGCTTATTCTTCCAGTCTACTTCTGAACTCTTCAAGTTCCTGACCCAGGTTGGAGTCAGTCAGCTTCTCCTTGTTTGGGAGTTTCAGTAGACAACTTCTAAATTTAGCCAGTATTAGCTTATTTGGAGACTCTGGAAGTTGAGTGACTGAACTGTTGGATCCCCTTTGGTCTGGAAGCTTCTGTCCTGGCTTCCACTGCAGACTTCCACCTTGGGCTAGAGGCTGGAACTTAGTCTCCACTCTGCTGCTGAGATCATTTGCTTTCTGGAATTTGTACATGCTCAGAATGCAGCTAGGATCTATATTTTATGCCACTCCTCTCTGCCCAGGATTTGTCACCTGGAACTGAGTAATGGGCACCTATTATATTCTGTAGTAGTTCAGACATCCCTTGGGATCCCTTTTTGCCATGGTGTTTTCTGACCTGATGCAGTTTCAGCCCTCTTTCAGTACCTAAGTACTGGAATGTTCCCTGTTCAACAGCCAAGGGCCGTGTCTTATTCCCTAGACATCTCTTGCCTAAGCTGCTGTGGGCTGAAAAGATGATTCACCACAACTTTTTTCCTTAGTTTTTCCAGTCAGAATTCAATCTGATGTTTTCTAGATATTTGTGGAGGATGTTTAGTGAGCATTTAGGCTACATTGCTTCTTACTCTTCCATCTTGATTGCACTACCTCAGCTCACAGAATTTGGTGTGGTGAGTAGAAAGGTGGTGATGACGGCTAACAATGAGGGTAAATTATTTAATTGCCAGATCTGCCATTTTCTTCTTATTGTTAACTGTTACAGAGAATCTGAGTTGCAGCATAAGAAAACAGCATGGCCCAGCAGTTCAGCATCTAGAGAGAGATCTCTGTTTCTGAAGACTGTAAAAGGAAATATTCAACTGCTAGAGATGGTAACAAATGGCATAAGTGGAAAGCAAGATGTTAATGGGGGCAGGAAGGGCAAGGCTTAGGTGAGAACTGATAGACCTGTGGAAGTATAGATTCTGATCCAGAGTTTTTAGTAGAAAATGTTCTGCATCCTACTGGAATGAGTGCTATAAGGCATGAGATTGACAACAGAAGTGAAGATGAAACTTGAGAATCTGTGGTGGGAAAAAAAAATAGTCATGGGCTTATCCTATTCTCCTCAAACAACCCAAAAGCTTTTATTCCAAAAAGACCAGAGGGAGGGCAGGCATTCACTACCAAGTAACTAGGAATGTTGTAAGAAAAGCTTAAATGACATTCTGATGAGATTCTAGAATGAAGGTGTTGTTTGATGGAGCTAATTTGTATATTCCTGTTTGAGTATCATGGACTCAACAAAGTCTCAGAAGTTGTACTTTGCCCAGACTACTTATAATTGTTAGATGCTCCTGATGAAGGCTATGTTTTGTCCTTTTTAGTAGCTTAGACAGAAAGTCATGCATAGGTGGCCCCATAAAGTTGAATTTCCATTGCATCTGATTTGTGCATGAGGGATAGGGTGATTCTTCAAGAGAGGGGTTGGAATTCCTGAAGGAAAGGATGTCAATAGACAAAACCTTTGTGCCATGTGCCTCTCTAAGGTTTTATATACTCTATTATCAGCCTTAATTGGGGCAATCTGAACCTACCTTCTGGACAGAGTCCCATTCAAGTGGTATCATTCTTTAATTATAAATCTCCCTTACCAAAAAATCATACAGGATGGTGTAGTTCAGTGGGTTCAGTTTGAGTGGGACATTGGGAAAGTGATGAGGGCACATAATTCTATCATTACAAATATGTGCTCTGGGAATGTGAAATGAGGTACAGGGCCCATTGTTTTGTTCAGGTAGATAGAGGGGTATGGGTGGCATTCTCCCTGACAGGCATTCAAAAGTGACTCTCAAAAGATGGGTTTGATAAGAAAGTGATCAATTTTCTGCCTATAGATGTATTAGTAAAATTACTTTGAAATAAAACATTGGGGCAATAGGATCCTTAGCCCCTTGTGAACCTAAGTTATGTCCCAAGCCCACCCTCCCTGCCCCCATTTGTACGTAAGTATGCTGGACACTCCTAGTCAAAGTACTCATCAAGGAACACCCAACAGGCCAACTGAGCCACCCCAGTTTCCACAAATGGACAATTATTAGAAGAGGTAATCAGATTTTGAGAGGTGACACTTGCACTAGGGGCAGTGAGGTGGCACAGTAGATAGAGTACTGGACCTGGAGTCAGGAAGATTGATCTTCCTGAGTTCAAATGTGCCCTCAGACACTAGCAGTATGATGCTAGACAAATCATTTAAGCCCCATTTGCTTCAGTTCCCTCATCTATAAAATGAACTGGAGAAATAAATGGCAAACTACTTCAGTATCTTTGGCAAGAAAACTCCAAATGGAGTCATGAAGAGTTGGACATGATGGAAAAATGACCACAAAGGAAAATGAACCTATACTGGCCTTTTTGGTTATTGTGAGTAGGGCCAAATGGAAGCCCTTCCAGTTCCTCAAACCATCCTGTTATTAGTACTAAATACTATTAGGTGGTATTGGGGGTAGGATCTAAGATATTTCCTTTCTAATGATGGAGATAAGGTTGATTACTTTGCTTTACCATCATCCCTTTGTGGCTCATGGGGAAGGTAGATGGCATCTGGTTTTCGCTTAGGAAGGAGTCTAGTATACCTTCACCATCCTTTCTTGGAGCTACTTAAACTCTTTTATATTACCACATTACAGTAGGCAGAGACCTGAAAAATTCTACTCCTTAGGGTATTGGTGTCCACCGTTGCATTAATGACATATTGACTGGGCCAGATGACAGACCCTAGATAAGATGATAACTCACATGAGGGACAAAAAGCATACAATCAAAGCTAGGAAGATGTTGGGTTTAGCCTGTATAGTTGAGTGCAAGAGCTACAGTGAATGGGGAGAGCACAAATGATTCAGGACACTATATGTATGGGATAAGCTACTAACACTTTGCCACATTCTGTTGTATGCAGCTAGGGGGCACAGTGCATAAAGTATAATTAGACCTAGGCTTGCCTTCACTGATGTCTCACTCTCTCATTCTTGGATATAGATCTCTAATCTGTTGACAAGGCCTGTTGATTTTATCTTCATAATATCTCTTCTATATACCTCCTTTTCTCCTTTGACGTTGCCACCACGTTGGTACTGGCCCTCATTACCTCACTCCTGCACAATTGCAATAATCTGCTGGTTGGTCGCCTTGCCACATTTGTCCTCATTCCAGTCCATCCTCCACTCAGCTGCAAAACTTATATTGCTGCTGCAGGTCCCTACTCAATAAACTCTTGTTACTGTTGTTCAGTTGTTCAATCATGTCTGACTCCATGGGCATTTCTTGGCAAAAATACTAGAATGATTTGCCATTTACTTCTCTAGTCTGTCTCTGTTTTACAGATGAGGAACTAAGGCAAATAGGGGTTGTGACTTGCCTAGGGTAATCCAGGTAGTGAGTTTCTGGGGCTAGATTTGAACTCAGATCTTCCTGATACCAGGCTCTATCCTCTGTACCACCTATCTGCCCTTCAGTTCCTTGTCACTTACAAGATTATAAGGAAGGTGTCTAACCTCAAGTATGTGAAGTATGTGAAGACTTGCCCTGGAACAGTGGGAAGATGAAAACAATTTGTTCTAAGAGCAAAACGAAGGTGGCTGAAACAGGCACTGGGGAGTGCTTTTGTCTTACCATTGGACTTCAATGACTAGTAAAGAGAGAATGAGGCTGATGATGACAACTCTGCCTCACTTAAAGCCAATTCACATATGAGTCAAGACATCACCCAGTAATGTCATTGGTCCTTCAAACACAAAGGACAAACAAGAAGATTATAAAATCTTGTAACTCCAATAGTTCCTTATTACTTATAAACTTATAAAATCCTTTCTTTGGCATTCAAAGCCCTTCACCTGTCCCTTCCACCTTTCTAGTCTTCTTACACCTTAAACCCCTCATCCAACCATGTACTCTGATTCAATGATACTGACCTCATTGCAATTCCTGGCATGAGACACTTCATCTCCCAAGTTCCGGCATTTTCTCTGGCTATCCCCCATGCTTGAAATACTCTCCCTCTCTTCTTTGCTTCCTGGCTGTGCTGACTTCCTTCAAGTCCCTACTAAAATCCTGTATTCTACAGTAATATTTTCCTAATTCCTCTTAATTTTAGCACCTTCCGTTAATTATTAATTTTTCCTGTTTATACCTTGCCTGTATGTATTTGTTTGCTTGTCTCATCCTTGAGGGTCAGGAATTGCCTTTTGCTTCTTTTTGTATGCCCAGCACTTGGCATAGTCCCTAGAACAGAGTAAACATTACATAAATGTTGGCTATTATTATTGCTGTTGTTAATAGTTATGATTAATATGGGCACATGTGGAGCAATCTCTAGAAAAGATGGATGTGTGTGTGTGTGTGTGTGCGTGTGTGGGTATCACAGCTGAATTGTAGCCTTCTTTGGGAAACAGTGTGTAGTGTTTATTATATAGGTTTCTTGAAATGGAAAATTATTGTTTTATATTGAATCCTCTCCTATGTTCTTCTGTGTATATGGTAATTTTTTCTTTTCTTGTTTTGTATTTAAGTTTAAAATTAATAAATGATTTTTAAAAAGAAAAAAAGCATAGCACTCTCTCAATGTCAGAAGTATACCCAGACTTTAAGAGGACATTTTAAAGATGCTGGGCAGAAAAGTGAAAGGATAAGAAGAGTGTACAAGTAAGGCCACTGATGGCCTTAATTAAGGCCACAAGTAAGGCAACTCCATAAGTTTTTTTAATTCTTGAGAAATTTTATCATGTAGCTATACCCACGAAATTGACAGTAGGAAGCTATTTTTGGAATTTCAGCCTTGACCATCCTCTGAGGATAAGGAATTGCTTAAAGAGACAGGAGCTCTTCTAATTAAAGGATGCTTTCCTACAGAGAGAATGAAGGTCACAATTAAATCCTAGAATTCCACTCCATGAATGAAAGTCAGAAGCCATGCCCATTGTGGTATGTAGATACTATAAGCCCCAAATTGGCATTTTCTCTGCATAAGAATGATGTTCCTCAGGAGAACCATCTTGGGCGATTTGAGTTGGGTGAGTTGGGACACTGGAAGAACCCTGAGTCAAAGCAATTAATGTAACAAAGAGCCTAAGGGCTGCAAAGGCAGTGGATGCTCAAAGTGTGAAGACTAGATGTTTGAGATGGTGGATCAAAAGACCCCTAACCTAATTTTGTCTCAAATACTGTGCAGCACAAAGCCTTTTGAGTTCCTTCTTAGAGTGGAGGAACAGGTGCAGAAAGTGATAGATGGAGCTGTGGATCCTGAAAATAGTAACTAACATTTACATAGTGTTTACTGTGTGGCAGTCACTGTGCAAAGCCCTTTACAGTCATCTCATATGAGCCTCACAACAACCCTGGGAGGCAGGTGCTATGATTATCCCTATTTTACAGAGAGGAAATTGAGGCAAACAAAGATTAAGTTGCCCAGGATCACACAGCTAGTAAGTGTCTAAGTCTAGATTTGAACTCCGTTCTTCCTGACTTCAAGACAAGCACCCTATGTGCCACCTCACTGCAGGAGAAATGATTCTATAGATAGTGCTTCTTCCAAGAGCTTGGTAAATAACCCTCATGCATCTGATGTCATCAGATCTATGTAGATATAGAAGCCATTGCCAACAATGTCCGAGGCAAGGCAGGTATTCCTGAATTTCAAAGATCAATTCACACAGCTGGGCCTCAGCAGTTCCCAAACCATCATGAGAGTGGGGGAGCAAAGCAGGGCAATAGCATCACTAGTTCTGAGCTGCAATCACAAAGCGTGAAACAATCAAGTAAGAGACATAGCACTGCACAATCTTATCATCTTTGGAGAGGGAGAGGACCTAGGGAATGATAGAAGAATGCCTCCATCAGGTAATCATCAGAGTAAGAGATCTACCTTTTGTTGTAATTGTGGATTAGATGATCATACTTACTTAGGATATACTGGCAAGGAAAATGCAGAAGTGATCTTAAAGTTAAAATATATCCAACCTCAGGGAGCCGGAATGAGGCCAGGGAAGGTGGTCACCCTGGGCCCAAGGACATTGGCCTCATCAGTTCCTTGACTCTATTCTAGAATGTGGATTTCAGTGCTATACTGGACAGCAGACCTTCAGTGACTATCATTTTCCAATCTTTTTATGACAAGTGTCTGGGCAAAATATCTTCAAAACTTTTGACAAAGCTTAGATGTAGTGGTTTGAGCAATAAAGACTATCCGTGCCTGGAACACATCCAGGTGAGCTTGAAATTATTGTTGTTGCTGGTGTCGACAGAAAAGTGGACACTCCAACTCTGGTTTGTCAAGAGCCTTTGCTGCAGTGTCAGCATAATTCTAATCTTTTCAAATATTCTATATTCTATAAATCTAATCTTTCCAAAATTCTAGCAATAAGTCACAGAATGCAAGCAACAAGCTAAGTCCCAATACTTGAACATTTTGACCATCTATGAAGACTGTGCAGAGGCTTATAAGAAAATAGAGGCAAGAAGCCACAGTAAGCCTCCCAGGAGCCCCAGCTCCTCACCCACTAAGCTGGATCCTGAGGTATTTCATGAGGGGACTCCCCAGTACCACAGAAGCAGAAGGACAGATTGAGGCTGGAAATCAGCGAGAAAACAAGTATATTCTCATTACATGAGTAAGGGTATAGTATATTCTCAAGATCCAAACCACAAAATCCAGCTAGCTGATTACAGACCATTCAGAGGTAAATCTAGGATTTATCTTTTTGTGACAGAAAATCTCAGAAAACCATCTTAAATGCTGGTCAGTGGTATCATCACAGAATCTAGAAGCTTTTATGTACCCATAGTGGTAGTACTTAAGAAAATGGAAAGATATGGATATCTGTTAATTATTGAACTTTGAAAAAAAGGACTAAAGTGAACTAGTACACTGTTGTATGGTGCAAAATGCCCTGGATTCTCTTCTAAGCAGTAAATAGTTTTCAGTCTTTGACTTGTATAGCAGATCCTACTAGATTCCTATATCTGAGAAAGACTGTTTTTTTAATCTGTCCTGGACTTACAAGTTAACTGACTGTTGTAAAGTTAACTCACACACAGTTATTAAGAGACTAGCCAAATTCTCTTTTCACAAATAACTCCAGAGGATGGAGTGGACCCTATCAGGACTATTCACTGGAACCACCCAATACCCATAGAAGAGTTGTCAGACTTTCTAATGAGCAAGTAGGGAGAGCTGATGGACACTCCCCAAGAAAAAGCTGAGAAAAATAAATGGTCCACTAACTGTACAAAGACTTTCTGATCCAGATACAGTTATTGAAAGTGATGCATCCAGTGGAGGACCTGTATATTATGATAGGGCAGGAGAATTGAACCTAGAAACAAATCCTTTCCTGTCCAAAACTACTAGAGACTCCTAGGGCAGAGATTTAACCTACAGAGCTCAAAAATACTGATAGCAACCTGACATAACTACCAACCCAGGTGTGCAGTACACAAGTCTATACTAATCCTGATGGTTAGCCCATACCAATTACTAGCTCAGGTATAGGAGCTGGGAAATTAGACAAGAGAAGTAAGTCTATGAAACCAGTCACTAGGCTAAGTTGTGATGTTACATGTAAACCTGAAGATAGTTACACATGTAACTATAGAGATTATCCATGTGAAATGTGCTTTGCATATAACTGCATTTTTCCTGCTTTACTTGTTAATTACTCCATGTTTGAGTACACTTTAAAAAAATTTTTTTGACTGTTCTGTGTTACATTCATACTATAGAAATGTTATTTATTTGCATTTATTCTATTGCTTTTGGTTATGTTGTATTTTATATATATTTCTATGGATATTGTTGTAGCTAGCTTGCTTTGCTTTGTTTGCCAGGTTTATTGTTTTTGATTGGTTGCTGTATACTATGAATATGCACATACTTTGAAATGTGAATGTATTATGTCCTCTAGGTCGTTAGCCATGTTGTCACTGAAGGATCTTCCTGTGCTATGTATAGTGCCATGTCTACTGCATATACTGTGAATATGCATTTCTTTTAGTTTCATTGGTACCAAGGTTGTTTATCTGGGATGCTAAGAAAATCTCCTCTGTTGTTTAAAGTTCTGATGCTTGTGTTTTTTATTTATACTTTCAGGTTTTAGACTTGCCCCAGCTTATTTTTGCAAAGGACTGTAAAGAGTTTTGGCAGAGGGAAGGAATGTAATCTGAGTCCTAAAGACTACTGTATATGTGGATTCTCTCCTCTCTGGTGGAAATCTATGTCTGAGCCTGCAGGAGGGGCAGGGTGGAGTTAGCAAGAGTGAGGGAGAGCTTCAGTTTTCTTTGGGTCTTCAAGTCACTTACATCAGGAGCTTGTAGCTTCCAGTTTTGAGAGAAAACATGGATGAAGCCAACCCTAGTTCAGGTTGCTGAAGGAAAGATTCTGGAAGAAGTCAACATGGGATGAGTTGACAGTTTCTACCATGTCCTGTGCACAGATTGCTACACTATAGACTTTGGAGAACTTGCCTTTGGGCAAGATCTAGTTCCATTCTTTCTTTCTTTCTTTCCTCTTTTCCTTCTCTCTCCCACTCTTTCTCACTGAATTAGTTCACTCTCAATGGGAGAGTTGTTTTACCTTGTAATATCTGGTACATATTCTCCTAGGCATACTTTTTCTGAATTCTGTTTTGCTTTTACTTGGATAAATAGTTTTCTTGGCTACCTGCTATATGTATCCACTGTGGAACTGGCATTTTGTGGAAAAGGGGTCAAGTCATGGATATAAAGCTTAGGGGTCCTCCTCCCTCCAATAATGAAGCAGCAGCAGAAATTACACTGAACCTGAAAACCACATTCTCTAGACTAACAATATTTAGAGGAAAAAAGACATCATTCTAGCCAAGTACCCCTCTCTCTGAGGACAGCAGAGGGACTAGCCTCTGGTCTCAACTTCCAATGCTTTCCCTCCTGAAAAAAAACATGAGTCTCCCTTGGAGAAAGGTGGAGGGGAGAAGAATCTAGAAGTGTTTATTGTGCCTGCCTTTGAGCTATACAATAACTTACGTGTGAGCCACAGATTGTCATATGTATGTGTGTGTATGTATGTATACACACACATGAGTGTGTGTATGCCGTGACTGATCAACACACTGACCAACTTCAGTTCTCTTCTCTGTTAGTTGGGGATAATAATAGCACCGACTACACAGAAATGGTGACACGTGTAAGCGCCTTGGGACTCTGGGGTTACTAAACGTTAGCTACCACATACAGTCTATACACTGTAGCATATCTATTACAGATATGTGCCGTGCTTGTCACATGTATGCAGTATAAGTACACACAGCATGTGTAACATAATGTACATGCACTTGTACCTCTATACAGTCTACATGTAAAACTGAACCACATCGAAAAGGTCCTCACAGAATTTGATGATTTTATGAAAGAAAAAGAAAATGGATTGGTTACATGATGAGAGAGGGCCAGATGGTGCCACTGATATACGCTCAATGTCATGAGGAGATATGTTAATCTTATGGAAGGACATGGGCTAGAATTTGACAGGATGGGCAGGCATGGATAGCTTGTAATCTGCATCCATGGAGGGAACTCCGGAATCAATGAGATCAGAGATTTATCTGAAAGTAACAGAAGTAAAAAATCTAGGAAAACATGTAGAAGACAGTTGAGAATGGAATAAACAAAACATTTTTTGTTAACTTTTTGGATAATTTTATATGTACAATGTATATATTATATATACAACTACATGCACAAATCCTAGTTCTGCTGCTACATACGTACTACATATATGTTCTTGAGGAATTATATCAGTTAATTAATCTCTCTGAGTTTTCTCATCTGTAAAATGAGGGGGTTAGACCAAATGATCTCCAAACTCCCTTCCTGCTACATGGATCTAGAATCTGTTTTCCTGATTCTAACAATTTATCCAGAAAGATTCATGCATGGAAGTACTTGTGTATATAGAGACATATACCCTCCAAAACCTACATATGTAGGCACATATAACTATGTATCATATCAAAATCATACAAAAATAGTAATCTTCCATTATATATGTATTTATGTGTGTATGTACATATACACAAATACATATGATAGCTATGCAGAAAACTATAAACTTTAGTTTACAATTTATGTATTTATTTTCACGAGGCTAGGCCTGGGGAAAGGCCTGGGCAAGCCTGGAGGGGAAGGAAAAGGCCCCACGTGGGAGGAGGAGCTTCAACTGAGGCAGGAAGATTGATGGATTCGGATATAGGCGGCACCAGGCACGTTGTGGAAGCTCCGTGGGTGGAGACGGGGTCTGGTGGGGTCTGGGGGTGCCCACCGTCGGGCACGCGGCCTCATCCCAAAAGGAGGATTAATACACAGCCCCTGGCTGGTGACTGGAAGAGAACAGACTCCACCAGCTTCCCCAGCAGCCTCCTCTGCCCTGGGCATGCGCACAAACCTCCTCTGACCCCTGGCCTCAGCCCCCACTTC
>CM053769.1:147920512-147940588 GCA_028658325.1 Potorous gilbertii
TGGCGCGGGAGGGCCGGTTGTGCCCCGGGTCTGGAGGGGGCGAGGCAGGCTAATGCTTGTCTTGGGTCGTTAGTCTTTGCCAGCTCTGCCATCTGAGCGCTCTGTCCTTGTCCCAGGGGGCGGGCATGGCCCCTGTATTCCTGACGGCGCCAGGCTGCAAAGTGAGTTCAGTTTGTTCTAGAAGGAATACTTCTTTCTTATCCTCGGCCTGGGGACTGTCTTTGAGCCGGGCCTTAAATCTCCTGGGGCATTAGAGGTTCGACCAGATGGTGTCCAAGGTCCTTGTCTCTGTTTTTACATCTGTTATTCTGCGATCTTAGCCTTCCTAGAAGGTAGAATGTAAAGTTAGACAAGAACATAGTAATTAAGTAGTCTTAATTCCCTCATTTTAGAGATTTTGAAAAAACTGTACAGCCAGAAGTATAATAATTGTGTTTTAAGATTTACAACATCCTTTCAGACAGCTCTTTTAGACCTTACAACAACCCTGGGTACTATAAATGCTCTCCTCATTTTATAGGAGAGAAGGGCTAGTAAGAAGTGATGTTTGGGTCCAGATATTCCCGACTCCAGTTCAGCATTTGATCCACAGTATCATGTTACATATCTGAAGTCATCTCTACTAAGTAGAAGAACCAGCATTTTATTATTGGTATTCTGACTCCCCTGGCCTTTTACCTGCTCTATACCATGCTGCCACTCTGGATAACATATTTACTCCATAAAGAATGTCCCTTCTACTTTGCTACTGATCCTTTCTTCTCAATCTAAAGTTCACTTATTCAGTTCCTCTGATTGGTAATTCCTGAGCTGGGTTTTTGTGGGGGAATAAAAAGCAAATATTGACATCAGTATTATAAGATTACAAAGTACTTGCCTCACAGAAAGTATAGGTAATGCAAATATTATTTCTCCATTTGACAGATGGGGAAACTGACAAAGAGCAATAACTTGCCTAGGATCAGTTAGTTAAACAATATTTAAATGCTTCAATTTATATTTTAAATATTTCATGTATTTAGAGAAGGAAGATAGTGTGGAATCTAGTGATTTCTTAATTTTTCTTTATAAATCATTTTTTATATGACTTTTTGTTGTGAGAAAGGCAGAGGAAGAAGTAGCTAAGGTAGAATTATTTGGTCTTCATTTCTGTGGTTAAATGTGGCCCAAAGAGTAACTGGTAAAATTACTGCAAGACATTTGTATTATTACAATTGTCTTGCAGTTATTTTATTTTGTATTATTTGTATTATTACAAATCATAATGTTTGGCTCAGATTTATTGTTAACAGTTCACTCTGTGAGAATGCCTATCCATGGAATTCTGGTGTTAAGTTACAAGATTTCTTTGGTTATTTGGGGAGCACTTCGGTGGAGTGGCTGATGGTATACATGGATCCAGGAAGACTTGGGTTCCAGTCCTACAGCTTAATACTGTGTGGTCTTTTTGGAGTCTATTAACCTCTTTGGTCCTCAGTTTTCTCATCTATAAACTGGGAGGAAGTAATACACACAGTATCTACCTCATTGGGTCTTTGCAAGGTTCGAAAGAGATAATTTATATAAGTCAGTTTTCAAAATGAAATACTATACAAATGTAGACTACTTGTGTTAAATGGTAATGGGCCATCTAGGGGATAGCTATATAGTAAGCATGTTTGAATTAGTCTGAAATGGTGCAAAAAAGGGAAAATGGCAAGGAAAATGTTATCCAAGGGAAATTATACTTGATTATTAGTAGAAGAAGCTTGTATTGTTGCTTCTAACTGGAATCACTTATACTTGGATCATGATAACTAATGTTACTTTTGTGTATTGTGAAATTGTTGATAGCGAATTATGAATTGAGCATTTGAAAGACACATCTGATTCAGACATGTTCACTAAAGGAGATTATTGATAAGTGCCAATGTGGGTATATGTCTTAGCCTTTATTAGATTTAGTTCTCTAATCTGTAAAATGACAGTAAATTTTTGCATTGTCTGAAAGGGTCTTTGTAGAAAAAGCACTTCATAAATCAAACACATACAACATACATGTGAACTGCTACAGTTGTTTGTACATAGGAAAAGGTATATAGTTGGTACTCAATATGTATATTTGACTTTTTGCATATATATTTGAACAATTTTTTAACATTCCTACCAAATTTATCAGTCCATGAAGGTCCACCAGGAATTGGTGACATTCGAGGATATTACTGTGGATTTTACCCAAGAAGAGTGGGGAAACCTGGACCCTTCCCAGAAGGAGTTATATAAGGATGTAATGCTGGAAAACTATAGGAACCTTGTCTTCCTTGGTAAGGAGAGCTATGTCTTGTGTCTCTGATTCTTTCCATAGTGGAGTCTTTCTTACTTCACTTAGCAAATTAAAATTTTCTACATGATAAACCTTTAAGAGTTATTGTTGGACATGCAGAAACAAGTTTGCTAATCCTCTTGTGGCTGTCAGTGGTTTACTTTTGTTCTTTAGTCTCAGGTAAAAGGTCCTTACTATATATATATATATATATATATATATATATATATATGTATGTATGTATATATGTATATATGTATATATGTATATGTATATATATCTGGATATTGGGCACTTGTTTGTGTTACCTTTGAAGTTGTAGTCTTTCCATTCTCTGTCCTTCAGGTCAAAGATTCTTCCCTAAAGTTCCAATGTAGATGTCTGAGAACAAGAAAATTTCATCCTTTTAGTGGAAATGAATCAAATGTATTTTTATTTGTGATGACAAATCCCTAGGGTCTGACCTCCACCTATCTAAGGAAAACAATGCAGATGGTACTTCAGAGGTCTTTGGGACCTCCTTGAGTATCCATAACATGCCTCTTTACTGAGAATAGTGAATATGGATAGGACTTTTGTTCTCAACACTTCTCCATTTTCAATAAGCAGGACTTGCAGTTTGGAAACCAGGTGTGATCTCTCACTTGGAGGAAGGGGAAGAACTTTGGATGCAGGACAGAGAAGTACCAAGAACCACCAGTTCAGGTGAGTAATTGAAAATCAGGTAAATAGGACTCTGTGAGCCATACTTTAGCTGATCTTTCAGGAAAATATTAGTTGTAGAGTTTTCCCTTAAAGTCTCTGCATCTCTAGAGCAGAGCTGAGCTTTGATAGCAAGGGCTATCAATAAATCATTTTCTTGATATCTGCTAGGGAAGAGTTTCCTTCAGTCCAAGAACTTTTTCTTCCATTTTTCCTTAGGGTAATTTAACCCCTAACAACCATTTTTTTACCTTAATTCCCTTTAAGTCATTCTTTTTTGGTAAATTTTATTTAATTTTTTTTGATAAATAAAAATATGTTTTATTTCCTTACCTCCTCTCTTCCCTAAGAGGGGTGAGGAGAACTCTTGTAGCAAATACGCATAATCAAACAAAACAATTCTCTGTCCATGTTCTAAAAAAAATTTTGATCATTCTTTTTTAAAAATAAGTATACTAACTTGGGAACAGCTAGGTGGCTTAGTGGAGAGAGCACTGGGCCTAGAGTTGGGAATCTTGAGTTCAAATCCAACCTTAGACACTAGCTTTGTGACCTTGGACAAGTCACTTAACCTCTTTGCCTTAAGCCACTGGAGAAGGAAATGGCCAATCACTCCAGTGTCTTTGCCGAGAAAATCCCATGGACAGCATTGGCATGCTCTGGACCATGTGGTCATGAAGAGTCAGTCACAAAGTATCAGGCATGACTGAACAGCAACAATATCAGCTTGAACACATGGATGTAACACTTACTAAGTATTTACTGTGTATTAGATACTTCTTAAAGTTCTGAGGATACAAATTCAACTTAAAAAGCAACCAACATTTTCAAAGAGTTTCCATTTTAATGGAGGGAAGAAAATACAGAAGGAGGAGCTGAAAAGTGTGAAACAGAAGGGTTGGTTATGTAGGTTGGGTATGGGGAGTGGTGGCAGTTAGCAATAGAATGAACATAGTGTGGACACCTCAGAAACGTAGTCTTAGCTGGAGACTAATGATTTAGGAAGGAGGCCCTCCAGGGTGGAAAGGCTGTTGGAGAAGCAGTGGAAGAAAAAACTAATAAAAACACTCCATTTTCTGATATATCCCTTTCTCACTTTTCTTCTAAATGTTTTTTTAGAATTATGTTCTGTTTTTTTATATAACTTTAGAGTGTATGTTCGCAAATTGCTTTCTTTGATCTTCTTTACTAGGGACTAGTCTTTCCATTTTTGTATTATTAAGGAATGGCAATTATAGTGGTACAATAATAATAATCCATTTTTAATTCACAGTCTGATTAGCCATTCCCCAAGAGTTGGAAGCATGGGTCCTTTGTGGTCATGGTTTTGTTATAAATAAAATCAGAAGAGAGGGAAGATAGAGAGAATGGGAGAGAGAAAGAAAGATGGAGGGAGACAAAAAATTTGAGATTATTTTTGTAATATTTAAGTATGTTTGAAAAATATATAGATTATTGATGCACATGGAACTCATTATGTTATATAATATGAGATGCTTCTATCTCTGTTTTTCTAATCAGTTTTTCCTTGAGTTTTTATTGAGTAGTGGTTCTTTTCCATAGTGTTCTGTGATTTTAGATTTGAGACACCTCAAACTCAACATGTCCAAAATGGAACCACTCATATTTCTTCCAAAATTTATTCCCCTCTAAACTTCCTGAGTTTATTCATGCTATCCAATCTTTCCAGTCATCTAATTTTCAACCTCAGAGTCATCCTTGACTTTTCTTTCTCCCTTAACCCTTTTATCCAGTCAGTTATCAAATATTACTGGTCCTATTTTTACAGAATCTTTCTTATCTTTCCTTTTTTTCTCCACTCACACAGTCGCTGCCTTACTTTAGACCTTTGTCGCTTCTTGTCTCCTAATTTGTTTCTCTACAAGATATTGTGCTATCTAATGTGTTCTCCGTGCTACTGCCAAACTGATATTCCTGACATCTTTTGTATATGCCCCCTTATCTCCTGCCAACGTTACCACCCTGGTGCAGGCCTTCGTCACTTCATGCCTACATTATTGTGGTGTTCTGCTGATCTGTCCCCTGTTTCTTTCCTCAAGTCTATCCCCACTTTATTCCCTCTTCCACTCAGTTGTCAAATTGATCTTCCTAAAGTCCAGGTCTAACCTTATCACCTCTGGTCATTAAAGTTCAGTGACTCCCTACCATCTCCAGGATCAAACATAAAATCTTTTGTTTGGGGTTTTAAAATCCTTCACAATCTAACCCCTTCCTATCTTTCTACTCATAGATTTTATTCTTTTCCACATGTTCCATGATCCAGCTGTTCTGGCTTACTTGCTGTTCCTCACAAATGATACTCCATTTCATGACGGAGCATTTTCAATGACTCTTCTCAATGCCTGGAACCACCTGCTCCTCTCAATCTGGTTTCCTTTCCTTCAAGTCTCAACTAAAGTCCCACCTTCTACAAAGAGCTTTGGTCACTCTAATCTTGGTTCCTTTCCTCTGAAGTTATCTCCAATTTATTCTGTCTGTAGCTTGTTTGCACACAGGTGTTTGTTTGTATAATATATCCCTCATTAGACTATGAAATATTTGAAGACAGAGACTATTTCTGCTTTTCTCTATCTATCTATCTATCTGTCTGTCTATCTACCTATATATCTTTCTATCTATCTACCTATCTGTCTTTTAGCACAGTGGCACATCATAGGTGCTTAACAAGTGCATGTTTACTTGACTTGATTTTCTGAAGAATTTTTCATATCATCCTCCATCCCTTGACCTTACTAAAGAATCTTCAATGACCCCTTATTGCGGAATTTACAAGTGAGAATGGAGCTTATTGGCCATCCAGTCTAACTCATAATCATAAAAAAAAAATTAGCATTACAGTGTATCTGATATGGTCCTGTAGCCTTTTCTGGAAGACCTGCATCAACGATAGAGTCAACTTGCTCCACTTTTGTATTGCTCTCATTTTTAGGATTTTTTAAGGATATTTTTCTTACACTATATTTAGGATAAAATAGAAACTGGCAAGTTGGCCAGTGTAGCTGGATCATGGAACATGTGCAAAACAATAAAATCTACAATCTGATTTCCACCTACTTTTTTAAACTTGTTTTATTACTCATTGGATTGTATATTTAGAGCTGAAGGGAAGCTTATAGGCCATTTAGTCCAACCTGTTCATTTTACAGATAAGGAAACTCAGATCCAGAGAGATTAAGTCAGATGTCCAAGATCATATACATACTAGATAGATAAGATCCGAACTTAGATCTTTTGACTCCAAATCCATTTCTTTTTCCACTATATCCACTTGCCCCTTTTTCTGTCTCTGTGTCTTTCCATTCTTTCACTCTTCTTAGAACTCTTGGCTTGCTGCAAATTACATTTCAAATACCACCTCTTTTATGGTACCTTTTGTGATTTGTTCCAACTCACCCACTTTAACCATTTTGTATTATTTTAGTTTATACTTTGTATTTTTTACCGTCTTCCACCTCTACACCCAAATGTAATACACCTTTTTTGCAATGCTGGTTCCAGTTGGACACAGGTGAATCATGACTCATCTAAAGTAGTCTATTTGTATTTCCTATGTCAGATTTTTGAGACTTGAATATAGTACTACACAAATTGAGTTGATGCAGTTTTGATAACCTTTCTGCTTTGTTTACTTTGGTGACCTTTTTACTAGGTTTGTTAATAGATCAAGCATCATTTTTAAATTATTTTTTGTTCTTTAAATCATTTACATAATTTTAGATATTCTGTATAATCTTAAAATGTGCACTTTTATTTTCTTTTTAGCTAGAGAAATAGTTAATGCCAGTATAAGTCAAAACAATGGTAGTATTCATCATGGTCATAGGTATTTGAAATTTTTTTTTTACAGTTTTACTTATTTTTTTTTTCATAAATAAGAATGCTTTGCCAGCAGTATGTTGTGGTGTAATCATAGAATATATTTTCTGTATCTACTACTTTTACTGATAATGTAAGATCATAAATCATAGATTTAAAACTAGAAGAATCCTCAGAAGCTATCTAATATAATTTTCTCATTTTAGAGAGAAACTGAGGCTGAGAGAGTTTATGTGACAGGATGTTTATACATGTGGTGTCTGTCTGAGACAGCTTTAGAACTGAGGTCTTTTTAACTCCAGGAGCAATGTTTTTTCCACTGACACTACAGCGTGAAATTAATTATCTTTCTTAATATTTTTCTGTTCTCTTACTTTATCTCTTCTGGTCTTATGTTGAATGTTAAGGAAAAAGAAAGTCCTCCTTTATATATCCTTAAACACATTCAGAAAACTTCTGGTGCTTGTCTATTACAATTAATGTTCCATCCAGATTTGAAATATTTATTTATATTATCATGGCAAAATTGTCTATTTTATACCTTGTTTTTTGATTCTTGTATTTAAACATAATTTAAATATGCATAGTTTCAAAAAATATTTAATGATATTTTGCTTTTCTCTCAACCTCCTTTTGCAATTTATCTTCTCCCCTTTCACAAAGAGCCATAACTTAGAGTAAAAACATTTTTAAAAAAATAATTCAGGAAACTGTAACAACATATTAAAAAATCTTAAATTTTTCAGTATTCCAAACCTGTTGTCTTCTAGATATGGGGATTGAGAGGAGGGGTGCCTTATGGAAGGGTAAAGGAGAGATTGTTTCCTGTATTTTACTCTGAGGCCAAGCTTGGTCATTGTAATTTCCTGGCTTCTATTTATTATTATTATTATTTTTTACTGTATTTTACATTTCCATTTGATTTTTTGTGTAATTTTTTTTCCTGTTTTAGCTTACTTTACTTAGTGTTAATTTATGTCTTTAAATTCTTTATGCAAATTCATATGGAAGAAGCCACTAGTAAGAAGATATTAAAGATTAGAGGGAGAGAGAGATTAGATGATTGGGGGAGCAATCTGTTTTGATAAAAATAAAGGAAATAGAATCAAGGGAATGTATAGAGGGATTGGTTTTTAACCTTAGACGAGCTATTTAATTTTACATTCACACTGGCAAAATTAAGCCTTCAAGTGACATTTTTCTGTGTCTGGATTTTACCTCCTTAATGAAATTAATCTGGACTCTTCACCTCAGAAAGTTTCATTCTTATCCCACTATGGGGATTCAAACGTGAATAGTGAATATCTCCATTTATTTAAATTGTAATTTATTTTTCTTAAAAATGTGTTATATCTATGTACAAGTGTTCTCTGTGTTTGATTCCATCAGATAGATCATATTTTTGTAGTAATTTTTAGTAATATGTCTGTTTTATCTTTTTCTTCTGGTTTTGTTAGTAGTGTACAGGCATTGTTGTTTATACACTTACGTAGGTTTATTTTACATTTTGCTAGTTTATTGATGCTATAGGATCTAAAGCTGGAAGGGACCACAGAGATGTCTAGTCCAACTCCTCCCTTCATTTTATAGGTAAGAAGTTGAGATATATAAAGGTTAAGGTAATTTGCCCAAGTTCACACCAGGTGGTAATTACCAGAGGCAGGTTCTAAACCCTGGTCTAACACCAGAGCCAGCTTTCTTCCCTTTTTACAGTGTAAAGTTAATCATCTTTATCAATTTCTTTCTCTTGTCTTCTTGCATGATATTGAGGAGAGAAAGACGTCTTAGATTTATCTCTCAACTTACTAAGATTCTAATGTTTGTTACAAACATTATCTTTCCTCTTAGTTGCATATAAATACTTTTTTTCTCATTTTAAAGATGTCACTGTCATTCCTAATTTTTGCTACGTGTATTTTGACCATTTTATAAATGCTTAAAGGTTTGAAAATTTTTTTTGATATTTTTTTTTGCATTAGCTATTTTTCCTGTTTATACCTTTATCCCCCTCAGAAAGCTATGTCTTAAAGAATTTTTAAAAATCAGTAAAACTAACTAAACACATCAAAAATCCGAAATATAATGCTGTATTCAAACCCATAGTCTCAGACCTGTGCAAAGAATGGAAGAAATACATTCTTGCATTTTTCCTTTGGTCCCATGCTTGGGTACTATAATCATAGTATTCATTTTTCAAAAGTAATTTTATTGTTGTGCTTTCTATTTACATTGTTAGATTCGCTGTATATTATTTCCTGCATAAGCTTCACATTTTTCAGTTCATATGCCTTCGCATGCTTGTCATATTAAGTGAATTCAATATACTTTTAAAAACTGAGAAAGAATACACCCTACTAAATTTACTTTACAAAAAAACCCCACTGTAGTCCCAATATTTAAACCCAAAAAAGGTAAAGCAAAGAAGACAAGTATGTACATATATCATGAATAAATATTAAATTAAAAAAATTTTAAATCATGGCCAATAATATCCAAAAAATTACTCACTGTGATGAAGTTGAAATTTGTGCCAAAAGTGGTTCACCATTAGGAAAACAACATAATGAGTCATATTGAAAACTAAAACATCAAAAACATAATTATAATCAATACATAAAGATGAAACTTTTGACAAAGCACATCGTCTATTTATGCTAAAAAACAAAATGAAAAAGTCCTACAGCCTAGAGGAATTGAGTGAACTTTTAAAGTAGAAGTATAGAAAAACTTCCTTTAGACATAAACCAGAAAACCACAGTATATCTCATATGTCTTATGCTTCATTTGGTAAAGTGTTTTGCAGGTACACTTTTCAATTACTCTTAAACACCTGAACTGAAGAATTTCCTTTCTTATTCATCAGTGCAAACTGATTTGGCTGAAGTAACCTAATAAAGTACTATTGTGTTTTGGTACTAAGAAAGTTACCTCTCAGGAAAACTACTGAAATGCAAAAAAAATACTAGAAGTATATGTGTATATGTCTAAAACCACAACTAGCATTATATGCAATGGAGAAATTCTAGAAAGTTCCCAGTACATCTGTGTGTAAAGTTAGAGTGCACCTTTCCTACTCTTTATTCCATTTAATTCTGTAAATACTAGTGATAGAAATAAAACAAGAGCAAGGAATTAAAAGCATAAAAACAACCAAAGAGAAGAATAGAATTATTCCTGTTTAATAAAGAAATGAAAATACCTTTAAAAAAGAGAAGAAAATACCAGAGAACAAATGAAAAATTATTGAGACAATTAACAATTTCAGGAAAGATCAGGTTATAAAATGAACCAACAGAATCAATAGCACATTTATAGCAATAATAAAACCCAAGCATCATTGATAGAAAGGGACAGTTCATTCATAATAACTACAAAATGTATAGAATATGTGAGAATTAGTTTACCAAGGCAGATTTGGGATCCATATTCTTTAAATAAATGATGACTACTTTAAATGATTGAAGTATATTCAGTGCTCTTAGCTTGGTGGTGGCAATGTAATAAAAAAGAAAATACCTAAATTAATTCATACATTTAGTACTCTTGCTATTCAAACTATCAAGAGGTTGCTTTATTTTTTGTTATTCAGTCATTTTTCAGTTTTGTCTGACTCTTTGTGAGCCCTTTTCAGGTTTACTTGGCAAAGATAATGGAGGAGTTTGCTATTTTCTTCTCTAGCTCATCTTACAGATGAGGCACTGTGGCAAACAAGGTTAAGTGAATCACCCAGGGTCACTCAGCTGGCACGTATCTGAGCCTGGATTTGAACTCAGAAAGATGAGTCTTCCTGACTCCGGGTTCAGTGCTCTATTCACTGTGTTACCTAGCTGCCCTAAGTTACTTTATAAAGTTAGACAAAAATAGAAATTTTTTAAAAGAACAAAAATTCCACAATCTATAGAGAATATATTTTAAAAAGAAGGAATGAAATGGGAAGATATTTTCATAACCTCTTGTGCGATAAAGCAATAGTCAAGAAAATCATTTAGTGTGTTTCATTTAGTGGAAAAAACTAGATAAGAATGGATCAGGAACATCTGTTCTTAGCAATCTAGTGTTAGATAAGCCTAGAAGTAAAAATTATTTAAGAAAGAACTCACAGTTTTAACAACTTTGAAAACTTGGAAGTAACTGAGCTGAAATTAGTTTTAGACCGGTATCATACACAATACTACAGTAAGTTCAAAATGGACATACAACCTTACTATTACAGATCATATTTTAAAACAAAATTTAAAAAAATTAGACCAGACACTTCTCACAATGATGACTGGGAATGAAAACTTAAGCAAGCAAAAGAACACAGCAGTCCAAAGCTAAACAGTAGAGCATTTCAACTACATGAAATTGAAAAATGTTAGCATTAATAATCAGAAATTAGGGTAAGAAGGGATACTATTATGTAGGAAATACACCATCATTTTATAGCTCTCATAATGGCATGCTTTCTAACGTATGTAGGGAACCTACTTAAAAGCCTTCTCTCAGAGGTTCAATGGTTAAGGGATATGAACAAACTCTGAAAAGGCTTACAGAGTACTATGAACAGTGTCAGGTATTTCTTCAAAACTCTAATAAAATAATAAATGTAGATCAAAAGAACTTATGCCCAGAAACTATGTAAAAGATAAGGGATCTTAACCCAAAGGGAAATTGAGTAAGCAATAATTGAACTTCCAAAAGCAATACAAATCCATAACCTAACAATCCCCCTGGTCCTGATTATTTTAGAAGTAAGTGCTTAAGTATTTTAAAGCAGTGTTTACCTTTTGTAAGAAATATGTTTCCATTGGTAGAGAAAGAAAGGCATTATGCTAGATTTCTTTTACTAAATACATAAGATCTTTCTACCAATTCTAGGATGAGATAAAGTAAGGAAAGAATTAAAAATAAATATCCTGATGAATATCAATACAAAAGTATTATTAAAAATCAAACAAAAAGCTATAGTATACAAAAAATAAATATAGATAATTTTTCATGGTGTAGAAATCAGAAGACAGGATTTATTCCACTTTCAGATTTAACAGGGATTATCTACATTTTTACTTCTTTCAGACTGGGAATCTACACCTGAAACCAAGGAGTCAACTCATGAAAAATTGAGAAGGAATGGTTTCCATATTTATGAATTGGAAGAAGAATCTTGGGAATATTATGTAGGATTGAAAAGACTGCAGCAGAACCATGAGGAGATATATTCTAGGCAAGTAAAAAAAAACACTCGAAGGAAAACTCCCAACATATGGTGGAATTTTCTGGCTAAGTCCTATCTACTTGCTTATATTGGTTTCCATATATGAAAATATCTCTATAAATAAAATATGCATTAATAGAACTTCATACATTATTCAGGCTTAAGGAAATAAAAATTAAGGAATGTAAAATGCATTCAGTTTATAATTCCTGTCTTTGCAATAACTTAGAAACATATTATGTAGACATTTTATGAATGTAATACATATAAGTAAACCTACAACCGCAAATCATCAATTATTTCTTATCACAGAATTCCTACTGGAGAAAATCTCCATAAAACTCATGAATATATAGAGGCCATCTGGAGTAAACACCTTGTTGAATGTCAGACAATTCATAGAAAAAAGCCTTATGGAGATAATGATTACGGGAATGTCTTCCATTCCAGCTCATTCCTTACCCAACACCAGACCCTATATGCTGGAGAGAGGCCTAATGAATCTGGAAAGGCCTTCTGCTGGTACTCACAGTCTACCCAACATGAAAGACTTCATATTGGAGAGAAGCCTTATGAATATCATGTATGTCCAGTGGAATTCTCTTATAGCCAGTACCTTAACAACCATCAGAAAATTCATAATACAGAGAAGCCTTATGAATGTAACTATTGTGGGAGGTCCTTCCGTTGGAGATCGCAATTAACTGCACATCAGAGAATTCATACTGGAGAAAAACCTTATGAATGTAACTATTGTGGAAAGGCCTTCTGTAGGAGATCACAATTAACTGTCCATCAGAGAATTCATACTGGAGAGAAGCCTTATAAGTGTAATGAGTGTGGGAAGAGATTCCGCCATAGTACAGAGCTAAATCTACATCAGAGAATTAATGCTACAGAGAAATCTTACAAATGTAACAATTATGTGAAGGACTACAGCCAAAATTCAGATTTTATGCTACATCAGAGAATTCATATTGGAGAAAATCCTTATAAATGTAACTATTGTGGGAAGGCTTTCCATCAGAGTTCACAATTAACTCGACATCAAAGAATTCATACGGGAGAAAAGCCTTATGAGTGCAATTATTGTGGGAAGGCCTTCCGCCAGAGTTCACATTTAACTCGACATCAGAGAATTCATACGGGAGAAAAGCCTTACAAGTGTAAGGATTGTGGGAAGGGCTTTCACCAGCGTTCAGAGTTAATCCCACATCAGAGAATTCATACTGGAGAGAAGCCTTATGAATGTAACTATTGTGGAAAGGCCTTCCATCGGAGTTCACAATTGACTCGACATCAAAGAATTCATACTGGAGAGAAACCTTACAAGTGTAACTATTGTGGAAAGGCTTTCCACCAGAGTTCACAGCTAACTCTTCATCAAAGAATTCATACAGGAGAGAAGCCTTACAAATGTAAAGATTGTGAGAAAGCCTTCCACCGGAGTTCAGAATTAACTCTACATCAAAGAATTCATACTGGAGAGAAGCCTTATAAATGTAAGGATTGTGGGAAAGCTTACAATCGGAATTCAGAGTTAACTTTACATCAGAGAATTCATACTGGAGAGAAGCCTTATGAATGTAAACACTGTGCAAAAACTTTCCGCCAAAGTTCGCATTTAAATCGACATCAGAGAATTCATACGGGAGAGAAACCTTATAAATGTAACTGTTGTGGGAAAGCCTTCCGCAACAAAGAACATCTTATTATACATCAGAGACTTCATACTCGAGCCTTATGAATGTCATGAATGTGGGAAAGTTTTCCACAAGAGTTTATAATTAATTTTATGTCAGAATTCATACTGGAGAGAAGCAATAAACATATACTGATTGTGGAAGGACCTACACCTATAGTTCATGATTAACCTAACATCAGAGACTTCATCCTGTAGAGAAGAAGCATTAAAGAATTCATTTAGCAGGCCTTCCATAGGAGTTAACATTTAACTAGACAACAAAGAAGTCATCCTGGACAGAAGACAGAAGATAATTTTTGTGGGAAGTCCTTTCATATTAAAATATACCTTATTCTACAGAGATGTCACACTGAGGAAGACTCTTTTAAATGAATATGGGAAAATCTTCCATGAGACTTTAGAATTAACATTAAATAAATTCATACTGAAGAGAAGCCTTGAAATGTAATGATTGTAGAAAGGTTTATGACTGGAGTTCAGAGGTAATTGATATGAGAGAATTAATACTAGAGAAAAGTCTTATAAACCTAAGTAAATATTCTGGAAAGACCTTATCAAAGAACATCTTACTCTACATTAGAGACTTCAGTTTAGGGAGAAACCTTATAAATGTAATGAATATGGGAAAGTCTTCCCCAGGAGCTCATAACTGTGTATCAAATAACTCATAACAATTTTAACAGTTGCAAGATAATTTATAACTGGGGTTCATTCAACATTGGAGGATTTATTCTGGAAAGAGGACTTTTGAAGGCAGCTATTCAGGGAAGGCCTTTATTAAAGTACAGTTTAGACTGAGATGGTATGCTAAAGAATAGCTTTATAATTGTCACGAATATGGGAAGGTATTCCACTGGTTCTCACAGTGGATTGTGCTGTGAATAAAAGTAAAGCAGCACCTTAAAGTGTATTTATTGAAAAAATTCATTTTATGGGAGCTCATGGCTTACTGAAGTTAAAGCATTGCTACTGGAGAAAAGTTTGATGAGCATGATTTGTGGAAAAGCCTTTTGGCTGGCTCAACATCAGAATTCCTATAGGAGAGAAAGCTTATGGATGTGGAAAGCCTTTCCTGGATAGCACATACTTCATGAAACATTAGGGAATTCATTTTTGGGAAGAGCCTTTTGAATTTAATGATTGTGGGAAGTTTTTACATTGGTATTTCATACCTTAATCAGAATGAGGAGGTATAATTGAGAGAAGCCTAACAAAGGCTATGAATATGGAAAGAATTTCCCCTGGACCTCAGTTTATTCAGTATCAGAGCTAAAGTAATAATTTTATAATTGAAATTAACTGGAAAGACATTCCCCAAATCACACATCTTAGCAAACGTCAGAAATCTCTCCCTTAAGAGAAGCCTCATGAATGTAATAATGGTTGGAGGAAAGCCTTCCCTGAAAGCAGAGCCCTTGTTCAATATCGAAGCTCTTATACTGGAGATAGAACCTTGTGAATATAACTACCTTGACAAAGGTTTCACTTTACTCAGTTGAGCTGAGTTATGTCAAAATTGAGTTTAACAAGAAGAAATGTTTAGAAGAGGGCATTATGGGGGACAGTCTCATGTTTGAGGGAAACAAGTAGGACAGGGTGATAAGATCAGTATGTACTAGGATTTTTTTTCTCAACTAGGTTAAGCTAGTTGTTTTCCTAAAAGGTAAGGAAAATGTCCCTAGGACTTGATTTGCCCAGTGAGTTAAGGCTCAAATAATCCAATTAATTGAAATAGCTTCCTGCTGGCCTCCCATCATATTGAAGTGGCTTTCTTTTCAGCTAACACCATAAAAAAGCCCATTTGTTTTGACTCTGGCTCTTCAGACTCTCAAGGCCTATGTAGTTATCACATCCTTTACTACTGACCTGGCTCATTTCCATAAGGAGAGGAGGAATGCCCAAACATCTGCTGCATTCTTATTAAGTATTCTTTTTATGCTATGACTAATTAAATGTCCTTTTGTGAACTGTTGAATGACCTATGAGTATCTCATTTAATTCCAATATTAGAGTTATATGAGCAGCTTGAATCCATCTCACCTCATAGCATTTAGCATAGTCACTAGTGAAATGAGTCTAGGAAAAGGCTTACTGTTAAGCTGTATGCATTACCACATCTGTCCTTCCCTCATTGTTTGGAACTGCCTTAGATAATCTGAGGTGCCAGCACATGTGAACTGGCTTAGCACATTGCACAGAAAGAGACAAGGGTTTCCTGTTTTTAAAAACTGCAATGAGACAAGCAGCTGCTGAAGCTACTAATAAATAGTACAAGAGGGAAGGGTGATACTCTTGAAGTCAGGGGCAGGCTTTAGGAAGGAACTAACAGGCAAATAATGAGAAGTATGTTTTTTGACCAAGAAGTTTTACTGGAAAATATGCTATATCCTCCTGAAATCAGTGTTGTATGAATTGAGAATGAAAGTGAGGATGAAATTTGAAAATTAGAGGTTAAAAAATCATGGACTTCTCCACTTGCTCTTGCTTCCCCCCATCAAAAAAAAGTTTTATTCCATAGAGAGAATGTAGGATGGGAAGACATTCACTACCAAGGAACAAGCAAAGTTTCACAAGAACTTAAACAGCAACCTGCTGAGACGCTAGGGTGAGGGTGTAATTCATTAGGGCTGCTTTGGGTATCCATGTTAGTCCCATGAGTTTGGCCATTAAATCAGTTGTTACAGCTGAAGACTTCCCTTTGTCCCTTTTTAGGAAGCTTAGCTGGGGAATAATGCATAACTGACCCCATAAAAGTGAATTCCCATTGCAGTCAGTTTCTTCACATTGCGGGGAAAATGGAAGGAGGTTCTAAATGAAAGGGATGTGGTAAATTGGATCTATGTTCCTCCCCCTCCCCCCATTAACTTGCCATCTTCTGTGATCATGAGTTGAGGCAGTTAGATCCTGCCTTCAAGTGAATGTATTCCCCACCCAAATGATATCATGCTTTAGCTGTAGGTCTCCCTCCCCACAATCATTAAGGAAGATGGAGATAGGTACATAAAATTTGACTGGGATGTCAGGAAAATGACCTGGACACATAAATACTGTCATTGCCAATAGGTGCTCTGAGAATGGGGAAGGAGGCACCAAAAAAGCCTCCCTTTTCACTAGGTAAGTAGTGTGATGAGTGATATTCTTTCTCAGATCTTTGAGTGTGGTTCCTAAAAGAGCTGATAAGAAAGCAAGTGATTGTCAGCCTATGAAGTTGCTCGTAAAACTGGAAAATAACAGGGTCAGTTAAAGCCCTTTAACCCCATTTGAACCTGATGAATCTGCTAAAGCCCCTTTCCATTTGGATACAAGGGGCTACTGGATGGTGGTAACCATATTACTTATACCAAGAGGTCTACACCCAGTTTCCACTTGCAGGGAAGAGATATCAAGCTCTTAGGAAGCAGTATCTCTACTGGCCCTTTTGGTTATCATGGACAGGGTCAAATAAAAACTCTTGCAGTTGCACTCTAGCATCTCATGCCATTAACACCAAATATTACCCCTCTTCACTGGAAGGTGGAGTGAAGAAGGAGTAGTGAAAAACATTTCCTCTCCAATGATGGACATGAAGGAAGCTAGGTTACTTTGCTTTACCAATACCCTTTTGTAACTCATGAGAAAGGCAGATGGCACCTGGTAGTTTGTAGTGGACAGTAGGAAGCTAAACTAAATTGTCATGTTCATTTCACTGTAACTGTTACTGAATTGCCAGTGTGGTAGGCCCAGGCAGCTTAGGTCCAGGATGAATGGTATAGTATTATCAATCTCCCCAACACTTTTCTCTTTCATGGATGAAACTACCAAGGAGCAGTTGGTTTTCACTGGGGAAGGGGTCCAGTATGTCCTCATTGCTCTTCTCTAGAACTCTCTGAATTCTCCTTCATGTAACTACAAACTGGTGGGCAAAGACTTGAAAGAGGCTTCCCTACCTGAGAGCATCAATATCTACCATTGAATTAATGACATGATTGATCAGGCTGGATGAGGAGTTACATCAGATTGTAGCCCATATGAGGGAAAAGTATTGGGCAATAAAACCTAGGAAAATGCAGGGTCCAATCTCATTAGAATTTTGGAGACTACAGTGAATGGGTTGAATCCAAAAGATTTAGAACATTCTGGGACAAGGTAACTAAACTTGCTTCCCCACAATGTGTTATAGGGAATCTAGCTCACAGTAGCTAGAATATGGAATCTGGAGTCAGGAAGACCTGAGTTCAGATGCTTCCTTAGACACTGTATGATCTTGGGCAAGTCATTTAACTTCTCTCAGCCTCAGTTTCCTTGTGTAAAATGGAGATAATATAATAGCACCAACTTCACAAGTTAGTTGTGAGAATCAAATGGCAACAAGGCTGCAGAAATCATCCATCAAGGTCTGGGCAAAAATATGATTACTCACACTGTATTTATATGCAAAGGATAATGTATTATTATTTTTTGACAACTCAATGTATTATAGAGAAATTATTTCTAGCCCCAGTATTTTATTATATAAGTTTTATTCCACATAATAGACTTCAATGATTTGTTTTAGAACACAGTAGGGATTTTATTAGTAAAGACTTGGCTCAGCAGAATCAAATGAAAATATGTAAAATACTCTTTAAACTTAAGGACTCATATGTACAAAAATATTTTAACAGCTCTTTTTGAGGTAACAAATAATGGGAAATTGAGGAGTGTTAATTGGGAAATGGCTAAACAAGTTCTAGTATGAGAACATAATGACTTGAGAATATATAAACGAACTGATACAAAGTGAAGGGAGCAGAAACAGCAATTTTTACAGTGTCATAAAGATAAACAACTTTGAAAGACTCTCTGACCAACCACAATTCTAGGGGACTCAAGATGAAGCATACTACCCACCTTGAGAAACAGGTGATGGATTCAGAATGCAGATTAAGAGATATATTTTGGGGTGAACATGGCCAATGTTGGAATTTGTTTTATTTGACTATGTAATGTGTGGTTTTTTTCTTGCTTCTCAATGGTGTGGGGGAGAATGGTAGAGCAAAAGGTGGAAGGAAGAGAATGTGGACCTAAAAATAAAATTGAATTAAAAAATAGAAAATGATTAAAGGTAGAAAGTGAAGAATTAAGAAGCCTCTTGATGAGGATGAAAGACAAGAATGCAAAAGTTTAAATCTTTTTTTTACATCACAAAAAATTTCTAGCATTCTTCTCCTTACTCCTGTGTACAAAGCCATCCCATATAACATATTTTTAAGAAAAAAAGTCATCAAAACTTTGAAAACTATGAGGATGTGTGCAATACAACATACATGTGGACATCTCACCTCTTCAGAAGTGGAGGCTCAAAGCATCATATGTCTTTGTTGACATTGTTTGCAGTTTCACAAAGTTCAGTTTTGACGATTTTGTGGATTTCTGTTTATGTCATCCTAGTTACTGTGGCTCTCCTTCACTCTGAATCATTTATAAAACTTCCCATGTATCTCTGTATTCATTATATTCATCATTCCTAAAGCATAGTAATATTCCCTAATTGATGGATGTCATCTTTAATTCCAATTCTTTAGTATAAAAAATGCTTCTATAAATATATGGGTGTATAGAGAGACTTTCTTCTCATCAGTGACTCCTTGCAGTTTATACTTTATCATCATTCAGTCAATAAGCATTTATTAAACACTTAACATATACCAGATACTGTTCTAAGTGCTGAAAACAAAAAGACAAAAGACAGCTTCTTGCTCTCAAGGAGCTCACAGTCTAATAGGAGAATACAACATGAAAAATACTGTGAAAACTGGATATAGGAAATCATCAGGAGAGGGAAGGAATTAAGATACAAGGAGTTCAGAAATGGCTTCTTGTAGAAGATAGCAATATACTTGGAACTACAAGGAATCAAGAGAATCAAGGAGGTGGAAATGAGGAAGGACAGTATTTGAGGCATAGGGAACAGTCAGTGAAAATGTCCAGAGTTGGAGATAGGTTGTTTTGAAAGTCCTCAATTTCATTGAAAGACCAGTTTTTCCCCTGAAGTATTATACTCAGTTTTGCTGGGTAGGTGATTCTTGGTTTTAGTCCTAGTTTCTTTGACTTCTGGAATATCCTATTCCACGCCCTTTGATCCCTTAATGTAGAAACGGCTAGAACTTGTGTTATCCTGATTGTATTTCCACAATACTTGAATTTTTTCTTTCTAGCTGCTTGCAATATTTTTTCCTTGACCTGGGAACTCTGCAATTTGGCCACAATGTTCCTAGGAGTTTCTCTTTTTGGATCTCTTTCAGGCGGTGATCGATAGACTCCTTGAATACTTATTTTGCCCTCTGGTTCTAGAATATCAGGACAGTTTTCCTT
>CM053769.1:147941088-147959719 GCA_028658325.1 Potorous gilbertii
CATGGAGGAGCTCAAAAAGGATTTTGAAAATCAAGTTAGACAGGTGGAGGAAAAACTGGGAAGAGAAATGAGAGAGATGCAAGAAAAGCATGAAAAACGGGTCAATACCTTAATAAAGGAGGCCCAAAAAAATGCTGAAGAAATGAAGTTCTTAGGTCTTCTAACAGGCAAATTAACATATGGTCCCCTATTCTCACTTTTCTGATAATCCCACCCCAGGTCACTAGTGGGAACAGCAGTTGTTCCTGGGGGTTTTTTTGTAGGGTCATTGCTAGCCAAACGATCCCCAAATTTTTGGGCTTATTTCCATATTTTCTTCTTCTCCTCAGTAGTACAACAGGTGGAGAAGAGGATATACAAATACCTCCCAAGAAAGCTAAGACTGTAGGAACATGTTCCTAAAATCCTCAGTAAACATAGTGGGATCTTTTGAGTATCACCTCAGTTTCTCTTTAAACTGAATGAGATCTGAAATGCAGAATGGAACATGCATGCAAATTATCCCACTAGGTGAAGCAGGCACTTCCTTCTGAGGAAAAACCCTGAAGGTCCTATGGGGATGGGGGCTTGGGGAGTGAGATAGAAAGTAGCACTTCTTGTGAGGGAAGGGCTGGGGAGTGCTGGATGAACTGGATTAGACTGCAAATCTAGGAATCTGGTTGGCAAGGGTAAAGATCAGCTGACATCTGAGGAGGGGGAGGGGGTCAGAGGAGGAAGAGGCTGCAAGGATTGCTGTGGGTGTGGGGTCCGAAGTCAGAACTTGAGTAGGAATCTTCTGGGAGGAGGGAGGGGTCAGCAGGAGATGCAGAAGAAGAGACATGGAAAGTGAAGGAGGCAGGAAACAAAGGGAATTGGGCTAGAGGAAAAGGAAAGGGAAAGAGGGGGTGGCCAAGAAGGGGAGGGCATGGGAAACTAGTGGGTTTGGGGGAGGTTGGGGCATAGCAGGAAGGGTTGGGGGAGGTAGGGGAATGGTAGGAGGGGCTGGGGGAGATTGGCATGGGGATAGGAATTGGGGGAATGGTGGGAATGGAGGCAGGAAAGGAGGGAGGGCCAAAGCCATGGGGGCCATAAAAAAAGGGTCATCCAAAATGTCCCATTGATCCCCATTGCCCATTGTGATGTGGCTCTAGCTATTAGCATCTTACAATCTTTTCTAAGAATGGGGTTCTGAGAGAGCTGGACAAAGACCATTTTCCTTCTCAGTGACAGTATAACTCTACCTGTAAGAGAGTATTGTATTGTAAAGTTCCCAAAATGGGCCATGCTTCATGGTGCTCTAGGTGATACTGAGGCCAAATGGTGTTGCAAAAGAACACTAGCTTTTTCTTTTTAAGTTCTTTAGGGAAACTCATTTTTTTTTCAATTTTGTAAAAGACAACTCAATGGTGAATTTTTCAGAATTTAAAACAACTGATCTATTACAGCTGTGGGGCTAGAAATCCCTCCCTCCACAAAGGAGGATCTGAGATCAAGCCTTGGGAAACAACCAAAAAGAAAAAAGTACTTGAAGTTTTCCCAATTCACTAGCACCTGAGAGAATTGAGAAGCATACCTTCGAATAGGATGTCCATCCTTGTCCTCTGTGCTTAAAAAGTGTGCCCAGGTCCATGGCCTTGGATATAAACACTGCACTGAGAACTTGAGAGTGTCAGGCTAAGTGCAAGACAATCTCAAGTCCAAAAAGCACCTCCAAGGTGCTTGGAGAGCAAGAAAGGGAGAGCAAGAGAGAGAGGGAGAGACTTACATACCTTCCACCCTTGGCTGAAGAAGAACTTGAAATAGCAGTATTCCTGGTCAGGGAACCAAAATGTTAA
Organism: Potorous gilbertii; assembly: GCA_028658325.1. Taxonomy (NCBI): domain Eukaryota; kingdom Metazoa; phylum Chordata; class Mammalia; order Diprotodontia; family Potoroidae; genus Potorous; species Potorous gilbertii. The sequence continues at coordinate 147,942,903 of CM053769.1, forward strand.
TTTTTAGGTGAAATAGCAATATGCCAGGTCCTGTCCAAATGAATTCAAGCCAAGTCGTCTTTTAGCCAAAGAAAAACAAAGTTTATTAAAGATCTGTAATATTAGGTATACTGCTAAGGAATCTGAGCATTTGTATTGCTAATGTAAGCAGGGTAGATAGAATCTGAGCACTTTCATGGAAATAAGGTGGATCTTATATACAGAAAGACTGAGGGAGGAATCCAGGGGTGGGAAAGGAGTCTGGGTTGACTAGAGGAAAGGGGGGATTTCCTAGAGAAGGTCTTGATGGGAGTAATCAGTAGCCTGGGGTGATGAGGTCAAATACAGGGAAGATCTTCATGGAATGACCACTATTCTGGGGTGACTACAGCTCAAATCTAGAGAGGATCTTGATGGAATGACCAGTACCCTGTGGTAACTAGAGATCTAGGAAAAATCTTGACAGGTGTGGCCAATAGCCTGGAGAATGGGATTAAGGGTGGAAAGTAGCTGAACAGAGATTTGGGCATAGTTGTAATGAAAGGCTTATGGCCTCAAGGGAATGCCAGATCCAGTGGGGAAGTCCAAGGAGATTTCAAGGTGAGATTTTCCAGGGCCCTTTAGATGAATGGGACCCAATCTCTTTTGGGGTAAGGGGCACAAATCTTGGCTTCAGCCTATACCCTATCAATATGAGTGAATTTTTTTCTGGTATTGTTAGAGATGCACTTGACACACAAAAGGGTATCAAGGAAAATTTATTAAAATAGAGTTCAGAGGAGGGAGGGCCTTCTATGTTCATTCCCTTGAATGTCCAGTAAGTCTACAGGAAGACTACACTTGTTCAGATCAATGGAAGATTCTTATATTGTTCAGAATCTTGGACCTCCCTGTGACACTATCCATTGCCCCATGACTTCATGTTCTCCTCTCTGACAGGCTTTCCCTCAAACAACTCATCAAGTTTCTGATCTCTAACCTGATCGTGCTAGGTCACAACCCATATCATTCAAAACTGTGGAAACAGAATCTCCTTGTTTCCCACACACTCCCCCCTTTTTCTCTTTATTAAAATTTATGTTTCCACATCTAAATTGAATCAATTCCCCCTCACTTTCTTTCCCCTATGAATTCTTCCCTTTATCTCCCCTTTATATGAATACTGGAATGGAGCAAAGTTGAGCGAAGCATTGACAAATTACAAGGGTGCAATCACCTTTCATAATTCCAGATACAGAGACTCAGTAGAAAAAGGCAAATCAATGAATTGTCCTTTTGGAAGTTCCAGCTCATATAGCAGTCTAAGGAGGAACTTCTTCTGATGCAGTTTTCTGATCTGGATGCTCATTCAAGCTATCTTCAGCACAGCATCTCAGCATCTTCTTCCCTTTCTCTTCCTGTAGAAATCTAGATGTCTACTCTCCTACAAAACTTACCTTAATACAATTTTAGATTTACATTCCTAAGTTTTATACTCTTATCACTCTTACAAAATCAAAACTGGAATTTTGGTCAATTGTCACATGTATGAAATTCACATTAGAACCCAGTTTTTACATTTTACGTTAATTCACTATTCATTTCCTCCATCAGGAGGATGACATTTCACTAAGGAATTAATAACAAGCTCCAGTACATGCATACTTACAATAAGTAATCATTTTTTACACAGTACATATCACATCATAAAACAATTCCAATTTCTGGTCATGTGATACTTATTTTAAAGAATTTACAAGATAAACCACAAACCATTCTTCTTTTAACATTATCCAACTGAGACAAAAATAATAATAACTATGTATGCTATCTTCATAAACCTTTGACCTGATTGTCTCCACACTATTACTAAGAATTAAAGGACCCTAACTTATTGTTGTTGTATTGTAAAATCCTAGGCCTAATAGCTTAATTTTTGGATTTAACCTCAGATGTTCCCTTCCCAACAATCTGTTATTTAACAGATCTGGAATTATGTAGGATATTGCCACTAAGAGTAAGGACATTTCAGGGAAACATCTCCCTAACTTCATGTCAATTCCAGGCAGAAGTAGATTGTCAACTGGCATTTAGCCAGGCTTAAAGTCTTCCAGGTGTCACTGGGGAAATTGAATCAGGAGAATCCTACCTCAGCTCAGGTAGAGCATACCGTTTTCCCAACCTTCCCATGAGATCACCTTTTTGCAGTTCATACCAGCATCTCGCAGGCTCACTGGCATAATGGATCAGTGGCTCAAACAGCCTTTCTACTATCCATACATGGAGTTAGACTCAGAAGAACAGTCAGTTAATAGTCCCATAAAACTTAAAATAGCAAGCTCCAATAATCAGTTTTAGATATAACTATAATTTCATATTGGCTGAGGAACATCTTCTAAAGCAAGTCTTAAGTAGCTTGCATACCTTTCTATGCTATACTATATATATTATATAATCAGATCCCCTAAAACTCTATCCAATATTGAGAAACCTTAACAAACTTTGCCTTCTTTAGCTAAAGGAAGACTTGGGTTGAATTCATTTGAGCAGGACCTAGAGTTACACTATTTTGGGGTCACAAACACCCCTAACTTCAACAATTCCATACCATTACAGTTAACTTTAAATTCCAGTCTTGTTCTATGGTACAATTATTCAACATCACATTTATACTTTGGTTTCCTTTATCTAATTATTCCCATAACATTCAGAAAGAATATTTATTTCAGGGATTTTATCTTTCCCAAGACTACCCATTTACCCAATTAATTGAAAACAGCAAGATTCCACTACTGGCATTGTGCTTACATCTTAAACTGTCTGCTCTGATTATAGAAACATGCCATGAAGATAAAAAGCAAGAAAATTAGATATCATCTCCACATTATAGCTAGACTCAGAAATAGCTAAGGGGTAATACATTCTTTTTCAGAGGAACACAATGGGGAAACTGACCCAGAAGGATCCCATCCTAGCTGAGAATAGGATTGTCCCCTGAGAAAAACTTCTGCCTGTAACAGTCACATTCTTCTCTGAGTAGTAGAACACAATAAGCAATGGTCCTAGAGGACTTTGCATCAAATGTCAGGTTTCACTAATCAAAAATTTTGCCAGGACTTATATCTTAGATCTTAAATTTGTCCTAAAAATCTATCACTAGAGAGTATTTGTCACCAAAACAAGTTCCTTATTTAGGAACTCCATATACAAAAAGTTTACACTTTACATAGAGACTATAGCTTTAACAAAGCAAATGCACCACTGCTGTCTAGCCTCAGGTGCTATAGCCACTTGGGTGATGCTTTTCAGGCTTTTCCAGCCTTAAGGGCCCAGGGTGGGACTGGCACCTCTCCTTTCCTTTTACAATAGGAAAGAGTTAACATCTTTTCTCTGAGTAGCTCTGAGTTCAGATAAGATCTTAAGAAGTCCTTCTGTAGTAATGATTGGACTTTGAAGGTGAATGAGGAGACCACCATGAAGCTGTTTTAAATTTATCACAGACCTTCCTGGAGCCATAAAGCTCCTGGTCTCCTTTATCTTGTCCCTTCTCTTGCAGCTCCCATACAACCTTTATATAACAAATTAGCTTACAAATATAAATTTGGTAGGCCTTCCAAAAATCATATAAAAAATTTCACAAAAAATTTCTTCATAAAACAAATACTTTCCTCTCTTAAGAAGAGTTTACAATTTATCACAAACCCTCTTGAATCCAATTGACAAAAATTACAAGAAAAGATCTAAAATCGAGGCCTTTTCATAATTTTCAAGTGTCCTTTAATAAACGTACTTTTGTAAATGCTTGATTTATAGCAAAAACAATTTTAATTAAAACTTACTTCTTACTAGCAGAAATAAACTTTTTGACATACTTAATACATCCTTGGATGAGAAAGGCTTGAAAATCATGCCTATACATATATATGTGTGCGTGTGTGTGTGTGTGTGTGTGTGTGTGTGTGTGTATTTCCAAGAATTCTTATTTTCTGAATAGGAATTCTACAACAGAGAAATTCTTACACAGAATTCATAACAGCTTCTTAACCAATTCATCATTAATTTAACAATGCAATTTCTAATATAACAGCATTTAGATAAATTACTTTTTTGGCAATATACAATATATTTAATACTTGAAGCAACACATTATCCATTCAAGTGAATGCATTTCCACATCACCTTGCACAGAAAGTCATCTCCTTACCACCACATGAACCCACTCTATCACCTGATAATCATTTAATATAACTTTTTGACTATAGAAATTTGCTATAAAAGAAAGAGGGACAATGTAAATTCTATTCCCATAAAGTCTTGGACAGCAAATAAATATTGGCTTGGAATCCTTTCAGATAGAGTCATCTCAAATTTAATTGAGTCATTAATTATCAAATCAAGTTACATGATGTTTCTCTCTTCTTAAAATACTTCCTCACACCCTCATGACTTATAAACCCATCTGAAACTGACCCATCCAGCAAACCTTATCTGCCTTTCATTTTTTCAATCAAACCTTTAGTTGTCTTTCCAAATCTCTCAATCCTATTACTCAGATTATCCAGCCTTCCTCCACATCTTAACAGCTCAAACAAAGCAAAGAGGTCAATGGCCAACCCCACAGGCCGAAAGATCCATGTCCCTGTTCCACAAACCTATTCACTCCTCCCCAGTCACACTCACTCAGGAAGGATGAGACACCCCAGGAACCAAATCCTTTTAGCCAAGATTTCAAATGGAAAATCTACCATCATATAACAAACACCAGCATTTTCACTGCTTATTTATAGCCAAATATGTTTCAAATTATCAAATTCCTATCACATCCTCTTAAAACCCCAATCTATGTACAACAAAATACAACTTTTAAAATTGTTACAATTTTATTAGATTAATGTTGCATCTAACATATACCCATCCTTGTGTCAAGCACTTTACAATCATAAATGCCAAATAACAATATTTTTTTCTGTTTAACCCTGATAGGAAGAGCACTCTTCTTTATTCCTTCAGGACAGATTTTGACTTGAATCTTATCAAATCTGTATTTATAATCACTAATGATAAACATTTAAACCCTTTTTTCCTTACTCTTTCCTTTCCTTTCCTTCCTCAAATACTCTTGCTACTTAAAAGAAAACTTTGTTCACAACTCCCCATAATCCCTTTTTACTCTACTTCCATAAAGAGCTGAAACTGTATCTTTTGTCTCCCTTTCCTCCCTCTGAGACTTACCAGACAGGAGCTCTCCCAGTCTCCAGCTTTTGAATCAGATTTGGGGGAGGGCAAGGCAAAAAGCACATGGATACTCTGCTGTTCCACCCATATCCTTCTCCCTTGGGAATTTCAAGTTATACACTAGGAAAGTATATAAAGGTCTGCAAAGAGTTTGAAACTATACCTGTTCTCCTCGGGTTAGCCTAAAATATGCCAATATTCTAAAACTAGGTCTTGGATCCATGTGGAGACCTAAGGAACTTAATGCTGACAGGTCCTTGCCAGTCTCCCCAGGCAGAAGCTTTCAGAGTTCCAAAAGATTAAATAATTGACTGCCTAAGTACTCACCCTCCTTGTTTTCATCTTTCAGAATCTTATCACACTTAAGGCAAGTTCTTCCAGCTTTCCTGTTCCTTAAAAAACCTTAGAAGTTAAAGGTTTAACAATTTACATATCAAGGGAGCCACCTTTTTTAAAGTTGAATACTCTGCACACAAAGAGAATCTGAGAGAAAGATTTTCCCTTCCTTTATCTTTCTTTCATATTCAAAAACTTGCCCAGAGTTTAGAGTGCCCAAAGAAAAGTTTTTTTAAAAAGATTTTCAACTACCTATTAAAGTGGGGAGTGGTGGGCAGCTAGGTGGTGCAGTGGATAGAGTACCAGTGCAGAAGGCAGAAGGACCTGAATTCAAATATCACCTCAGACATTTGACACTCACTAGTTGCGTGACCTTGGACAAGTCATTTAACCCCAATTGCCTCATCCTGAGTCATCTCCAGTCATCCTGATGAATATTTGATCACTGGATTCAGATAGCTCTGGAGGAGAAGTGAAGCTGGTGACCTGCACAGCCCTCCTCACTCAAAACAAAGTGCAAATCATGTCATTATTTCTCTGATGGCATGGTTTTCTTTGGCAATGAAGGATGAACACGCATAACACCATTATGAAACACTTCACAAACACACACAGACAAGATGTTTAACAAAGAATCATACTGCACATCAATTTCCCCACCATTGCTTGAATTCCCAGGACTCTGTCCAAGTTCATTAGTTTAGGGTCAACTGGGAAATGCCTGGACAGGAATATGACCAACAAAGAGTTTGCCATTACTTTGTCAGGTCAGTAAAAGACCAACTCAGAGTACAAGTTTGCAGGGTAGCCTAATCTTTACCCACTATACGGTTTCACCTGGTCAGTCAGTAAGTTTGTTCCCCAATTCCTTTGAACTCCCTGAACATGGTTCAGAGTTGTGTGCTTACATGGAGAAGATTTAACTTACAGGCAGTAGATTTAACTTACAGGGAATGTAAAAAAAAATTTCTTTTTTTTACAGGAGCACCCTCCCTGTGTTTTATCTCACTTCCCCAAGTCCCTGAGTCAAGTCCCACGTTGGGTGCCAAATTGTTAGAGATGCACTTGACACACAAAAGGGTATAAAGGAAAATTTATTAAAATAGAGTTCAGAGGAGGAGGGCCTTCTACATTCATTCCCTTGAATGAACCGGTAGCTTCCAGTAAGACTACATGAAGACTACAGCTTGTTCAGATCAATGGAAGCTTTTTATATTGTTCTGAATTTTGGACCTCCTGTGACACTGTCCATTGCCACATGACTTCATGTTCTCCTCTCTGATAGGCTTTCCCTCAAAGAGCTCATCAAGCCTACATACAAGTTTCTGACCTCTAACCTGATCATGCTAGGTCACAACCCTGATCACCCAAAACTGTGAAAACAGAACTTCCTTGTTTCTCACATACTGAAAAAAATTCACTTTTATTGACAAGGTATGGGCCAAACCTCATGGATCCGAATACTACAAGATTTTTTAAAGTTCAAAGACTAATTGAGGATACTATTGCTCACCATTGCTCATTTGCTTGCTTGCTCCTTTCCAGAACCATGGCCTCTGTGATGGCTATCTCCGATGGGGAGATCAAGGTGTTCAATGACATGAAGTTTCTCAAGTCCTAGACACCTGAGGAGGTGAAGAAGTGCAAGAAAGCCTTGTTGCTCTGCCTGAGCAAGGATAAGAACACTGTGCTGGAGGACAGCAAGGAGATCCTCGTGGGGAACCCTTATCCCACCTTTGTCAAGATGCTGTCAGACAAGGACTACCACTATGGTCTCTATGATGCTACCTACGAGACCAAGGAGAGCAAGAAGGAGGACCTGGTGTTCATCTTCTGGGCCCCTGAATGTGCCCAGAGTCCTCCCCTTTTTCATCTTTCTTTTGTGTATTCTCTTTCCCTGTTAGATTGTAAACTCTTTGAAGTCAGGGGTCTGTTTTATTATTTGTATCCCTGGTACTTAGCACAGTGCTTGGCACAATGTAGGTGCTTAATATGCTTATTGACTGACTGAAAAGTACGAGATTCTCTGAAAATGAAAAAACACAAAATGAATATCAGTGACTTCATAGAAGAGCAAGAAATATTAGCCCAAAATCAAAAGACTAGGGGAAAATATATCTGTTATAAAAAGTAAACCTCCTGCAAAACAGTTCAAGAAGAGATTTGTTAGCAAAGGAATTAAACCAAGAAGAGGTATCTACTGAGAACCACCAAAGAAGGTGAATGTCTAAGACTGAATATGAGTATAAGCCCCCATTTCTGATTCCACAATTGAATTAAATCAAAGAAACTTCACCCAGTTTTTAGGAGACCAGCAGTCCTAGTTATAAAACATCTATATATTCTTCACAGCTTCTACAAGGTACTTCTGTTACATGTCATCACAACTTTCCTAGCAGCAACCTCTCCAGTCACTTCTATGTAAGGATTTTGCATCAGCTTAATCATGTGACGGTCTCTGAATGAGTTCCTTGTTTTACTAGCTTTTTGGAATTAGGAATTATAATAACTCATTGCTTACCAATATGGTTCCATCCATTGTGTCCTGACTGATGTGATTGTACTGACACAACTTCTTGTTGATAAGAGGTCAGTTGCCTTTCATTCACAATTAGCTTGAGACCTACAAAAGGAAAAGACTTCCAGTGACCTTCCGACCATAGAGTTTGGGGTGTAGAAAGTCTACGGGTATCTCCAACTCTGTGGGTTTGTGAGGAAAGAAAAAGCAATCTTACTAGAAGTCTTTCACCAGTCACCATCCTAAGTAGCCAGAATGGTTTACAATAATTGGAAATGTTTAGTTAACTGAGGCCTGCACAACATATGGCCCGTGGGCCACTTGCCCACAAAAAATGTAGTGTTGCCACTGTGCATTCTCCTGTTTGTCAAGTAACCCATAGCAAACAAACACTATCAGTCTGTCTCCATCTGACCTATCTGAAGCCCAAACAGGTTTACAAGTGCTGAACCTGAGTGCTGAGGAGTAGCTAAAGCAGGCCTGCACAACATATGGCCTGTGGCCCACTTGTGGCCCACCAAAGGAATTCAGATGGACTGTGAAAAAATGTAAGGTTGCCATTGTACACTCTTCTGTTTGTCTTGTGACCTGAAGCAACTAATCATCATCAGTTTGTCTCTAGTCTAACCTATCTGCAGCCTGAAAAAGTTTAACCTATTTTAATTTTGACTCCTACATATTGCCAAGTTGTACAGGTGTGTGCTAAAACAACAAGAATGACAAGAACTAGGTAGGATTAAGTTTGGTGTGTATATTAAGTGTCATGCTCAATCCTTAAACGCTGTTTGTGTTTTCATTCCTTCAAATCTCTGTGCCCTTTCTTCTCTTAATAAGTTCTGCCCTAGCACTTAAAATGCTTCGCCTTAATCTCTTCCATTACTACCTCACTTCTTTGTAATTATTAGAATTTCTTCCAATAATAATAATGGCTACCATTTGGCAAAATGTTTTATAAATATCTCATGTCATTCTCACAACAATCCTGGGAGGAAGGAACCATTACCTCCATTTTACAGGTGAGGAAAATAAGATGCTACTTACTCAACGTGGCATCAGGTGAACTCTCTATCCAGTACTTCATGGTGCCCCTGTTATATTTGAGTCCATTTCCTATATATCTTGGATATTAGACTCTATCAAAGAATTTGGCACAAAGATTTTCTCCAGTTAAATATTTCTAACTATAGTTTTTTTAAAAAGAATTTTGAATGTCATAAGAAAAATTGTCCATTTTATCTCATCTGATTCTATACATTCCTTGTTTTGTCAAAAATTCTTTCCCTTTCCATAGCTGTCAGTCACTAATTCAAGTAATATTTACTAAGCAACAATGTGGCAGACACTGTTTAAGTATTGGGAATAGAAAGGCAAAAAGGTGTTATCAGTCTAAGGGGATGACAACATGCAAACAACTATTTTATATTTACACACATATGTATATACATATATATGTAATTATGATTAGTCTGAGGGAAAGCATAAGGATATCTTTTGTATTGGAAAAAGCTTCTTTCAGAAGATGGACCTTAAATTCAAACTTGAAAGAAACCAGGGAAGCCAGGGAGACACGAAGAGGGAAAGCATGAGGAACAGCCCATTGAAAACACATGGAAATTGGGAGAATCTTGCGTGTGAGAAACAGCACGGAGGTTAATGTCACTGGATCACATTATGAGGACAGTATAGTGTAAAGAAGACCAGGATAGGAAAGGACCAGGTTTCATAACAATAATCCTTCAAAGGACTTTAAAAGGCAGAGAATTTTATATTTGATCTAAAAGTAATAGGGTTATTGAATAGAAGGATAAGGTCAGATTTAAGAACAGCTTAGGCCTTAGGAAGAACAGTTTGATAATATGGAGGATAGATTGGAATGGAGAGATAATTCAAGGAGACCAAGTAGTAGGCCATTGCAATAGTCCAGGAAAAAAAATTGACAAGGCTCATTACTCGAGTGATTGTAGCATTAAAGAAGAGAATGGCAAGTATATGACAGACATTACTAAGGTAAGACTTCACTACTTATTAGTTATGGAGGTGAGAAAGAGTAAAGGGTCCAAGATGATATCTATGTTGAGAGCCCAAGTGATGGGAAAAATGGTACCTTTAATTGCAATAGAAAGGTTAGGAAGAGGAGATTTGGGGGGGAATGAGTTATATCTCAGACATGTCGAATGTAAAATATTTACTGGACATCCAGTGTGACCTATCTAATTTGCAGTTAGAGATATGACATTAGAAGTCAGGAGAAGGATTAGTGCTAGACAAGTAGATCTGAGAGGCATCTGCATAGAGAAAATGATTGAAATCATAGAACCTGATGAGACCTCCAAGAAAGGTAAGAGAAGGACCAAAATGGAGCTTTGGGAGACCCCTAGCTTTAGCAGGTATGACCTAGATCCAGGAAAAGAGACTGAGAAGACATGGTCAGGTAGGAAGAGAACCAGGAAATAGTAGTGTCATGAAAATTTGGAAGGGAGCATTAAAGAGAAGATGATAATGGGCAATGTCAAAAACTGCAGAAAGGTCAAGAAGGATGAGAAAAATCCACTAGATATGGCAATTAAAAGATCATCAATTACTTTGAAGAGAACAGTTTTGCTTGAATAATGAGACTGGAAGTCAGACCACAGAGAATTAAGAGAGTGAGAAGAAAGGAAATGGAGAAGCCTATATGTTGGTGGTCTTCTCAAGGAATTTAGCCACCAAAGGGTAGAGAAATATGAGACATTGGAAGTTGGGGATGAATGAATAAAGGGAGGGGTTTTTGAGGATGAAGGAACTTTGGACATGCATGTAGGGAGCAAAACAGCCAGTAGACAGGGAAAGATTGAAGATGACAGAGTGGAAATGATGGGGCAGTTTGCTGGAGAAAAATGGGATGGAATGGGATCACTTGTGCATGTAGAAGAGTTTGCCTCAGCAAAAAAGGATTATCTCATTACATAAAATAGAGAAAAAAGAAGACATAGTTGCAGAAAGCATTTGGGTGAATGTCAATTTTTTCAATAAAATAGGAAGCAAAGTTGTCAGCTGAGACTGAAGTAAGGAGGGTGATAGGAGGCTTAAGGAAGGAAGAAAAGATTTAGGAGGTCTGCTTTGCTGAGTAGGAAAGTAAATTAATTAGGGAAGCATAAAAGGATGTACCTCTAGGAATATCCAGCTGAGATTATGAAACATAGATTTCTAGTGGAACTAGTCTGAAGGATTCAGTAATTGTCTCTGGTTTTATTCAGCAGCAAGTGTGTAGAAACTAAGGTTGTGGATGCTACCATTATTGATTTAGAAATATCTGCTCTGTTAAACAGCTAACCCTGCTTATTTAGAACTAGACATAAACCAACTGTGCCGTCCTTTTAAACAGAAAAATAAGCAGTAGTGATTATTCTGAGACCCCTATCCTGACCAGGGGGAGTGGGAGATGGTGATCAAGGCCCTGAACCTGTGGCACAAGGACTTCTCTTGGCAGGAGGACCATTAAAGGGTGTGTGTGTGTGTGTGTGTGTGTGTGTGTTATAAACCACAAGGTAAGACATACCAATGACAAACCATAAGTCCAGAAGACTAAAGACTAATTTTTCCACTCACCTGCTGCTACAGGGGTAATGAACTTAAACATGGAGATGGGCACAGCCTGTCACAGCCTGTGTGGGAAGGTGTTTTTCTGGTTTGGGCATGTTTATGATGTAGGTTTCATTTTTAGTTTGACAGGGTTTGGGGGATTTTTTGGTCTTGTATTGTTATTGTTCAGTAAGTGTGCTGGAGGAAAGCACAGATTGAACGCATGGAAAAAATACAAAAATGTGTTCCTTTATCAAAATAAATACATTTCACTGAAAATCTAATTTTATATATTCATGAAAATAAATAGGATTTTTTAAATTGGAAACCAGAAATAAACCAATTAGTTCATTCATTCAAATAAAAGAATAAAAAAAGGGATGTAGTGATTGTCTTCCATTGACTCATCCAATTGGTGTTGAAAGTTAAGAGATCATGAACCACTCTGCCTGTGGCACAGGCACTCCTCTTGGCATAAGAGAACCAATCAAAGAGGGTAACTGACCCTCTTCTAGTGTTTTTGGAGCTGCTGGGTGTTTTTTTTTAATTAATTTTTTAATCAATAAAAACCTATTTTCTTTCTCTTCCCCCCACCCCACATTGAGAATGAAAGAAAAACACCTGTCTTACAAACATGTAATAGTCAAAACAATTTTTTTGCCTTGGCCATGTCTAAAAGAAAAAAATACATACACATATACATTGGATACATACGAATATACGTACATATCTCATTCTATACTTTTGGGTCTTTCAGGAGGTGAATAACAGGTGTCATCATTTAGTGCTCTGAAATTGTGGTCAGTCATTACAGTCATGACACTGATCAGAGTTCCGGCGTATTTCAAAGTTTGAGTATGACCATTTTTGTGAACTGATCTCCTGGTTCTTGTCACTTTACTCTGCATTAGTTCATAAAAGTCTTCTCTGAAATTAGTCCCTTCATCATTTCTCATAGCACAATAGTGTTCTATCACAGGTATATTACAAATTATTTAGCTGTTCCCGAGTTGATGGGTACCCATCTCAGATACCTATTTTTGACACCTCAAAAAGAGCTGTAGGTGTTACATCTTTATTAAGTGTACAGCCTTAGAGTTTGTTTTATTTAGAATTAACCTCTTCCTTAATCTACTTCTCTTCTATTTCCCCCTTCTCCCCTTCCCTTATATTTCCATTAGGTGAAATGTATTAGTTTACACTGGGGTATTTGTGTGCATGTAAATTTTCCCTTCTTTTAGTCAGTTTATGTGAGAGTGATGTTCCTTTTTCAGCCCCTACCTCACTCCTGCATCCTTCTTTGTATAGATTTCTACTGATGTGCCCCACTTATGTGAGATAATTTTCCCTAACCTTTCTTTCCCTTCTCTCTAATGTATTTCCTTTCCCTTCTCTTTTCATTCTTTTAAGATCATCAAGAAGAGGGGAATAAGCATGTATATAGTGCTTACAATGTGCTAGTTACTGAGCTAACTGCTTTACAAATTTTATCTCATTTTATCCTCACAATTCTGGGAAGGAGGTGCTATTATTAACACTTGGGAAACTGAAGGGGACCAAGGGTAAGTTATTCACCCAGGGTCACACAACTAGTAAGTGCACCTAGATTTGAACTCATTTCTTCCTGACTCCAAGTCCAGCGTTCTAACTCTGAAATCAAACCATAACAGAACTATTTACTGACTTTTCCAATAATTATACTCCTATGACACCTTAATGATACAATTCAGAGGAAACACATATATTATCTCCCCATATTAGAATGTAAACTGTTAAATAGTCCTTAGCCCTTCATGATATTTTGTTTGTGTTTACCTTTTTACGTTTCTCATGATTTCTGTGATGGAAATACAAGGTTTTAATGCAGGTCTGGTGTTTTCATCAGGAATGCTTGGAAATCCTTTATCTCATTAAAGATTCATTTTTTTACTCATATAATTATATTCACTTTTCCTGGATAAATTATTCTTGACCATAAAAGTCTATATTCTTTACCTTCTGAAATATCACATTTCAAGTTCTGTTTCTTCATAGTGCTGGCTGTTCATTCCTATGTGTTTTTGTCTCTAGCTCCTTTGTATTTTAGTTCTTTCTTATTGACTGCATGGGTTTTTTTTCCTTTGACCTGGAAGCTCTGATTTTAGCTATTATGCTCCTGAGAATTTTCATATCTTTAAGGAAGTGACTGGTGGATTTTTTCTATTTATACTTTCTTCCACTTCTAAGATATCTGGACAATTTTACAATTTCTTGAAATATTATGTCAAAGATCATTTTGGGGGACATAACTTTCAGGTGATCTAGTGATTCTTAAATTAACTCTCCTTGATCTGTTTTCCAGGTCAGTTTTTTACTATGAGATAACATATTTCACTGCATATTCATCACTACCACATAATTATCACATCCTGGTTTGGTTTTTTTCAGTCCCCAAACTGGTTTATAACCTTTCATTGAGTAATCGTCACATGGTGTAATTCTGCTTGTCAAATCGCTTAAAAGGTAAACAGAGAAGTAATGCATTCATCAGTGACAAATGGGTATGCATTTATTTCTCGCAAACTGTGAGCCCAGAGCCTAGAATTCTCAGCACACATGCATTTTCCAATATTCAATTTTAACATATATTCATGAGTATTCCATGTATCTTAATCTTGTACCAAATACAGTTTGGTAATAGGTTATTTTTAAGTAATATCAAAATGATATTTTAAAGCTTCACATAATGGCTAGACCCTGCTTTTTTGCAAAAAAAAAATTATGCAGTGAAATACAGTAACAAATTGTCTTCTATTTTCAGAATTTTTGATTTTGTTTTAATATTTCATAGAACCATTGGTTTCTATTTGTTTCCTTCTAATTTTCAGGGAATTACTTTCTTGGATAAAGTTTTGTATCTCTTGTTCTGAGTATTAATCATTTTTCCAATACTTCCATAGCTCTCATTTCTTTTCAATTTTTCCTGTAACATTCTTTCACTTATAAGAAAAAAAAACATTTTAAAACTCTTGCTTCATTTCTTCCAGGAATTTTTGAATTGTGCCCAAACTGTATTTTTAGATGTTTTGGAATCATTCTCTTCTTCTGGGTTTGTGTCTTGTGTATCTCCTTTGCTTCAATTGCATTTTGTGATAGGATTCTTTTTGTGGTTGTTCTTTGTTGATTTTTCCAGCCTAATTTCTGACTTCAGGCTTGATGTTAAGGTCATGCTCTGCACACTTCTGAAGGAAAGATATGTGCTGGTCCCATTGCTATGTTCTTCAAAGTATTGAGTATTACATTATTCCAGACTGTCAGGGACATCTTAGGTTGGGAAATCAGTAAGCTTTCATTGCTCCCATAGTGATCTGATCCAGGACGCAGTTTGATCCCTATCCCTCTGGTCTGAGTTCTGCAAGTTTCTGACCTTGGTTTGGGTTTACCATTAGATTTGTTTTTCTCCCTTCTGTCTGACAGCTCCTTTGTGGATCTTCTGCCAGAAGTTTCCGATAAGGGTGAAAGTCTCCTAAGTCTCTGTCTTGGTCCCTTTATTCTTCTCCTTCTATGCTATTTCATTTGGTAATCTCATCAGCATCCTTGGTTTCAATTATCATCTATGGTGATAATTCTTTAAAAAAAAATAATTCTATAAGATTTTGAGTTTTAAGCTTTCTGCCTTTTCCTCTCCTCCCTCTCTCCAAGATGGCCTGCAATCATATTAAACATTTTCACATTAGTCATGATGTAAAGAAAAATTAGAACTAATGGGAAGAGCTATGCAAAAGAAGAAACAAAAGGAGAGAAAATAGTATGCTTCCACCTGATGCTGATGATTCTTAAATCTACTTATCCAACCCTAAACTTTCTGACTCACATTTCCAACTGCTTATTAGACACTGAAAACTAGATGTCCCATAGACATGTTAAACTCAACATATCACAAATTGGATGCATCTTTCCTCCCAAGTGCTCCCCACTTCTAAACTCCCCTATTACTATCATGGGCACTACCATCCTCTCAGTCACCCAGGTTTGTAAGCTAGGTGTCATCCTTGATTACTCACTCTTTTCCCCATATGCAAACTGTTTTCAGGGTCCATCCATTTTGCCTTCATAACATATCATATATAACCCCTTCTCTACGCTGACACTTCTCCACTTCACGCCTAACTATTAGATCAACCTGCTGTTTGGTTTTCCTACCTGAAATCTCTTCCGACTCTAATTCATTACTTAGCTGTCAAGTTAATTTTCCTAAAATACATGTCTGATCATGTCAATCCAGGTTCATTTAATAAACTCTGATGGCTCCCAGATCAGACAAAAAATCTGCTTTACAACACTACCTACCTTCTACCTTTCTAGTCTTCTTAAACCTTACTCCTTCCCTGGTGTCACGGTCCTCTTTGAGAAGGAAGAACAAACAACAAAATATTATGAATCCCAGGACACAAAACAACCTATCTCCAAGATGGCAGAATGGAAAGATTCACATATGCTAGCTCTGAACCCACAGCCCATAAATTACCCATAAGGAGGAGCTCTCAACAAATTCTGGAGCAGTGGAAGCCGCACAGCAATGGAGTGGAGGAGATTTCTGTTCACAGAGAGCCCTGAAAAACCGATCCCAAAGGTCCGTCGCACACCAGACAGAGCAGAGCCCAGTCCTGCTTTGGCCACGCGGCACCGAGAGGAGCAGATCCGAGCAGGCTTCAGGGATGGAATCTCTGCCAGCCACGAAGGTCCCTCCACCCAAAGGTGCACAGGTCAGTGAGAGAGACTTCTGGGCTGGCTGAGAGGGGAGTGGGGTGTCTCCATAACTCAGGCCCCCTCGGGAGGCAGCAGCGGAGACAGGAACAGCAGCAGACCCGGGCTCCCCAAGCAGGAAGGCTCAGATCCATTACTGAACGTCTCTGCATAAACCCCCTGAGGGAAGTGAGCCAGGGAGGTGGCCCTGCTCCCACCTGAGCACCAGAACTTAAGCTCACATTGAATAGAAGCTGAGCCCCCACTGAAAGCCCTGAGGCTGGGGAGCAGCATTTGAATCTCAGACCCCAAGCACTAGCTGGGCAGATCTAAGGGGGGTGGAGAGGAATCTCAGAAGTCAAGTAACTGGCTGGGAAAATGTCCAGAAAAAGGAAAAAAAATAAGACCACAGAAGGTTACTTTCTTGGGGAACAGATGTTTCCTCTTTTTCTTTCTGATGAGGAAGAACAATGCTTACCATCAG
>CM053769.1:147960219-148037218 GCA_028658325.1 Potorous gilbertii
TGATGCAATCCTCTGGTCACCAAGAAAGTAACCTTCTATGGTCTTATTTTTTTTTTCCATTTTCTGGGCATTTTCCCAGCCAGTTACTTGACTTCCGAGATTCCTCTCCACCCCCTCCTAGGTCTGCCCAGCCAGTGCTTGGGGTCTGAGATTCAAATGCTGCTCCCCAGCCTCGGGGTTTTTGGTGGCAGGCCTGGCTGCTATTCAATGGGAGCTTAAGTTCTGGTGCTCAGCTGGGGTCAGGGCCGCCTCCCAGGCTCAGTTCCCTCAGGGGGTTTATGCAGAAACCTTCCGTAATGGAGCTCCTGCCTGCTCCAGGAGCCTCTGGCTGCCTGCTGCCTCCTGAGGGGGCCCGAGTCACAGAGACACCCTGCTCCCCTCTCAGCCTGTCCAGACGTCTCTCTCACTGACCTGTGTGTCTGTGGGCGGAGGCACCTTCGCAGCTGCTGAGGATTCCAACCCTGAGGCCTGCTCCAATCTGCTCGCTCCTCTCTGAGCCACGTGGTTGGTGTAGGGCAGGGCTGGGCTCTGCTCCCGTCCGGTGTGCGATGGACCTTTGGGATCAGTTTTTCAGGGCTCTCTGGAACGGAAATCTCCTTCACCCCGTTGCTGCACAGCTCCACTGTTCCAGAATTTGTTGGGAGTTCTTTTTATAGATAATTATTGGCTGTGGGTTCGGAGCTAGCATATGTGAGTCTTTCTACTCCACCATCTTGGCTCCACCCCCCTTTTAAAATTTTTTTTCCCTCATATTATTCCTATGCCCACAAGGACCAGCAATAATTAGCAAATTACTAGATATGTCTGTGTATATGTGTGTGTGTATGTGTGTGTATATATGTGTGTGTATATAAATATATATACACATACAAATAGATATGTGTATGTATATATATGTGTGTATATGTATGTGTGTATACATAGATATGCATTTAAAATTATCTTAAACTTTTGGATTAATTTGAAAGTGGAACCCTTGTCAGTAACTGCTGAGGAAAATTAATTTTAATGCTATATCATTTTATTATTAGTATTAATATGTAATATTCTCTTCTCCATTCAAAGGTCATCTCTTACAGAGAAAACTCACTCAGCCTATTCTAGCTAAGGAGCATCATCACATTCCTGCCTCTCCCAAGGCCTGGAGTTGACTTTTCTCTTATCCTTCTAAACAGAAGCCAAACAGAGCTAGTCCACTATAACAAGAGCTCCTTGTGTGTCGTCGTTTCCTTCATCAGAATTTAAAGTGACCTGGCCTTAAAGGAGAAATCTAGTCAGAGAGATCCCGATCAGGATGGCTTCCTTTGCTGTAACAGTAAGCACCCATACAAACCAAACAAAAGGTACTTGGGACCCTGCTACAAAACAGCTCCCCAATCAAGCTTCCCTCAATGGGCAGGCCCATCAGAGGGTGGAGAAGATCTTCTCTAACCACATTCAAAGAGTCATTATACTTCTTGATTATGGTAACACAAAAACACTTTGCTTGGCCTCACATTCCACCTTTCCAGGATCCTTGGCTATGGATGGATCCTGAAACAAATAGACATTAATATATCTTAAGTAAATACAATACAATTTACATTTGCAGAATATATAACATAGTAATTTATTGCCAGGGTGGTCAAATGACTAAGCAAACACAAAGGTACAAACATAACAACATCATTCTTTGAGGAGAGAGCAACCAGCTCCTTCCTTCCTCAATCCCAAACAGAAATGTCCAAGCAAAGTCCTCTTGGGGGTGTGTCCTCCCCACCCTGCACTCTCAGGTGCATGCTCTAATGAACCAAGTCCATCTTAACAATGCTTCAGCCCCTACTTCCAAGTCCTGAGGGGCAGATGCGCAGCAACACCATCAGAGTGGGGTCCATAGGAGTACATGGCACTTTCCCCCCACTTATCATAGTCAGTTTCACCCCATGGGTCCCAAACTGTCCCAGGAGAATGCTGCAAAAAGCACACTCAGTGCCTTGCTCTCCAGTCCCAATCTTGCCCCAGGGCTGAATTCTGAGCTCCTGGGTTCCTCCTCCTCCAGCAGGAGCCAGCTGCTCCCAGCTCCCACCTGGGTCTATGCGAAGGCAGCTTCGCACTCCCATCCTTCTCACTACACCAAGATCAGCACATAGACTGTTCTCTGTTTCTGCTGGGTGGTTTGGCACACAGTTTTCCACTCAGGTTCTAGGGCTCCATTCCAAACTCTCACCATTCTTCTGGTTTCTGAATACAATATATTTTCAGGGCCTTCACTCCTGTAGCGCAGCCCGGAGCCTGGCTAATCCACTCGAGGACTGACTTGGGCCACCCCCACCTCCCAGGCCTCCACAGAATCATAGCCACCATGATTGGGAAACAACAGACAATTATCCCAGTCCCCATGCTTTCCTTTTAATTTATGCAGATCCCATCCTCATCGCCATAGTGTAACAGTAAGCACTCCAACATACACGAAGGGGCATACTACCACAGTAGTTGATCTGCTTCTCTAAAAGGAATGGCAACTTTTGAGGGGTTAACAATCACTTTAATCAAGTACAGCTATGAGAGAAAATCAAAATCAAAGTTTTATCAAAATCGAAAGTCTGTTGACTTTCAACAGATTCTTCCAAACTGCTGAACCATTAACATATATACATCTTTACCAGAGAGGGAAGAACCAATATCTGGGTTTTCAAAAGCAAGGGGGCTGTTTAGCAGCTCCCCAGATTCTCATATGGCACTCAAACTTTCTTCCAAAAGCTTAGCCCCAATGTAAAACTTCACCCTCAGAGTATTTATACACTTTTCAGAGCCAGAGGGTATGACCTTCTGACCCAGTGCCACAGTAATAATAATGAAAAAAGGTACTTGGGATTCTCCTACAAAACAGCTCCCCTAATCAAGCTTCCCTCAAGGGCAGGTCTTCTTTAATCACATTCAAATGGAGGCATTATACTTCTTGATTATACTAAAAGAAAACAGCAAAAGATCCTACATTGCTTGGCTTTACACTTACCCAGATTGCTCTAGGCTGCTGAAGGGCCCAAGGTCTCCCAGTGCATCCTGGGCCACCTCCAGTCATTCTGAGGATTATATCAGGTCACTGGATTCAGATGGCTCTGGAGGAGAATTGAGGTTGGTGACCTGCACAGCCTTCCTTCACTTAAAACAAAGTCAAGTGCAAGTCATGTCATCATTTCTCTGATAGTATGGTCTTCTTCGGCAATGAAGAATGAACACAACAACATCCTCCTATTCCACCAGGGAAGATGGAGACTTTAGAGGTGGTAACATGTACAATTCTATTTATATAACATTTTAAAGTTTTTGCACAAAGAAGACCAATGCAGTTAAAATTAGAAGAAACACAAGCAAACTGGGGGAGTGGGGGGTGAGGAGGAGAAACTTTGTAGCAAGTTTTTCCAAAAAAGTTCTCATTTCTAACATATATAGGGAATCACATAAAATTTGTAAGAATAAGAATTATTCTCCAATTGATAAATGATTTAAGAACATGAATAGGCCATTTTCAGAGGAAAAAAATCCAACCTATCAATAGCCATATGAAAAAATACTCTACAACACTAATAAAGAAGTGCAAATTAAAATAATTCTGAAGTACTATCTCACATACGTCAGATTGATTTTTGACAAAAATGGAAAATTATAGATATTGGAAGAGGTATGAGAAAATAAGTACACTAATGTACTACTGATGGAGGTGTGAACTGATTTAACTGTTCTGGAAAGCAATTTGGAATTGTGCTCCCAAAGCCATTAAACTGTGCATACCCTTTGACTGAGCAATACCAATGCTGGATCTATATTCCCAAAGAGACAAAAGAAAGACAAAAAAAAAAAGATCTACATGTACAAAAATATTTCTAGTAGCTCATTTTGCAGTGGCAAAGAATTGGATGCTGAGGGGATGTTTGTCAATGGTGGAATGACTGAACAAGTTATGGTATAGGAATTCTTTTGCTATAAAAAAAGATGAGAAGATGGTTTCACAAAAATCTGAGGCTTGTATGAACGATGCCAACTAAAGTGAGTATAACCAGGAGAACAATTTATGCAGTATTGCTCAACATTGCTTCAACTTTGAAAGAGTTGATGTCCCTGATCAACCTAATGACTAACCACAAAGGGCTCATGATAAAAGATTCATCCATCTCCAAATAGCTAGCTGGAAGACTCAAAATAGAGATCAAAGCTTACTTTCTTCTCTTTTTTTAACATGACTCATACAGGAATATATATTTGTATACTTAAACATACATTAGGAGAAAGTTAATGGAAATGCAATTTACATAAGAAGTAGCATGGCATAGTAGATAAAGAATTTCTCTTAAAGCTAGGAAGATCTGAATTTTGATGACACATATTGACTAATTTTAATATTGTTGTGTCTCAGGGAATAGGGAAACACAAGCAGAGGGAGAGACACAAGGAACTGTCCATTGGTGAAACAATTAGAACATATACAACATTTATCAATTAAGTTCACTATCTTATAAGTTTAAAATATTGTGAGAAATTCCAAAATTTGACACAGGACAGGATATGCTATGGGAAAAATGGTGCCTGTAGATTTACTTGATGCAGGGTTGCTACAAATCTTCAATTTGTAAAAATTCCATCCTCATGAGGTAAGCAAAGCGGTCTTTTCAAAGATCAAATCCCCCAGACTACTCCCAGCACAAAGTCCTTATCTCCCTTCACAGAATATCTTTCTTCACCCATAAGAACTGTCATTAGTGAAACCTCCTACTACTGTTGCAAGGCATCCCTCTTTTTGTCCCTTTTGTTGAGACCTTTCCCACTCTTCACCCACCCCATTGTAGATTCTTCTCTCCCTAAGTCCACTTAGGTCACCTTCCCCTCATTGCCCACCCTTGATTTGAGTCTTGCATATCACACACTCCCTTTCATCTTCCTGTTTCCCTCCTCCCTTCCATTCATCCTCCCATTTTATAGTGTAGTCCCACAAAATACATTGATTTACCTGCAGGCACAATTCCCATAATCCTGTCCGGAATCCTCAGACCTCCCTTTTTACTGTCGTCTCCACCTGACTTCTGCTTTCACCTCCATCATTTTGTATTCATTTTGAAGGAAGTCTTACTGTTGTATCATTACTCTGATGTTATGTGTCCTCGGCTGCTACATTCTTTCACAATTCTGGCATTTACTTTGTGATTTTAGAGAAGCGGATAATCTCTTCAAGGTCTAGTTTTCTTTCTAACAGTGTTTATTATTGAACATCCACCCTTTACTATTTACTGTTAAGCTCAGCTTTTCAGGGTAGTTCACCCCGGGTTACAGCTTGAGCTCCATTGCTCTTCAGAATACATTGTTTCATTCCCTCTTTTATTTTCTGGTGGGTGTAAAAGTCTTGTATTATTTGAATTTTCTTCCCTTTGTATTTGAAGGACTTCCTTTTGATCACTTGGAGAACATTTTGTTTCTAAATTGAATTATTAAATTTAATCATTATGTGTCTTTAGGCTTGCAGCTTTGTTTGTTTTTCTAGAGGTAAACTGAATTCTTCCAACTGGTATTGCATCTCTATGTTCAGTAGTTCTGGGCAATTTTCTTGTATTACTAACTGCATTTTGGTCTTAAGGTTTCTTGTCCTGTTGCATTCTTTTAGGACACTTAGGATCCTTAGGTTACCTCTATATACCCTAATGATTTTTTCAAGATTATTATGTTTTGTTTGAATGGTCTGCATATATTCTTTTAATGCTATTGCTTTTTGTTTCTCTTCTAGATTTTTCCTTCACTTCTATGTTTTTGAATTCCCAGTCTATTGTTCTCTCTTTTGTTCCATTGGTAAATCTTACCATTACAGATTCCAGTTTTTCTATTCCACCTATAAATTCTGTTCTCAGAATTTTTATTTCTCTTTTGGAACACTCAGGAACAAAGTGCTATAGTTCCATGTACTCCTTAAATTCCACAGGGTTCTCTTATCTTTTTGTGTGTTTGATCATTTTCCTTTATTTTTCAGTGTTTATTCATAGATTCCTGAATTCTTTGACTAGATTTAGGGGCCATATTTCTTTCTGCTGTTAATGTTTGCCTGTTGATTTATCTATTTATGGTCAAGGTTTTTGAGTTTTCTTCCTGAGATCTTTGGTAATTTCGGTTTCTTTTTCCCTTAATTTTTCCCAACTGATTTTTGACTCTGTCCCCTTTGATAGTGGTTTCCTGAGGAGCTGAATCTCACAGTGTCTCAGCTTCTTCCCATGCTGAGAAATTTAATGGTTTACCAGCCTAAGTCTCTGTCTTTCCAGGGGACAGAACTAGCCCTAGGAGAACTTTCCCTCAGACTTAGTGGAGAGCCATACAAATACCTACCTATACTCCCAACACACATATTTTCCTATCCCCTTCCTCTGTTTTGGGCACTGGCAAGATCTGCCCCACTAGTTACCCAGACACATTCCCTCTCCCTTACCCTCTGTTCTCTGTTCCCCTGAAGAGATCATTTGCAGCATAGAGAATTCCTTCAGGAAAAGTGTTCCCCAAGGGTAATATTAAAAAAAAACCAGCCTAAAACTCTCAACAATATTCAGATCTAGAAAAACAATATAATTTGCTAAGCTTAATCACAGAGAATGTATACTGGACAGAAACTCTATGCATGTGAACTTTCAAACAAGGGACATACTGTAGTCACTCTCAGTATATACTGAAGAGACACTGTAAGAATGTGATAAAAGTGATAAGGCATTCTGCATCAGCACACAGATTCCTTGACATCAGACAATTTTTTCCAGAAAGAAACTTTGTACTTGATGTCATATTCAGTGGGTCTATTTTTATTTTTTGTTTTAGTCTTCATCCCTCCCTACCTTTTTACTTCACCCTTTAACAATGAGATGTCTCTCAAAGTTTGTTCTGGACCCTCTTCTCAACTCCCCTCTATACTACTTCACTTGGTGATCTCATCAACTCCCATTGATTTAATTACCATCTCTTTTCTAATGATTCTCAAATCTACCTATCCTGCCCCAGTCTCTCTGCTGACCTCCAATCTCACATCTCCAAATGCCTTTCAGACATCTCAAACTGGATATCCAGTAGAAATCTTAAACTAAACATGTCCAAAACTGAATTAATTACCTTTCCTTCTTAACTACCTCCTCTCCTACCTTCCCTATTTCTATAGAGGGCATTATATCCTCCAAGTTACTAGGGGTCATCCTTGACTCCTCATTATTTCTAACCTTCCATATCCAATCTGTTGCCAAGGCTTACTTTCTGTGCTATTTGCTCCCCATACCCTCTGTGGTTATTAAATCTGATTATAGCCCCCTTTCTCACTACTATCATGGTGTTTCCTGGTGAGTAAACAAAGAACTTAGCATTCCATTCCATAATTTCATAAATTACTTATCAATTTAGAAGTCCTTTTGAATTAAATTATCTATTACTACCCATCATAGAATTCATTCTGAGGGAGAAAAAAAATCTTATAAATATAATGAATGTGGGAAAGCCTTCAAAAAGACTTTATTCCTTACTTCTGATAATAGAATTTACACTGGAAACCCCATAAATATTATGTGGGAAGGACTTTCATCAGTGCATATGACCTACTGAATACTAAAGAATTCATACTGGAAAGAAACCCCTTAATTGTTAGAAATGTGATAAAGCCTTCAGAGATAGGTCATCCTTTACTTCTCACTACAGATTTCATGCTGGAGAAAAAAACTTATAAAAGTTTTTAACAGCTATTCTTTTACCTTGTATCACAGAATTCATCCTGGAGAGAAATCTAGTAAATATAATGAACACAGTAAACCTTTCAGCCAGCGTATACTATTTATTAAACATCAGAGAATTTATACTGGAGAGATGCAGTATGAAGGCACTAAATATAATTTCATTTGATGGAGGCCCCTTAGAGGGAAATAATAAATTTATACTAAAGGAGAATCCTCTATTGTTTGCTATTGTCAACCTGCAGAGTCTGTTCTAAGAAAGACAAACAGGATTAGATTGTGTCCATGTTTATTTCTCTCAAAGCAGACAAGAATGCATGCATGGGAGCCAGTCTAGAACTAGGCTCCCTTTGGGATTAGGGTGCACTGTTTATATAGGGTGCAGAGGGGTTGATGTCACTCTATTATTAGAAGTGAACCCATCTAACAAGCCCCCAACAGTGTTCATCTTAAACAAAGAACAATGCCTGTTGTGAAATTAGGAAAGCTTTTGTTAATCTTTATGTCCATTCTCTTGAATGGATGGGTAGCCTCCCCATTAAGGTTACAGGACAACTACAACATGTACAGAAAGATGGAACTCTTATATTGTTTTCCTAACTTTGGATCTCCCTTGATACCATCTCCTGGCTATGTGACTCCATGTTCTCCTCTCTGATAGGCCCTTCCTCACAGCTCCTTGGGCCTATGCATTGATTAGTCTCTGATCTCTAACCTGTCCATGCTAGGTCACAACCCTTATCACCTAGGAATGTGGACAACAGAACTTTCTTACTTCCCACACCATCATCATTTCACCTCTGGACAGAGGAAGTATCTTTTTTTATCAGATCACCCCACCATTTTGAGACAAGAATCTGTCTCCACTCAAGCATGAGTAGAACACAGTGAGCTTCCCTACTCCAGATTAAATTACTTGGAAGATTGGTTGGGGCTGACCAGGATAAGGAGAGTCAATGCAATCTCATTATCAGCAATGTCCTTCTGAAGAAAAACCAAACTTAAAGTCAAGACTTTAGAAGAAGGGGGTTAAGAGAAGCTGTGAATCTCATTTTTCACACTACAGAGTTAATTAAACAAAGCAAATCTCTAATTTCTCAAAGTTGTTGTTACAAATGTTTTTCTTTTTCTTCATTTCCATGCATTTTCCTTTCTCTAACCTCACATTTACATTGATGCCTTAACCTTATAATTCATGCAAAAAAATTGTGGTGATCTGACAGGAAATCTTTTAGCTCCACTAACTAGAGGTTCTGAGTTATCATTTAATCTTCTAGTTACAAAGGAAACTTACCTTACTAAAACTCATTCCTCTACCTGTGCCACTGAGTCCATCTATCCACAGCTTTAGGACTTTACCTCAGCAGCCACCTATTCTAATGGATTTTCAAGTCTCTTGTCCCTCTCCATTGTCTCTTTCCTAGTCACTTACAAGCATGCTTAGCTCTTTCTCATCCTCAAAACAACCAACTCTTCACCTCTACTGTATTGATCCCATTTCCATTTTCCCTCTAATTTCTAAATAAATTGTTAGTGAAGAATTTTGACACATTCAAAAACTTCTGTTTCCTTAATAACCACAATCTCAATTGCTTAATATTTGGATTCTTTTCTCTCCACCCTTCTTTTGAAGTTATTTTCTTAAAAGTAGCCAGTGATCTTTGTGAACCTGTGAGAAACAGAGGAAAGAGTTAATTCTGTTTCCACAGAAGTGTCATGTACACACTCCCAGTCTTTTAAGAAAGATCACAGGATGTAAGTCAGAAGTAACTAGCTCCAATCAGAACTGTGACCTAGCAGAACCAGGTTTCTGATCTGGGAAAAGGTCAGAAGCTTGTATGCATGCTTAACTAGCTGTTTAATATTAACCCACCACCCAACCCCAAGGGTAGACTATGCTAATTTGAATGCACATACAATACTTGATAAGGAACGGGAAACACATCTAGAGAAGACTATGGAACAGGTAGTTCAGGAAGGTGTATGCAACCAATTGGGAACAGGGGAGGAACCTCTCAGAAATTTGAGGTCAAGATTGAGAATGAAAATGCTGGCTATGACCAGCACTTGGTTTGCCTCTGTAAGGTTAATGTGATATAAGATCTTCCAGATCCATTAATAGACCTCACATGGAGTCCTGACACAGTCAGTTAGGCTCTGGGCCATGGGAATTTCCATACCTTTCCAATTAAGAAGATTTCCAAGCTTCCAGGTATTAAGCCAACCAAGAGTGCTTGTTTGGAAACTAAATATTATATTGCTTGGAGGGAGAGGCACAGGCAGAGAGAGAAAAGGACTGAGGGAAGGCCTTGTCTAGGGATCTTTGGGGAGGCTTGATGGAAAGAATACTTCAGATGTCAGTACTCCTTGGATTGGTGATGAGGACCTTGCTAAATCTTGCCTTTTGGTATCCCCATAGTGATGCTTTGAATAAATATTTTGGTTTGGTTTTAGATGAGGAGTTTATTATAGTTTGTAAACCAACCCTAGGAATACATATGTATATTCATGGCAGCTACTATGGGTATCACATTGATACGACAGCCTCCTTATGAGGCTGGTCTCTTGCAGTCTCTTGCAAGACAATGATAAATAAAAATCTTTTTTTCCCCTGAATTTATTAATGATCATGTGGAGTTTTTGGTAAGACAATTATTTCTGACAGAACCCCTCCGCAAACCATTTTGAAACCCCAAGACCTGAGAAAGGCCTAAAACCTGGATTGCCCAATCAGAAGAGATGTTTTGGCCCACTCTGAGTTTAACTTAACATAATCTTGCATGCTCTGGCATAATAGACATGCTTTGCTTTGCTCTCTAAGTGACCCCAAAATGCTCCTTCCTTTGTGTACTGATAATGTAGTTTTACTTATTGTTAATGTAATTTTGCTTCTCAATGGGAAGATCTTTCCCGTCCATTAATAGGCCCATGTGACCTGCCTGGGTCATATGCATGTCTGAGTCACATGGAACCTGGGGTGGGAGGAGCTTGCTGAATCGGTAGAACAGGAAAAGGCAAAGCTGAAAAGGAAATTAGTCAGAGTCTAGTCAGAGCTAGGAAGGATGCAGGCAAGCAAATGTGCATATGACCTACTGAATGCTAAAGAATTCATACTGGAAAGAAACCCCTTAATTGTTAGAAATGTGATAAAGCCTTCAGAGATAAGTCATCCCTGGTCAGCCATGTTGGCTGGGGTGAGTGAAAGAGCTTGTTTTTGTTTGTGGTTTTGTTTCAGGGAGTCTGCTTGTGATTCATTTAATGGAGCTGGTTTGGGAGAAGCCTTGCAGGGGGAAGGCTTGGGGATGGTATTGTTCTCTGCATTGTTATTGTGTATAGATTTTTGTTACTATGATGGATTTGGCTTTCTGGTGTCTGAATAAATGTTTTGGTTCTGTCTTCCACGAGGAGAGTCTGTTATATTTTGTGATTCAGAATTACACCAGGATATTCATGGCCACTGTAGGCACTGTGGTGCTATACTGTGTCAGCAACTACAAGGCCAGATGAAGCTGATCAGGAGATTTCCCTGTTTATGACTGTCCACGGTAAGATGTCATGAACTAGACACTATCTTTCATGATGGAACTTTTTCTTATCTTGGTATTTTATGGATATATGTTATACCACATATAGTCATGTTAATGATAAGAAATACAGACACCCTGGATCTATAATTTCAATTGTCATCTTGACATTCTCATATCTGATTGTATTTACAACCTATCCAATCAAGAAATTCCTTTCTCATATTATGGTTAACACATATGGAGACTATAATTTTAGCTAACATAGATATCCTGAGCCAGGAAGGGAGGGAGGGGTGAGAGAGAATTGTTTTGAAGACAGAAGATCCCCTTTGTTTATCTGTCTTTGGGCTCATTTTTCACAGTGAACTCCTATGCATATCTCTATATGCATGTTCTACGAGCTTTGAGAGAAATAAATATGGACATACAGCCTAATTTTGTTTGTCTTTCTTAGAACCATGTCAATAATGGTTGACACCTTCTAATTACCAAATATAATGACTTTTTTTTCACCTTTCTTTATCACAATGTATTTGACAGGATTAGCCAGCTTCTCCTTTTGAATATTCTCTTTCTTTGTCTTGACCTTACTTTCCTGTCTATCCTCATATTTTTATGTGTACACTCTGTCTTTTCCTGCTTTCTTGTACTTTCCCTACTGCTTTGTCTTAAATATCCCCAGTTTTGCCCTTAACTTTCTTTTTTTATATTTTATCTTGAAATCTCATTCAGAAAAATTTATACAATGATCACAGTATTATACAGGAAAAGACTATTAAATACATTAGAACTCTGTTATTACAAAGACCATTCTTGAATTCAGAAAATGAATGATGAAACATTTCTCCCTCATCTTGGCAGAGAGGTAATAGATGGTAGCTTGGAAATGACATGTGTTGTTAGACATGGCCTATGTGTTCTTAGGTGGCAGAGTAGATAAAATGTTGGACTTGGAGTCAGAAAAACCTATCTTCCTGAGTTCAAATCCTGCCTCAGACACTTACTAGCTATCCGACTCATGTCAAGTAACTTAACCCTGTTTGCCCCAGTTTCCTTATCTATGAATTGAGCTAGACAAAGAAATGACAGATCATTCCAGTATTTTTGCCAAGAAAAGCCCAAAAGGGGATAAAAGGAGTTGGATGTGACTGAAAAAATGACTAAACAACAACAACAAAAAATGTATTAGTTGCTTTTGCTTAACTAGACTTTTTATTTTTAAGGGTAAGGTATTTTGGAGGAGGAAAGTGTCATGGGGAATGACAGTGATGAAGCATCAGCAAATTTAGACTTTATTATAAAGAAAAAAAATTTCATTCAGTACCAAGCCTTGAATTATCAACTCTAAGCAGGTTACCTTTTATATCCTGCTGTGGCCATACGGTGACACTTCAAGTCAGCATTTCACAGTGTTTAAAGGATAATTTACTTTGACTTTACCAGTATTTAACCAGATTCTCATCTTTAAAACTAGATTTTATGTTTGACTCCCTCTATTACTTTCTCTATGCACTCAGATTATATATGTTAAATGCTTTGTCAACTTTAACAAACTATATAAATGTAAATTTTATCATTTCCAAGTCCAATAGATTCTATTTTCATAACACTGTCACCATTTAGTACTGGCCCTCATTATCACTGTTACCTAGACTGTGGCAATAACTTTCTTGCAGATCTTTAACCCTTTCTTTAATCCACCCTTCACAAAAGTCCTATCCTGATGCCTCTATCTGTTATGAAAGTGGCTGCATTCTTGAAGGCCGTGCAGAGCAGAGCATAAACTTTGTGTAAAGCTCTGATAAGATCTACCAAGCCCAGCCAAACCTATTTGAGAGTAAGTGCCTTAAAGCAAGAATGCAAGGACATTGCTGGGACCCCTTAGAGGGAGGGAGAGGGAATATTACATTTGATGTTAATGATACTAATGTTAATTTTCCTGTCATTCCCCTTCTCTGATTGACTTACACATGGACAGGAGCTGTTGGGGGCAGTCCCTTTCAGCAATCAGGCCTTACAAAGAATGATGGTGCCTGAGGAGAAGTAAAAGGGAAGGATAACCCATTTCCAATGTCTGTTTTGTCAGTCCATCATATCTTAGGACTCAGACATCTCATACAGTTGTCTAGCACCTAAGAGCATTTCTTTTTTTTTTTTAAATACTTTATTTATTTTTAGTTCTCAAAATTCATTTCCATAAGATTTTGAGTTACAAATTTTCTCCTTATCTCTTCCCTCCCCCCACCCCAAGACACTATGCATTCTGATTAACCCTTCCCCAATCTACCCTCTCTTCTATCACACTCCTCCCTCCCTTATCCTCATCTTCTCTCTTTTCTTGTAGGGCAAGACAGATTTCTATATCTCATTACCTGTATTTATTTCCCACTTGCATGCAAAAAACAATTCTCAATATTTGTTCCTAACTCTTTGAGCTCCAACTTCTCTCCCTTCCTTCCTCCTCACACATCCCTACTGTAAAGGTAAGCAATTTAATATAGGCTATACATATGTTGTTATTCAAAAGACTTCCATAATAGTCATGCTGTGAAAGACTAATTATATTTCCCTCCATCCTATCCTGTCCACCATTTATTCTAATCTCTTTTTTGGTCCTTGTCCCTCCCCAAAAGTATTCACTCCTAATTACTCCCTCCTCCCATTTGCCCTCCCTTCTATCATCTTCTCCATACCCCACTTATTCCTTTGTCCCCTACTTTCCTGTGGTGTAAGACAGAGTTTCATACCAAATTGAGTATACATGCTATTCCCTCCTTAAGCCAAATGTGATGAGAGTAAGCTTCACTTTTTTCCTCTCATCTCTTCCATTTTCCCCTCCATTGAAAGTTGTTTCTTGCCTCTTTTATAAAAGATAATTTGCCCCATTCCATTTCTCCCTTTCTCCTCCCAATATATTCCTCTCTTATCCCTTAATTTTATTTTTTTAGATATCATCCCTTCCTATTCAACTCACCCTGTGCCCTCTGTCTATATGTATATAATCCCTCCAACTACCCAAATACTGAGAAAAGTCTCAGGAGTTACAAATATTATCTTTTCATGTAGTAATGTAAATAGTTCAACTTTAGTAAGTCCCTTGTGATTTTCCTTTCCTGTTTACCTTTTCATGCTTCTCTTGATTCTTGTGTTTGAAAGTCAAATTTTCTATTCAACTCTGGTCTTTTCATCAAGAATGCTTGAAAGTCCTCTGTTTCATTGAATGACCACTTTTTCGCCTTCAGTATTATTCTCAGTTTTGCTGAGTAGGTGGTTCTTGATTTTAATCCTAGCTCCTTTGACTTCTGGAATATCATATTCCAATCCCTTCTATCCCTTAATGTAGAAGATCCTATGTTATCCTGATTGCATTTCCACAATACTTGGATTATTTCTTTCTGGCTGCTTGCGATATTTTCTTCTTGACCTGAGAACTCTGGAATCTGGTTACAATCTTCCTAGGAGTTTTTCTTTTCAGATCTCTTTCAGGAGGTGATCAGTATTTCAATTCAATATTTATTTTGCCCTCTGGTTCTAGAATATCAGGGCAGTTTTCCTTGATATTCATGGAAGATAATGTCTAGGCTCTTTTTTTGATCATGGCTTTCAGGTAGTCCCATAATTTTTAAATTGTTTCTCCTGGATCTATTTTCTAGGTCAGTTATTTTTCCAGTGAGATGTTTCACGTTATCTTCTATTTTTTCAAACTTTTGGTTTTGTTTTTTAACTGCTTGGTTTATCTCATAGTCATTCATTTCCCTGAATTCAATTCTCTCTTTCAAGGAACTGTTTTGTTCAGTTAGTTTGTGAACCTTCTCCTCTATTTGGCTAATTCTGCTTTTTTAAAGCCTCTTTCTTCTCTTTGGCTTTTTGGACCTCTTTTTCCAATTGAGTTAGACTCTTTTTAAAGGTGTTATTTTCCTCAGCAATTTTTTGGTTCTCCTTTAGTAAGCTGCTAACTCTCTTTTCAAGCTCTTCTATTGCCTGAGCTGAGTTTAAGATCCCTTTGGAGGACCTGGAGGCAGGGCTTTGACTTCCTCTGACAGTATGCCTTGTTCTTCCTCATCTGGAAGGATGGGAGGAGATACCTGTTCACCAAGAAAGTAACTTTTTATGTTCTTATTTTTTTCCCCTTTTTTGGGCATTTTCCCAGCCAGTTACTTGGCTTCTGAGTTTCCTCTCCATAACCACCTTGCCTCCAGTTCCACCAAGCCAGCACTAGGGGCTGAGATTCAGATGAGCCACTCCAATCCCCCAGGGGTTTTAGGCAAGGACAGGGCCTCAATTCAGTGTGAGATTAAGATCAGCTGCTCAGGTGGGGGCAGGGCTACACACAGGGCTCAGTTCCTCAGGGGCTTTACGATGAGGCCTTCAACAATGGATGTGGGCTGCTGCCTGCCTTGGGAGCCCTGTCTGCTGCCACCTAAGGAGGCTTGAGTTATGGGGACACCCTGCTCCCTTCTTGGTCACCCAAAGAAACCCTCTCACTGACCTTTAGCTCCTGTGGATTGAGGGATCTGTGCTGCTGCTGGAGATTCTGTCCCTGCAGCCTGCTCAGTTCTGCTCCTCCAGGTGCCACATAGTTCAAAAGCAGGAATTCAAGGAAGCATGTCTATGGAGCAGAGAGGGTGGATGGAATGAGAGAAAAGGGAAGCCTGCTGCCTGCAAGATCTAAAGAAGATTCTAATCAACAACTGAAAACCTCATTCTTTGTGCATCCCTTTTTTCAGGTATGTGCTGAAAGGAACTCCACCCACCAGACTTCATTTCCCAGAAAGCCAGGGCCCTATACTGGAAACAGTGCAAGAAACTGATGATCTGGGGCTTTGGCAGTGAGAGGCTAGCTGCTGTTAGCTCAAATCGTTCATCCTTCCTTCACCATTGTTTTTCATTTCAGGCAGATCTATCTGCCCACTGGCCTTGCTATTTTCCCCAACCTCTCATCTTCATAGGAACCAGGAATCCTGAATTCCCAGTCTACCTTTTCACAAGTCTAAGGACTACTTCCCTGTAGTCACTAAAAAATACATTTAGGACTAAGTCAGAGGGAGGAATGGAAGGACAAGAGGTTATGATCAGAGAAAAATTTCAAAATTCAGGATCTTGGTGGTGGCACATTTGAGTTTCTGGTGAAATTGAAATGTAACACCTCTATGTGCACAAGTGATCCCCTTCTATCCTGCATTTTCCAGCAAATACCACTCTCCCTCCCCAATTATCTTCTCTGTCCCATTAATCTTCCTTGACTGCTTCCCTACTGCCTATAAAGATTTCTATGTCAATCCTATTCTCAAAACCCCCTAACCTGACCTGTCCTTTTGTGTTGGCTATTATCCTGCATGTCACCTCCCTTTATCAGTTAAATTCTTGAGAAGGCCATTTACAACAAGTGCCTTTACTTTCCTTCCTATTACTTTGCCTAACTCTTTGTAGTCTGACTGTGATATCATCATTCTACTGAGTTTGCTTTCTCCAGAGTTACTAATGATCTCTAATTGTCAAATTAATGACCATTCTCAATCCTCATCAATCACCTCTGTGAAACCTTTGGTATTCTCACCCTCTTCTTGATAATTTACTCTCTGGGTTTTTGTGACATTGCTTTTCCATGGTTCTCTTCACTGACTTACCTTCTTTGTTTCTTTATGCTGGATCCTCATCCAACTCACACTTGCTACGTGTATTCTAGGACTTTGTCCTATGATCTCTTCTTCCTCTCTACTATTTCAATTGACTTTATTCAAGATTTGAAACTATAAAGCATCACTGGGATAACATTTGTGTTGAAAAGATAGGTTAGAATTGTTAAATCTAATTCATAATTTTCCAAATCAAATCTACTCTCTCCCTCCTATTAAATTCTGGGTCCAACTAATTATTCAATTTAAGTGTTCACCCCACACATATGTCTCATACTCAGTGTACTGGCTATCCAATTGCATAATATCCCTTCCCTTTCTCAAAACCTTAAACCTTATTGCACTCTGAGGCCCATAGATTGGACAATACTAGGCCCCTGCCCAAGCTCCACTTAAGTGCTGTTTTCTGGACCCTCCTTCCTGGTTTAAAAGTGATTATCAATAGCATCTGTTGCTCTTTTCCTCCCAGTCTGATGGAATTTTTCTTTGCCACATTAAAGGAGTAAGCCAATATCCTTGTATCCCTCCACTCAAGTTTAGGGTGACCCAGTTCAGAAAGGAGAACACCAACTGGAGTGTTCTGGGTGGTGATGAATTCCTCTGTCCAGACTGCTGGAGGCAGCTATATCAAGCCATATTCTCAGCAGGAGGGTGGAAGACTTTTATCCACCTCACCACTTAAATGTCCATCAATCAGGATTGACTTTTCCTGTTAGGGGCATTTCCTTTCAAAAAATATTTGTCTCCAATCAAATCAGTGTCTCCAATAGTTGTCTTTGGTTACTGACCATCAATTTATTATTAGCTAGCCTAATTAGTAAATTGATTATCAATTATCCATAAACTTAGGTTTTTCATTGTCACAAGTGTCATACCAATCAAACTGCCAACACATTACTTTATTGAGCTAGAAAAAAAGTATTAAGTTCTTCCTCATCTAGAGAAACAAAAAGTCTGAAATTTCAAAGGAAATGTTGTTTAAAAAAAGGGGGGAAAAAGATGACCTAGCATTCAATTAATCAATAAACATTAAGTGCCTTCTATTTCCCAGGTACTGTGTTAAGCAGGGGTTATAAAATGAGGCTCTCTCAAGGAGCTTACACTCTAATGGGGGAAACAGCAAGCAAAACAAATATACAGGGGGCAACCTATATACAGGTTTAACAGTAAATAATTGACAGAAGGAAGGCACTGGAATTAAGAGGTGTTGGGGAAGTCTTCCTATAGAAGATGGGATTTTAGATGGAACTTAAAGGAAGTCAGGGAGGTCAGTAGTCAGAGCAGAGGAGAGAAAGTATTGGAGGCACTGGGGACAGTATTGGGAGTAGATACCTGGAACCGAGAGATGGAGTGTCTTGTTCATGGAACAGCAAAGTGGCTGGTGTCACTGGATCAAAGAGTATCTGGCAGGAAGGTAAGTGTTAGAAAAGTGGAAGGGTAGGAGGAGGCTAGTTATGAAGAACTTTGAAAGTCAAACAGAGCATTCTGTATTTGATACTATAGACAATAAGAAACCACTGGAGTTTACCGGGTAGGGGTGTGTGTGCCTGCACGTGACATTTAGACCGATCAGCTGAATATAGGATGGAATAGTGTTTCAGGGAGACCCACCAGCAGGCTACTATAGTAATTCTAGGGAGGTGATGAGGACCTTTTACTAAAGTGCTGGTAGTGTCAGAGGAGAGAAGAGGGGAATTCATGAGAAATGTTGAAAAGGTGAAATTGATAGTGCTTGGCAAAAGACTGAATACAGGGGATCAGAGATAGTCAGGAATTCAGGATAATTTCTAGGTGGTGAGTCTCAAGGACAGGGTGAATTCTATTTTAGACAGAGTTTGAGATGTTTACTTGGATATTCAATTGTCTAAAAGGCAATTGGAGATTTGAGATTGGAGAACAGCAGAGAGTGGGGCAGGATAGGAAGACTTCAGAATTATCAGCATAGAGATGGCAATTAAATCCGTGAGCTGATGAGATCACCAAGTGAAGCAGTAGAGAGAGAGAAGAAGATTAAGAGACACCTATAGTTAGAGGCTGCCATCTAGAAGGGGATCCAGCAAAGATGTGTTCCAGATGGGTAGCAGGTAAGATCCAGAGGCATCATAGGGAATGGTAGACCTATGTACTTTCTTTACTCTCCCCGTCAGCCTATGCTAACACCCACTGAACCAACTGTTGTGTCAGTAGGGGGCTTTCCCTTTGCTCCACTGAGAATTCAAACTAAAAGAGCAGAGTGCCACATTGCCAGATCTGCCACTCACCCCCAACATTTACCACAATGAGACTTTCTTCTAATTGCTTAATATAGGACAATGTACTTTTAAGATTGTGTTGGCAATACCACTGTTCCATAGATGTTAATGAGAAGCAGTTGATAAGTTTGCTGTGCTCAAGCTTGCATCATGCTAACCTCATAGGATTATTAGGAACTTTCTCATTTTCCTAGAGTTCAATGTATATTTCTAAATTTTTTATTCTTTTTAATTATTAAGCATTTTTTTCTCCCTCCCAACTCACTTCCCAATAACAAGAAAGATTTGGTTATTTAAAAACTTGTATGAAATTTAACTTTTAAAACATTAAAAATTTTAGAAAATGTTATGTAATTTAAATTGTCCATTTTATCTTCAATGAACCTCTTTATCCTTTTTCAGGTCATGAATTTTTTCCCCCCATCCATAACTCTGAAAGGTAATTTCTTCTTTGTTCCTCTAATTTATGACATTTTATATCAACACCGTGTATCCATTTGAAGATCATCTTAATACATGGCGTGAACTGTTTGTCTAAACCTAATTTCTGACAGACTGCTTTTCAGGTTTTCCAGCAGTTTCTGTCAAAGTGTCTTTTCCCCCATAGGTGGGTCTGTTGGTTTATTAAATACTAGGGTACTGTATTTGTTTCTGTACGTTGTGTAAATCATCTGTTCCTCTTGTCAGCCTCTCTCCAAAGTTACCAGTCATCTCTTAATGACCAAATCCAAAGCCTTTTCTCAATCCTCATTCTCTCTGACCTCTCTCTGCAGCCTTCCATACTGCCCATCCCTGTCTTCCTTGATACCTTCCCTTCCCTAAGTTTTCAGGACGTCATTCTCTACCAGTTCTCCTCCTGTCTTCCAAAAAAAGCAATTAGAGGAAGGTCTCATGGTGCTTAACGTTGGGGGTGAGTGGCAGATCTGGCAACGTGCAAACCCCGGAGACGGGGTTGTTTTGGGTTATGGAGACTTCTCCCCGTGGAGCAAAGGAAAAGCCCCTACTGACCCAAGGACTGGTTCAGTGGGTGTTAGAGGAAGCCGAGGTCTACCCTGTGACTGCTGACCTCCTGTTAGAGAACTGACTTGAGTGGGGATGGGGAGCGGGGAGCAACTTGCAGCCACGTGTGCCCTCTAGGTCCTCAAGCGCAGCCTTTGACTGATTCTAAACTTCGCGGAACAAATCTCCTTAATAAAAGAATTTGTTCCGTAAAATGTGGACTCCGTCAAAGGCCGCACCCAAGGACCCAGAAGGCCACATGTGGCCTCGAGGCCGCAGGTTCCCCACCCTTGTCCTAGGCTAACCCTGAGTCACGCAGCCGTCCAGATTTGGACAACTCCCACTTGACCATGCCCGGCCGCCTTGCCCAGAGTGGGGACCTAGCTACCTGGCATTAAGCACCTGGGAAGCAGGTGTGGTGGGGGCTCCTGGGCGCTACAGCTACAATACTGAGAAAGACTTTGTGTATGAAGAGGAAGAGAAGAACGGAGAGAAGAATCGGAAATAAGCTCAGACACCTTCCGTCCCTCCCATCGGGTCCGCCCCCGCCCCCGCGCCGTAAAGGTAAATTCCGGCCACCCTAGGCCTTTCGGTTGGCCCAGAGAAGGCTAACCAGGAGAACCCTTCAGGAGCTCCGCCTCCGCTCCAGGGGAGCGGCTCCTTCCCCTGGGACTGAGGTCGGAAAACAAAGTCGTTTGTGCGCATGCCTATCGAATCCAAGCCGGTAGGACAGAACGTCTGCGTCCGCTTCTGCGCCAGGTCTCCTGCGCACGCGCAGAAATCCCTTATGCCCTAAACTACACTTCCCGAAAGACTCCTAAGATTTTTAAGACAATTTCTCCGCTCATGGAACGTGTCCCGGAATGTAAGGGGCGGGGATTTGGGGGGACCGGAAGTGCTGAGAAAGGGCAGCGCTGCGGCCCGACGCGTTGGAGCCACGCCCACGTCCCAGCAGGCCTCGGGCCTCGGGCCGGGCTGCCCGCCCCGTGACGCGTCCTGAGGCTCGGGCCTGGCAGGTGCTTGGCCACGAGGCCCAGCGCAGGAAGGGAATTCCTAGGGCGAGAATCTAGGTCTTTCGTTTTACTTTTGAGGAAACTGAGGCCGCCGGCGGCTAAGCGATTGACCCAGGGTCACCGCGGTGGTCGTCGCGGCCTCCTGCGCCGCTCTGGGCCTTGAGCCTCCCCCGTGCTGGGCAGGGCTCGAGGAGGAAGGACGAGACACGGGCACCGGCCCCCGCGCTTGGCGCGTCCCGCTCCTTCCCGCGATGCCCCCAGCCCGCCCTTCCCCAGGGACGCAGCTGGGACTGCGGACAGCGGCGCCCATCTCCCCGCTTGTACGGTCGGCGATGTCCGCGAGCTGAAGCCGGCGCAGGCCTCCCACGTCCCCCGCCCCACCCCCGCAGGACTGCCCTCCCCCACTAGAGGCAGTGTGGAGCCGGAGGGAATGGCCCCCGCGTTCGTGCCCGGCCCGGCCGGCCGGGTGAGTGATTGATCTGCCTCTACGTCGGGGTTTTCAGGGGTGCAGTGTTAGAGGGCCGGACCTGGCTGCAGAACCAGCCTCGGACGCTCCCACTGGAGCTCTGCTTCCCTGTGTGTAAAACGGGAATGGTAACAATAACACCTATTTCTAGGTGAGATGACTTGTAAAGTCTTTAGCACTAGGTCTGGCACCTAGTAGGCACTCTGTAAACGTTACTGTTAAAATGAGGGATAGCGTGCTTGGCTAAAATTTATACTAAGTGCTGATCTTAGGGGGAGCACTACTTGTAGATTGATGGAAATGGTTACTGAACATACGCATGTGCTACACTTAAATCTTGAAAGGAGAACAAGCTATGTTGGGGGTTGGTCTAATAAACAAATTTGAATAGGTCTGAATTTATACAATTAGGAAGAAATTGCAAGGGACAGTATTCTTTGAAAATAATATTTTGATTTTTAAAGAAGAATGATTATATTGTATGACTTGAAATTAATATTTAGAGTACAATGGGAGTCAAGTGCCTTTACTTACATGTATGTTGATGATATAAAAATATGATTTGGAAATTTCGGCATGACTCAGTTGTATTCCTTGAGGAAATGATCTGTAAGAGCTATAGAGCAAGAGACAGAATGGTAGAGTGGAAAGAGCACAGGTTCTGAGTCAGAAAACCAGGATTCCTCCCAGTTCTGATATTTTATTAGCTAGGTGACTATGAGTTAAAAATTTTACTTGTTTATCAAATGAGTCAGTCAGCAAGTACTTATTATTTACTTGCTGTATGCAAGGGGTGTGGGGATATATGAGGTTAACTTGTAACTACTTTGAAATGTTTAATGAGTTGATGGATTTAGTACAGAAGAAGCCACACAGTGTGTCAAAGTAAACCTTTGACTTGGAAAACTCAGAAGCGTGAACTCATTAAACCCACTTTTGGATTCTTGCCTCCAAAGATGGTCTTTAGATAAGCAGGAATACATTTGATGTTTCAGGAATCCGTGGCATTCACTGATGTGGCTGTGGATTTCACCTTGGAAGAGTGGGTACACCTGGACCATTCCCAGAAAGAGCTGTATAAGGATGTGATGTTGGAAAACTATAGAAACTTGCTATGCTTGGGTAAGGACATCTATCCCCTTTGATCCAAATTGTGCCTATCAAAGTGATTTTTAAAAATTACTACTAAATTCTATGAAATTCTATTAATAATTAAGTTATTTGGTGTGCTGAGAGAGATCAGAGAGTACCTAAGTCTTTTGTAGCTGAGAGAGGTTACTTCTATCTGTTCGTAACTGGGAATTGGTAGTTTGATTGTATTATACCTGAGGATTTTCCCACTTTCTGTTCCTTCATATTCTCCCTTAAAGTTCTAGTGGAGATACTTGAAGAAAAGAAAAGTTTCCCATTCTCTAGGGAGGTATTGAATCAAGTGAACTAACCTTTTCCTGAGCCTAAATCCATGCCATTATACTCTTCCTTCCATGCTCAATCTCCCTGGCCTTACTACCCAAAAACACAAATCAGAGATCCTTTGTAGCATTCTTTCCACCTTCCTAGCTTATCCTCTTTTCTCTGAAGTGAGAAGGGCTAGCATTGAATTCTGAGGTGGCTCTCTATCCCTAGAACTTTCCCATTTCCAATGAGCAGGACTTGCAGTTTCCAAACCAGATGTGATCTCCCAGTTGGAACAAGGGGATGCACCATGGATGTCAGAGGGAGAAGTCCCACGAAGAATCTGGCCAGGTGAGTGAGTAAAAACCCAGAAGGTGAGAGCCATTTCATGCAGTGAGCAGCTCATCTAATTAGGGACAGGGACAGCCCAATTATCTGACTTGACCTATCCTCATTAAGTCTCATCTTCACTTTCACAAATCATTTTTTTTTTTGTGACATCTCCACATTCATCTGCTTCTGACCACAGAAGAAGAGATGTCTTGAGTCAACTTTCACTTTTCTCTGGAGGTATCTTACTGAGTGACCATTTTCCCAGTTATCTTCCTATATAACCATCCATTTTAAAAAGTAAATGTTTACCAAAATAAAAATAGCCTATTTACTTCCATACCTTTTTGAATCTTTTTTCTTCTGTGCATTTTTTTTTGGAATGATGTTTCTACCCTTTTTTTTTTTTAATAGTATCTCTTAGTATGTCCTGAATTTGCTTTTTTCACTGTATCAAATCAGTTCACCCTACATTTATTAAGCACCTACTTGGTTCAGGGCACTGTGCTTTTAGATTGTAGGTAGACAAAGAAAAAGGAAATGTCCCTGCTCTTGTGGAACATATCTTTTCTTGGGGGCACATTGAATATATTCAAAGGATGTACAAACAACTGCAAAAAAATTCCAAGGGCAAAACTAATGGAGCACTAATGGAGGTGGGAGAGGAGGGAATCAGGAAAAGTTTAATGTAGAAGGAGGTTTCTCAGCTGTACTTTGAGGAAAGGCTAGGCTTCTTAGAATCCCTCGGAAAGGGAAGGAGGAAGGAGATAAGCATTTATATAGTGCCTGTATGCCAAGTGCTGTGATAAGCACTTTACAAATATCTCATTTGATCCTTATGATAATCCTGTAAGGTAGTTTAAGAAACTGAGGGAAACAAGTTAAATGACTTGTCAGGGTCACACAGCTAGTAAGTATCTGAGACTGGATTAAAATAAAGACTCAGGTCTTCTTGAATCCTGGCTCAGTACTATATCCACTTTGCCATCTGCCTAG
The DNA here is from genome assembly GCA_028658325.1 of Potorous gilbertii. NCBI lineage: Eukaryota > Metazoa > Chordata > Mammalia > Diprotodontia > Potoroidae > Potorous > Potorous gilbertii. Next base: position 147,984,549 of record CM053769.1, read on the forward strand.
ATACTTTAGAATGAGAGGCTTTGCAAAGAAAAAGAGGTGGGACATGTAATGTGAATAATGAACAGCTTGTAGGCTCATTTGACTAGAAAGGTTTATATAAAGTTGGAATAATAGGAAGTAAAACTATAAAAGTAAGTAGGACCCATCTCACTGACGACTTTAAATGCCAGGCTCAGGATTTTATTTTTTTGTCCTGGAGGCAGCAGAGATCCTTAATGGTAAGGGTTATAGGGGAGTGAACATGATCAAATCTGTTTTAGGAATATCAGTTTGGCAGCTGTGTGAAAGTTGTTTTGGAGAGAGGAGACACTAGATTCAGGGAGATCAATTAGATTGTGATAATCCAGGTGCCAGATAATGAGGGCTCTATCCTGCGTAGTAGTTATGTGAGTGAGAAAAGGGAAGGGAAAGAAAGACACAGAAGGTGTTATGGAGGTGTCCTGGAGACAAAACTTGTTACTGATTTTATTTTAAATTTTCTTTATTATGAACTTAAGCATAAAAGTTTTAGCATTTAGAGAACAGAAGAGGATTGTACATGAAACTGAACTAAGTACATCATTAATTTAACATGATAGTAACAGAACTGCCCTTGTCTGTTTTCCTCAAAATATGCTTATCCTCTGTGTATTGTACTGATTTTTTTGGTAATTTTTATTATTTTTGATATTTTATTGGTAATTTTTTTCTCTTTTATTTTTGGTAATTTTTACTGATAATTTTTTCCTCTATTTTATATATTTTCCCTCATTCACTGTTACTGCTTTTTTTAACAAAACAAAACTACACATTGGCCATGTCTGATAATATAGTTCACATTTTATACTTCTAGTCTGTCACCTCACTGTCAAGAGATTAGAAGCATTAATCATCATTAATCATCTTCTGAAGTCATGATTGGTCATTACTTGAATGGAGTTAATTGTTTCAAAGTTTCCTTTATTGTAATCATTGTATAAATTGTTCCCCTAGTTCTTCTCACTTTACTCTGCATCAGTCCATATGACTCTTTTTCTGCTTCTTTAAATACTTTCTATTCATCATTTCTTTTGATATAATAAAATTCTGTTAAATTCACATATAATTTATTCATCCGTCCTCCAACTAGTGAATACTTTTACTGTGACGAAAAGTATTGTGAAAATTCCTCATCTTCTCCCCTTCATTCAAGATAAGGAGTTTCATATTGAAATAATTCCTTCACCATCATCCTCATGTCCTTTTTCCTTGTATTAAAGCTTCTCTCATAATCAACTCATTTTCTTGCCTCAACAAAGCAATTCAACATACATTCATTGAGTATGCAAGTTTGAGGCACTATGCTAGAAATTTCCAGATATACAAATATGAAACCAAAGCATTCTGTTCTCAAGGAACTTATATTCTGTAGAGCAGTGAGTGAAGTAAACGTATACACAGATGAGTAAATGTAAAAGAATTTGAGGAGAGAGAGTCTTAATAATGGGGAAAGGGATTATGGAAGGCTTTACACAGAAATGGCCACAGGTTGAGCCTGGATAGAAGACAAAAATTCTGCTAGTTGTAGGTGATAAGGGTGTATGTTTCTGATTTGTGAAGAACTAGTAAGCATTCAGAGTTCTCCAGGAAATGGAATGTTGAGTTTAGAGAATTTATATAACTTGTTTCTTTTTATATCTACATAGGTATTTATATGTATACAAATATATATATGTATATATGTATACGAAGGGAATTATTCTATGTGCTTGTGGTTCATCTTTTGTTCTCAAAAAAGGCCATGGCATCAGGGAGATGACAACATGACTTGCAATTGGCTTTGATTTGAGTGAGATTGGGCTGTGTAAAGTCACCAGCCTCACTTTCTCCTCCAGAGCCACCTGGATCCAATGGCCAGATAGGTTTACTGGCTAGAGTTCTTCCTCAAAGATCAAGCCTTAAACCCAATTCACTCTGCATCTCATGGTTTGGAATAGGTGCCCAAGCACCACTTAATTTTTCAGGCCCTTCTAGCTCAGAGGGAATATAAATAGTAACTGTTTCTCTTTCGGGAAGCAACCCTGAGAATCTTCTTCTCCCATATGATTTTTTTTTTTTTTAATAAAGGGGCCATCCTTTGACTCACTTCTTAAAGAGGCCTATTCACTGAATGGGCTTTACCTCCCTCCAAGTGAGAACCTGGAAAGAGCTTAGCTTAAAAGGGCCAAGGTATCCCACTGCATCTTGGGCCATCTCTAGTCATCCTGATGAAGGGGATAAAATTAATCTGGAAAGGTGAGTTTGAGGTGGCAGTTGAGCACCTTAAATATTTGGTTAAGGAGATTGCATTTTATTCCAGAGGTAGTAAGGAGCCATTGAATGTTTTTGAGTAGGGCAGTGACATTATATAAGAGATGATATTTATATAACAATTTTAGGTTTGCAGAGTGCTTTATATACTTTATTTCATTTGAACCATATAACACCCCTCCCAGGTAAGTACTACAGGTCTTTTCTGCCTTGTACAGATTAGGAAACGGAGCCTAAGAGAGGTTAGGTAACTTGCTGAGGTTTATATAGCTGGTAAATGTTGCAAGATTTGTACCTCGTTCTCTCTGAATCCAAGTGAAGTGCTCTTTTCTGTGGCGCCTCCCGCTAATATGCATCTTTGTGAATTATAACTTGAAATTGTTGATGTTATAAAATAATTACTCTGATGGGCATTTGTGCAATGGGGAGTGTAAGAGAAAAGGAAAAGAAAGCAGAGAGATCAGCTTCGATTTGGTTACAGTACTGCTGATGTGAAATGGTGAGGGCTTTGATTATAATCTCATTGTCTCAATAAAACCTCCGTTGTCTGATGTGTATCCTGTTCCCTCTTTACTTATTCTTTGGGCTCATTCTTATCCCTTCTTATCTTTTCTCCATTGTCAGGACTGTACTTGAGAGCTGTCAGAGTCACATATTCTTTGTAGGTAATTATTTTTGTAAATTTATTTTACATTCCTGGGTCCTGTTCATTCCTTACAGCTTTTGGAAATAAGTGATCCTTAATATGCATTCCTTTAGATTTGTTAACTGCCTGATGGTGTTTCCTTATTTTCCTTATGCAGAGTACCTTAGTACCCAGAAACATTTTTTTCCGGAGGGTAGAACAGAGGGAGATTCAGAAACCTGAAAACATTTAGCAGTTCTAGGGGAGAAAAAGGCACAGGGTTAAGCAGCTCCATTGTTGTTCTTCTGTTCATTTTCCTAACAATTGATAGTATACATATAAATAACAAGATTTAGAATCAAAGATTCTTAGAGTTACAGGAAAACTTAGGGACTTGTGGCCTACCCAGTGCAGAAAAATCTTCTTTATAATATGGTTAACTGATGATCTTCTACTCTCTGGTAGAATAAACTTCTCAATTGTGGGAATATAGCACACTACTGTGAAGTGAGAATTGAAAATGAAATTTGTAGACCCTCCTCTAATGCAAATTTCTTGTGTGATCTTAGGTAAATCATTGAGCCTCTCAGCCTCATTTTTCTCATTTAATTAATTAGTTGGTATGGGGACCAGCAAGTAATTAAACATCTACATACCCTTTGATCCAGTGATATTACTAGTAGATATACCTGAAGATCAAAGACAGAGGGAAAGGGCCCAAATGTGTTCATATATGTATAGCAGCACTTTTTGTAGTTACAAGGAACTGCAAACAAAGTGAGTGCCTATAAATTGAGCAATGGTAAAAATAAATTATGGCCTGTGAATGTACCATTACTGTGCCATGAGAAGTGATGACTAGGAGGAATGCAGAGAAATTTGGGTAGACTTGTATGAAATAACACAAAGTGAAATTAGCAGAGCCAGGAGAACAATTTATATGATATCGATGATAATGTAAAAAAAAAATTTGAAAAACTTCAGAATATTGATTGATGCATTGACTACTTATAATCTTATAGGAGTGATGATAAAACATGATGATACTTGTTACAAGGGAGAGCTCTTTGGAGGTTGGGAGAGCCAGTGGAAAGTGATGGTGATGTAAAGAAAGAGTGATAAAATGTTAAAATAAAAAAATCGGGTGTTGGATTGTAGAAACTTGTAAGATTTCTTCTAGTCCAGTCATTGTATGTTTCTATGAGACAGCCTATCTGATACTGGATGGTTCCTATTGTGGAAATGTTAAACTTTTATGTTAAGCTGAAAGTGGCTTCCCTTAAAATCTTCACCCATTGTTTCCAGTTCTGCTGTTTAGAACGACACTACGAATCCTACCTGATTCTCATGCATATCCTCCCCAAATATTGCTGCCAGAGGTCCTATTTAAGAATGATACTGTTTTGATTACTTGGGGGTTCTGCAATCCCCAAGTATTGCAGAACCTCTTGAAAGAGAGCTGCAGTTACTCAAAGGAATTTGACCTTTCCATACACACCAGAAAGATATTGCCCAAATATCAGTAATATGCATATCTTTGACAGTCAATACAGAATTACAGTATGCAATACATATTTAAGTATATTTCTTTTAAAATAAGTCATATTGATACTTTTAAAATCTTTTTTATTGTTCATTTCGAGATACAGACTGTGCCTGTCCCTCCCAGTGACTGTGTCTAATATTCCATCCCTGTTGTTTCCCTGTCTCTCAGCTCAGAGGACTGGGGTGTATTTCTTATCTCTTTTTGAAGATTGAGATTGATCCTTAAAATTTCTCTGAATTCACCTTTTTAGTGTTCTTTTCATTATCATAGTCATTATGCATGTTTTTCCTTGTTCTGCTTACTTCACTCTACATCATTTTATACGTCTTCCCATGTTTTCCTAAATTCCATATATGCGTCATTACTATTACATTACATATATAATATGATATAATAACATCATTCCATTTTGTTTATGTACCATAACTGGATCAACCATTCCCCAATTGATAGGTACTTGCTTTATTTCCAATTCTTTACTATCAAGAAAGGCGTTACTAGAAATATTTTAGTATTTATGGGGGCTTTCCTTGTGTCATCCATCCCTTTCAGGTAACTGCCCAGTTATATTTTGTATGTAGTGCTTCAAATTTTGCACAATATTTTACGAACATTATCTCATTTTATCCTCACAAGAATACTGGAAGATAGATACTGTTACTTTCATCCCTATTTTCAGATGAGGAAGCTGAGGCAGACAGTAGCTAAGTGACTTACCCAGGGTCACATAACTAATAAATCTCTGATGCTGGATTTAAACTTAGGTCTCCATGACTCAGAGTCTAGCATTCTCTAGTCTACTGTGTCACTGAATTGACATTTTTTGTGGGGAGGCAAAATTGTGTAAGAAAAAGAGAAATGGACTTGGAGACAGCAGCCTTCAATTTGATTTCTGTCTTTGACAGTTAGTGATATGATTATTAAATCACTAAATCATTCAAAGTCTGGGTTTTTGGAAAAAGAATAGTAACTGCCCCACTTTGTGTCTATTTTCATGATACCATCTGGGGTTTTCTTGGCAAAGATACTGGAGTAGTTTGACATTTCCTTCTCCATTTCATTCTACAGATAAAGAATTGAGGCAAACAGTGTTAAGTGACGTATACAGAATCACACAGCTAGTAAATATGTGAAGCCAGATTTGAACTCAAGAAGATGAGTCTTTTTGACCTCAGGGCTGGCACTCTATTACCAGCTGCCCAAAGGCTGTGATGAAGATCAAATAAGAAAAAAATAATAAAAAGCTTTTTAAACACTGTACTACATATATGTGAAGTAGAAATATTATTATTTGTTTTATGCTTTAATGTTTGACAATAATTTTTCTTAATAAAAGAGATAAGTGAGAATTAGGTATATAGTAGTTTCTTTTTTTCTAGCAGAGGGAACAATGTACATTAACATTTTTTATTTCTTTCAGATTGGGAGACTAAACCTGAAACCAAGGAATCAGCTGTAAATCTGGTTATTTCCACAGAAGAATCTTCCCAGGGAAGACACAGAAGGGATGATCCAAGTGTTTCCAAATTGGGAGAAGCTTGGGAATGTGATGCCTTGTTAGAGAAGCAACAGAGTAATGAAGAGAAATATTCTAGGCAAGTAAAAATCATTCAGAAGAAACAATCACCAGACATTTATTAAGTGTTTGCTATGTGCCATCCAGGAACTTACTTTTCTGTCATCTGGAGAGACAATGTACATACATATAAGTATGTACAAAATAAATGGTAATTTTTTTGCGGGGAAGACTAGCAACTATGGAGGGGAGAAATGGGAATTCGGAAATGTTTCATGTAGATGGTAGAGATTGAGCTGAAATTTGAAGGAAACTAGGGTTTAAAAGGTGGATATGAGGAAGGAGTATTTTCTAGGCATGGGGAATAGCTTGTGCAAAGGCAGAGAAATTGAAGATGGAATTGTGTAAGAAACATCAAGAATGCCAATTTAGCTGGATGACACAGTATTTGGAAGGGAATAATGAAAGGATATAAGACTAGAAAGGCAAATGAGAGCCATGTGGAGAAATGCTTTAATTGCCAAACAGGAATTTGATTATGTGGTAGTGGGAAGCCAGTGGGATAGAAAAACTCCAAAAAGTGAGAAGCCATAAATGTAATAAATATACCAGGGTCATTCCTTTTTCCACAACCAAGAGTTTCTGTGAGAATCTCTATAAATATGATATAAACAGAAAGAGGTTCAGCTATTATTCACCTTAAGTAGATATAATAGAATATGCTTAAAAGACATTTCATGCTTTTGAATAATGTGAGAAATCTTTCCATTGTAATTGAAGTCTTGTTCAATATTCCAGGAAGCATACTGGAGAGAAACGTAATGAATGTGTGAGAGACATCAATCACAGTTCACCCATTATTTCCCATCACAGAATTCATACTGTGGAGAAACCCTGTAATTATAATGAATGCAGGGAAACTTTAGGTCAAAATACACAATTCCCTTGCCATAAGAGAATTTCTACTGGACAGAACCCCCATAAATGTAATGACTGTGGCAAGACCTTCTCTATGAGCACACAATTAATTAGACATCAGATAAATCATAATGGAGAGAAACCTTACAAATGTACTGAATGTGGAAAAGCCTTCTGCCAGAGCACACAACTTACTCAACACCAGACAATCCATACTGGAGAGAAACCTTATGAATGTATCAGTTGTGGCAAGGCCTTCCGCCGGAGTGCACACCTTGTTGAACATCAGACAATTCATACTGGAGAGAAACCCCATGAATGTAATAAATGTGGTAAAGTCTTCAGTCATAGATCATCCCTTACTTACCATCACTGAATTCATACTGGAGAAAAGCCCTATAAATGTAATGAATGTGGGAAGGCCTTCCATCAAAGAACACAGCTTACTCGACATCAGACAATTCATACTGGAGAGAAACCTTATGAATGCAATGAATGTGGGAAGTCCTTCCGCTTAAGCACACAGCTTACTAGACATCAGGCAATTCATATGAGAGAGAAACCATATGAATGTAGTGAATGTGGTAAGGCCTTTCATCAGAGTACACAGCTTAGTCGACATCAGACAATTCACAATGGAGAGAAACCTTATGAATGTAATGAATGTGGAAAGGCCTTCCGCCAAATTACACACCTTAGTGAACATCAAATAATTCATACTGGAGAGAAACCCTATGAATGTAATGAATGTGGCAAGACCTTCCGCTGGAACACACAGCGTACTCGGCATCAGGCAATTCATAATGGAGAGAAACCTTATGAATGTAACAAGTGTGGGAAGGCCTTTCGCCAGAGAACACAGCTTACTCGACATCAGGCAATTCATACTGGAGAGAAACCTTATGAATGTAATGAATGTGGAAAAGCCTTCCGCCTGAGCACCCAGCTTACTCAACATCATATAAGTCATACTGGAGAAAAGCCTTATGAATGTAATGAATGTGGGAAGGCCTTTCGGTGGAGTACTCAACGCACTCGGCATCAGACAATGCATAATGGGCAGAAACCTTATAGAAGTAGAGGAAGCTTCTGTGAGAAAACACTTCTTACTCAACATCAGACAAGTTATACTGGTGAGACATCTTCTAAACATAATGAATATGAACAAGCTTTCTTGCAGAGAGCACAGCATGCCCAACATCAGACAATTCTTAATAAAGAAATCACGTGTAGGTAATATATAAAGGACAGTTTTCCATCAGAGCATACAGCTCACTCTGCGTCAAGTGGTTCATTCTGGAAAGACACTTCTGTGAATATGATAAATATGAAAAAACACTTTTACTTGAAAATCAGAGAATTTATGCTGAAGGTAAACTCCACAAACAAAATAGGGAGAGACACTGATGTTGTACATATGTTGCTGTATATCAGAATTCATATTGGAGTAAACATAAATGAATAAATTAGAAAGCTTCACAGTTCATCATCCTTCACATGGGATTCATATGGTATGAGAGCACATAAATATAATGAATTGTAGGAAGATCTTTAATTGGAGCATATCATTCATTAAGCGTCAGAAAATTTATGCTAGAGAGAAGCCTTAATAAGGTAAATCCTTATGAATATAATTAATGTAAGGATTTCAAACAGAGCACTTACCTTATTCAGAATTGGAAAGTTTATACTAAAGAAAAGCACTAAAGTTAAGCCTATCCACACAGCATCTGTTCCAACCATCCTACTCTTTCATTATCCCTGGTCACCTCTAACCCCTAGCCTCTTAGTTTACTGAAAACAACAATTTCACAGGAGCTCCTTCAGCTTCTTTCCTCAAAAACTCACAGAAGTATTACCCACTTTTTTCTCTGCAGAAGTGGTACCTAATTCCTCTTCCTGCACCTTTGACCTCTCCTACCTTGAGGCCTTTACTTCAGCAATTGTCCTCTTGTACACCTTCAGTTTTTCCCTTTCCAGTAGTTCCTTCCCAGCTGTATACAAACATATTTATCCTGGTCTCCCTGGTACAAAAACAAGCAAACAAACAAGAACGAAGCCTATTGACACTACTCTATTTTGATACGATCCCATTCTTTGTTAAACTTATCAGAATTTATATGGAGGTGGGTTGGTGGTACAGTGAACCAAGGTAAAACATTGAATCAAGAATAAGGAAGACTTGAATTCAAGTACAGTTATGTGACCCTGGGCAAGTCACTTAACCTCTGTCTGCCTCAATTTCTTCATCTGTAAAATGAGAATAATGATAGCACCTGTCTCCCAGAGTTGCTGTAGGGCTAAAATGAGATAATTATTTGTTAAAGTGCTTTGCAAACCTTAAGATGGTGTTGGAATATTAGCTGTTCTCATCACTATCATTGTTATTATTAGCTCAAAAAAATAATTTGCCTATTTATTATTTACAATCTCCTTGACAACTTGTAGTCTCGTTTCTGTTTTAATAACCACTCTATTACAATTGTAGTCTCATAAGTGAACAATGTCCTAATGTTCAGATTTGGTGTTTTGTGTGTGTGTGTGTGTGTGTGTGTGTATTGCTTATAGAGATAAGATGAAATATTGAGTACTGTTGATCCTATCTGTTTTTATACCCTAATCTTCCTTGTTTTCAAAAACCTTGCATTGTATTTCTTCTCTTACATCTTTAAACTGTTCCTTTGCTCTTATTAACTAGAGACTTTCTTTTTCCAGCTTTGTAAGGTAGATTTTTAACAAGGTTTTTGCACTTAATAGTAGATTACATTTATATAGCATTTTAAAATTTGCAAAGTGCTTTACAAATATCTCATTTTGTCCTCATAACAACCCTGAAAGATAGATGCTTTTATTAACCCATTTTATAGATGAGGAAACTGAGGAAGGCAGAGGTTAAGGGACTTGTCCAAGGTCACACAACTAGTATGTTTCTTATTGGATATGATCTTAGGTCTTCATTGAATCTAGGTCCACACACAGCCCATCTGTTTATATGTTCTTTGAGGAATTTTATCGTCTTAAGGCTTCAGTTAACATGGCTAAGAAACTGACTTTTTATTTCTGGTTCTTTTCACTCCAGACAAATATTTCCCAACTGCCTGTACTAAATCTGATTTCACTGTTTCTGTCAAAGGCATCATCATTCACCCCAGTCTCCCAGACTCTAAAACCTTGGTGTTATTTTAAATTCTTTCCATCACATTTCAAGTTGCCAAATCCTACTTGAACAAGATTTCTTATGTCAGCACGCTCCTTGCTGCTGCCATTGTAATGCAGGTCTCTATCCCCTGTCTAGGCTTCTGCAGTAGCCAAGTCCTTTAAGGTACTTGCCCCTTTTCCCTTTAATTTATCCTTCCTACTACTGCTAATCTTTTCATATATATATATATATATATATATATATATATATATATGTCAAAAATCTCTTGTAGATTCCTATTGCTTACAGAATAGTTTTCATTTCCCTTTGATTGGCATTTAAATTTCTCTGGAATCTAGTTCCCATCACTCTGGTTCAACCAAACTAGATGTACTTGCTTTTCCCCATACATACCCTGTCATTTTCCACCTTCTTGCCTCTGTTCATTGAGTTCCTTATATCTGGAATACCCTCATCACTCAATTTCCCTTGTTTTCTTACAGATCCTTTAAGACCAAACTCAAATCTCTTTCTTTAATTATTTTGATTAGTTAGTAATGGCCCTTTCCCCACACAGAACTTACATAGCACTATGTTTGCACTAAAAAATTGTTTTGTAATGTCATTATCTGTGTATGTATCCCATTTATTAGAATGTAAGCTCCTTGTGGGCAGAAACTGTGTCTTATCTAACCTGTATCTCTTCCAAGATCTGGCCCAATGTTGCACACTATTTCTATAATAAATTGCTTATTGAATTTAATTGAATTGACTGTTGGGAGAGATTTCATTTGGATCATACTCCTTATTGAACATCAGTGAATTTATAGAGGAGAGAAATTTTATAAATGAATCATTGGCTACTTAAACTTCTTATTCTGGTGTTCCATTGAACTTTGACTTTTAGAAAAATGTTCTTTGCTTTCTAAATCAGTTCTTCCATCACCAAAAAAACTACCATTCTTTTAGTGTATCTAGGTATAATTTAGTTTATTCTTTTCACTAAATAAAGAGATCTTTTGTAACCTTCCTGATACGGGTTGGCATTAAGGTACTCCCATGGTGAAATTTTGGGTTGGGATCAGAAGTTTATTTATATGCAGGCCATATGAATTTTAATTATGAAATCACATTATATTTAATAATTTATCCAAGCCTGCTTGAAAGGACACCTGGGGAATGTACATACTAGCTATTAGTTTCTTATGCAATGCTAGCAATACATCCGTGAGCCACTTTGCCAAATTTGTGTATGCTGTTTATTTAGAGAAAACTTTTGTTAATAAAATCTCAGGATACATCCCAGTGTCCAGAAGGCCTCATGTTGTATTTCTTGGTCATAAATTATACCATCATCCTATTCCGTTTATATTTGCTCTCATAATGAAGGGAGAATAAAAAAAAGATACTTAGTGTCCTTCAGCCCGGCTGCAGGGAACCCCCTCTTTTCCTGTACTGTCTGAAATGTCACAGAGAATATTAATTTTGGAGAAAGGAGCAATAATGGTAAATATATGGGTTTGTAAGGTGTCGTAGTGAACATTTCATTCCCCTTCCTCCCTATCCCCCTTTTTTCCTTTCCTAGTGGATAGAAGAATAAGCTGTTTTCCTGCATTTTATTCTACCAGTTTTGTACTTTAGAGCCCAGATAGGATTTAGGTTACCCCATTGAATGATTCCAGAGTTAGGGAGGTATCCTGTCAAGTTATGGCTTATGGAAAACCCTAGCCATGGATTCCCCTATCAGGCACAGAAAGATGCCTAGCCATGGCCTGAAAAACACCTGTGCATTTATGCAAAGCCTTTTCTAGCCTCAGCCCAACTCTGGAAGAAGTCCCATCAGACCATGAATTTTCTTGATAACTGCATCAGGTTCAGGGTAATTGGACTGTCAGTAGAGAAAGGCAGGGTGGCAAGTGGAAAGAGTGCAAGATAGAGTCTTGAGGGCTGGATCTGAATCCTGCCTCCAGCACTGTGACTGTGAGTAAAACAGTTAACCTCTGAAGTTACTGTCATCGGTAAAATGGCATAACAATATTTGTACTAATTGCTGCAATAGGCAATGAAACCCTATAAAGTAGAGTTTAACAAACCCTGAAGCAGTCTAAAGTGTGTTATTAGAGCTGGCTTCCTGTTAAAACATAAAACAAGTAGTTTGTCTTTGAATACTTCTATTTTTGTCGCTTTTCACCCTATTGGTTTCCTCTTGTTGAGAAAACTGTCCTTATCTCTTTTGGTCTCTTCGGATATGAGTTGATATCTTAGGTGTTATACCTGGTAAATTTTACTGGCTTTACAGTCTGGGCTGCTATATTTTATTAATGGAGACTCTAGTAAATCCTATGAAGGCAAATATAGATCATCATCTATGGTCAGGTAATGTAGATTCTGCTATTGCAAAGGGACCAATAAATATTTTGGATCTGATTCTGAAGATTTCATCCTTCCTAACCAATTCTGATCTTGAGGTTGAAGGTTTGTTTGTTCACTCCATGGTCTTTCTGTTCCTTCCGTAGTAGGAACCAGTACAAACTCTATGTTGTCACTGAATATAATTGAATGAATGGGGACTTGAGCAATGAGAACTCACAGAGAGCTGGATCTTCTAGTTGTAATGATTTTGGCATCTTTCCCACTACATCTTTAATTATATTCATGCTCATTCCATGTGCTTCCACAATGGTTGCCTTTCCACTCCTCCAAAGCTATCTTTACAATTTTACTTTGAATTTGAATCTTGATTAAGCAATTTCACTTGTCAATGAGTTTCCAGTTCTTAAGTTGTCTTCTGAGTAGGAAAAAAGGAAGGATATGTAGGATCCATGAGGAGGGAGTAAGCATTTATATAGTGCCTACTATGTGCTAGGCACTGTGCTAAGTATTTAAAAAAATCTCACAACAATACTGAGAAGTAGGGGCTATTATCCCCATTCTACAGTAGAGGAAATAGTAACTTGCGCAGGCTCACACAACTTGTTAAGTTCTGAGGCCAGATTTGAACTTGGGTATGTTGTCCTGAGTTCAGGCCCAATGCATTGTCCCCTGTACCACCAGCTGCCTCTGCCAGTGAACTACATTCTTTTCTCCCTTGACAATTTCGTTCCCTTTTGTGGGTTTAATTGTTAGTTTTATGCATATGACTCAGAAATCCATACGTATTATGATCTGGAGCAGTGTCCCTGTGATATCCAGCTAGCTACTGAACATTTCCCTATGGCTATCCCACTGACGTGTCAGTCTCAACATGTATTGCCTTCCCCGTAAACCTGGCCCTTGTATCATTTTCTGTGTTTCTGTTCATGGCACTATAAAATGGAGAAAGTGCTAGATTTGGAGTACAGAGGACCTACAATTCAAATTCCTTCTCTGACCATTAGGAATAAAGAGATTTTGGACAAATCCTTCTAATAGGGGTCTTGGTTTCCTCTTCTACAGAATAGGATTTGACAAGGCCTTTCACCTTAAGTTCTATGAACCTATGACCATTGTACTAGAATTACTGTATTTCATATATTTTCAGTCAGACAAAAAATATTTAAATGTCTACTATGATTTACACTATGCCAGAAATGCAAAGAAAGTTAAGAGTTTCTGTTGTACAAATAAGCTATATGTGGGATAAGTAGGAAATAAGAGGAAATAACTGTGGGGTCTCAAAGGCTATGCTAACAAAACACAAGTTCTAGAAGGTTCTGTTACACTGGACATGCTTTGAGTATGGTCCCAGCTACAAAACAAATCTGTTTTCTAAGGATTTGCCTATCTAATGACCAATAGATGGGCACTTGGTAATTTTTTTTTTTAGTAACTCATGAAACAACAGAATGGCGCTTACTCCCATGTAGCCTGATGGCAGATTGGCAGAAGAGGCTTTGATATAAATGAGCAGGTATTTTTCAGACCAGGGCCAAGCATTTTTCCTTCCCTGATAGGGGAATCCATGGTTAAGGTTTTCCTTAAGCCCTAACTTGACAGGATACCTCCCTAACTCTGGAGCCATTGAGTGGCGTAACCTAAATCCTATTTGGGTTCTAGGCACACAATTGGCGGAACAACATGTGAGAAAATGACTAATTCTTCTACCCATAAGGAAAGGGAAAGTAGAGGAAGGAAAAGGGAATGAAATGCTCATTGTGACACCTTACAGATCCAGATATTCACCATTATTGCTCCCTCCAAAATCACCTCCTACTTCCTTCTCCATGTAGATTGATTCCGTTTTTGATACTCTATACTTTCTCAATTCCCTCACCTCTCCCTCGTGATTGGAAGGTTAGAAGGTGGAGCAATAAATTCTTCCCAAAACCTTCCTTTATGGATGTATCACCAAGCAATATTCACAGCACCGATGATGACTATGAATATGCCAGTGTAGTTCTGAATCACAAAGTATAAGAAACTCCATATAGAATGCAGAAAAAAACATTTATTCAGACACTAGAAAGACAAATCCCAACATCATAAAACCAAATCTATCATAGTAACCAAGAAGTCAATACACTAGCACTGTAGGGGACAGTGCCATTCCCAAGCCTCCTCCTTCTCCCCGCCAGGCCTTCCCACAAGCAAACACAACACTGGCTGTGCCTGCCAGTGTCCTGTCCTCTCTCCTCTGCTGTAACTTTTCTCACCAACTTCCATCTCTGCTCCACCCTTCCTGTTCCACCTGTTCAAGCTCCTTCCACCACCTGTCATTTAGACATCCATGTGATTTAAGCAGGTCACATGGGCCTATTAATGGGTAGGAAAGATCTTCAAATTAAGCAGAAATACATTTAACAATACAATGCAGGGCTCCCTCAGTAGCTGTACTTAGTTTGATTCTAGAACATCATGTTCTTGCCTCACCTCAACCCTCTCAGCTTATTTTTTGAGTATTATCTTCCCTCATTAGATTGTAAACTCCTTGAGAGCAACAGGGATTGTCTTATCTTTTTTACTTCTCCCTAGTTTAGCACAGTGCTTAGCTTTGGTAGTGGTGTTACTTCTTAGTAGCTTCAACAAAGTTGCAGAAACCAATATAATTTCTATGTAATAATAACAAAAAATAAAGAGGAAGTAATAGAAGGGGAAATCTCATTCAAAATAAATACAAAATACATAAAATATTCAGGAGTCAGTCCGCCAAAGCACTCTCAGTACTGCTCTAGATTGTGTGTGTATGTGTGCATATTTGTGTATTGAATTAGAAAGTACTTTTCCACCTGGGCATCTAGATGGTACAGTAGATACAGCCTGGGCTTGGAGTGAGTTAAATGAGTTAAAAGGGAGAAACCATGAGAAAAAGCAGAACAAAACGTATCATAAAAGAGAATATAGTCTGCTTCATTCTGTGTTCTGACTCCATAGTTCTTTCTCTGGATGTGGATGGCATTTTGCATCAAGAATCCTTTGGAAGTGTTTTAGCTCTTTGCATTGCTGGGAAGGGCTAAGTCTGTCAGAAACAGAAAGACAAACAATTTTGAAATATATAGGAGATATGATTTACACAGAGACC
This sequence comes from Potorous gilbertii, assembly GCA_028658325.1. NCBI lineage: Eukaryota > Metazoa > Chordata > Mammalia > Diprotodontia > Potoroidae > Potorous > Potorous gilbertii. The sequence goes on from CM053769.1 coordinate 148,000,058, forward strand.
AACTGTGATTCTGGAGGACTCATGATGAAACATCATACCCATTTCCTGACAGAGAGGTGATGATTGTTCACCAACTATAAAAAACTGATGAAACTTTACTTTTTTAAAAATTACACTAGTGTATTTTTATAATATTCCATACTGTAGATTCAAATATGCTGAGATGTTGTCTTGTTTTAGAGTTACTGTGATGACCACATTCATGTCATTCACTTACTTCAAATTTTTGTTCTAATGTAGTAACAAGTCTCTTTTTTGTGTGTATTGGCAGCTTTTCCATCTAAAGGATTTTGCCTTTTCTCTATTTGTTAAGGGCCTAAAATAAATTAACACAGCTATTGGTAATAAGATATATAATAGCATATCACATCCATATGTAATGATGGACAAGTGCAACATCTAACAGTAATTGAATTTTGACATGCATTAAATGTGACCTGCTATAATTTTAATTAACACCGAATTGAATTTTTCATTATTTGAACTTGCATTAATCAGAACAAAGGAGTAACAAAGTTGAAAGAAAAAGACCACTGCAATGATAAATAAAATTAGAAGCTCTTAAAAGGAGCTAATAAAATTAACACTGAACATAATTTTTAAAAATGATGTGAAAATTAAATTGTTCTTATCAAAAATTAAGAGGGAATTCACAAAAAGTTTTTGATTACTTCCTTTATTTTGTCTTCAGTTGTTGGCAATTTTCCCTTTTCATGCTAATAAAACTGATAGAGGAAGCAGATGAATACTTTAAATCACCTAATAATCAGAAAAAAATTGAAAAAGCAATAAATGAGCTCCCAAAGGAAAAAAAATACAAGATGAGATGGATTCACAGGTGAATTCTATCAAACATTAATTCCAATTATAATTACTAACTAAATAGATTGTTTGTAAAAATAAGAAAAAAGGTACTCTTCTGATCCTTTTCTATGATATAAATATGTTCTTAATATCTAAACCAAAGAGAGATAAAGCAGAGAAATAAAGCTACATACTACTATCCTTCATGAATACTCAAGTAAAAAATTTAAATAAAATATTGGCAAATAGGCTATAATAGTGCATTAGAAAGATTATATAATATGACCAGGTTATGTTTACATCAGGAGGAATGCAGAGTTGGTTCAACATAAGGAAGACATAAACATGCTGTAATAGACAATATTAGAAATATAAACAAACACCGTGAGATCCTATAAATAGGTACAGAAAAGTCTTATAACAAATTCACTTGTTTCTATGAAAATCTCTAGAAACCATAGGAGTAAATGAATCTCTGCTTAATATGATAAATTATATAATTCTAAATTTAGGAGCTAACATTATATATATATATATATATATATATATATATATATATATGTGTGTGTGTGTGTGTGTGTGTGTGTGTGTGTGTGTGTGTGTATCTATATACATATAGATATAGATAATGGAGGAAACTAGGAATACCTATATAACCTGATAAAGAGTGAAGTGAGCAAGACTAGAACAATTTATAAAATGATAATATTAGAAAGAAGTAGAACTTTGAAAGACCTTGGAACTCTGATCAATTGATCAATACAATGATATACCACAAGTCCAAAAGAATGAAGATGAAACATGGTGTTCACCAATCAGAGAAGTGATGAACTAAAAATGTGGAAAAAGACATTTTCAGAAGTGGCTACTGTGGGAATTTTATTTTATTTTTTTGCAGCTATGTATTGAAGGATTTGTTTTTTAGAGAAAAAAAATTTCCAAGTGAGGGATGGGTAATGGGAGAAACAGATTAATAAAAATATATTATTTGAAAAATAAAAATATTTTGTTATAAATCTTTTTTTAAAAAATAAGTTTGTGGATCCCTTAGAATAATATTTTTAAATGCATGAAATAAAATACATAGGATTATGAAGAAAATCAATTATATTGGGTACAGTTATAAAATATTTTTAAAAACCAAGTTCACAGTTCCTAGATTAAGAATGTTTGACTTAAACAAGGCTTAAGGCACCTTTCAGCTCTAAGTCTTCTAATTCACCTCTAGCTATACCATTGGATCTTTTTTTCCTCTACCAGTTGTGAAACCATGAACCAAGATCAAATCAACTCTGTGATTATTCCTGGCTGGTGTGTATTAACTCTCACACCTCATTATTACAATCCTAGTAATTTTCCTGAACACTACTGGATAATATGTGTTGTTACCTTCATTAGAATGAAAACTACTGAAGGCAGAGACTGTCTGCTTTTTTTCTTCATTATTCTTAGCTTTTATCATTGGGTTTAGCACGTAATAAGAGTTTAATAGAATCTTTCCTATTCATTAATTCATTTGTTCATCTGTCCATCCATCTTAAAACTATCTCAGGATTATTTATAAGAATTTTGTAGAGAATTTAATTTAACTGGATCAAATCTCTCCAGGACAGATTGGTTTGGGGATGCTATGTTTCTTGTTGGGCAGTTTGAGCACCTACCTCTTGGTATGATTCTCCATATTCAACCTTGTAGAGGGGAGTTGTTAGAGTGGAAGGAAGTGTTTCCTAAAGTTTCCACATGCTTGGAGAAAAGTTGCTATTGGGCATGAAAAGAGTCAGAAGCATTGGAGACTGGGTTCCTGAAGTGAGTATGCCTACTCCCAACTAATGCTTTAGGTCAGTTTAGGAAACATCCATTACAAGAGAATTTTCCTAATCTCAAATTGTTAATCCTTTCACTCTTCAAAACATTCTTTATGTGACAAGAATTAAGCTAGAATACTCTTCTAGTACTCTATTTATCTTCATCATTCCCTTCTAAGGCAACCTGGGGTATGTTTGGATAGTTACTAATTTCTAGAATTAATTTCTAAAATGGAATCTAGTCATCTAAATAATGAATCAATTAGCTCTGACCTTCTTATCTGGGATTAGTAAATATTTAATAAACTGGAAAAACCTCTTTTTTTATAATTAGTTGTTTATTTCTTTGTCAAAACCCTAAATCTGTTTGGTTGTTATCCTTCATTCTCAGAGAGGACCACAATGACATCACTGTATTGGTGTTAAAGTATAGTGTGTCCCACTGTGGCTGACTAGACCAATATAAACTCAGAAGTCTCTACCACAGGTTAGCCACAAATAGTCCATATGAATATTTGGATTGGAGATGTCTCCAAATTTGTTATCTCACATTTTCTTGGAGCTACAGCAATTCTGCTTTGCTTATACAGCACAGTGCCTTTTTTTGATGCAGTCATGCTATGCTGGACAGTCTTGTACCAATGTTTCCCATGCCTCACAATTTATTCCAAAGTTCTCCAGAGAGATTTTAAGAATGTTCTTGTATCACTTCTTCTGACCATCATGTGAGTGCTTGCCATGAATGAGTTCTCCATAAAATAGTCTTTTAGGCAAACATATATTTGACATTTGAACAATGTGACCAGCACATCAGAGTTGCACTGTCTGTAGGAGAGTTTGAATACTTAGCAGTTCAGCTTGAAAAAGGATTTCAATTCTGGTATCTCATCTTACTAGGTAATCTTCAGAATCTTATGATTCAAATGGAAGCACTTCAGTTTTCTGGCATGGTGTTGGCAGACTGTCCAGGTTTCACAGGCATTCAACGACAAGGTCAGCATGCCCCGTTTGGTAGGCAGCCTAATAACTCTTCTCTTTCCACACTTTCCTTTTAGAGCCTCCCAAAGGCTCTAAACTCGTCTCTAGCTCTGGTCTTGTGTGCATCAACCTTATCATCTATGTGTATATCCCTGGAAAATATACTATTCAGAGCAGAAACCTTATTGAAAATTGGAGAATTGATACTGGAGAAAAAAATCCATATATAATGAATATGGGAAAGCTGTCAGTAGGTTTTCATCTCTTTCTCAACATCATAGAATTCATACTGGAGTAAAACTTTATGAATGTAATGAAGCAATAATCTTTAGTGACAGATCATCCCCTTACCAAATATTAGAGGATTTATACTAGAGAGAAACCATACAAATGTAATAAATATGGAAAGGTGTTTTATTTGAATATAGACTTTGCTCAACATCAGAGAATCCATATTGGTGACAAACTCAAAAAATGTAATGAAAGTGAGAAATCCTTCAGGTGTAATACAGTATCTTACTCAACATAAGCGAATTCACACTGGGAAAAGCACTCCCCTATAAATCCAATGACTGTGGAAGATCCTTTAACCAAGGAATATACCTTGTTCAGCATCACAGAATTCATACCGGAGAGAAGTCATACATGTGTAACGAATATGGGAAGACTTATGGTCACTTTTCATACCTTACTGAACATTAGAGAGTTCATACTGGAATGAAACCCTATGAATTTAGTGAATATAGTAAAGCCAACAGCCATAGATCTCTCCTAACTAATCATCAGAGAGTTCATATGAGAGGAAAGTGAAGAATGTGAGAAATACAGGAAAGTCTTTAGCTCTGCTTCATGCTTTGTTAGGAAAAATATACTTCACAATGGAGATATGAACCCTGGGGATGTGGTGGTGAAAGAAAAGTATCTGTCATACTCAACCATCAGTTGAATATCTGAACACCAAAATAGATTGTACTTTATTCTTACCTACGATTTTGTCAGAGATGGTTAAAGGAGAACTATATCTACCCCTCCACCCCTACCTCAATCTTATTTCTCTTTTTATTACATAAGCTGATTTCTACTAAGTAACAAATAGAGTTAAGTATGAATTGACTGGATAGTGATATAGTTCTTGAACCTTCATTGAATTTCAACCCTTCCAAAAAAATTGTGTTTGTAATTTTTACAAGGAAATTAAATTTTAAAATGATCAAACCAAATAAAATTTTGACTATAATTAATTTTGTCACAGTTTAATAAAAATGAGGAGAGAATAAATATATGCACTGAAATAACATCAGAAATGTATATCAGAAAAGGGTCCTGAGATATACGTACAAATGAACTATAAACACTCAGAATTAAGGGGCTAATTAAATCTTGAGAAGAGTAAAAAGACAATATATATAAATACGGGGGAGAATTAAAGGAAGAATTATGTAGAGCTAAGAAATCTTACAAGACCCAAAGAAGCCTGATGAATACATATGTAAACTGACATAGAAAACTTAAAATTTTTTTTGAGCATAGCCAAAAGCAAGTTAATGCAATGAAGCATAGAATGATACATCAACTTGAAAGCCAAAAGCAAGATCAGGAAATACCACCACTGGAAAACAAGCTGAAAGTAGGATAAATTTACCAATTCAGAGAGCAAGTTAAGGTGATAGAATTTTAGAACTATTTGGTGTCCCAGAACATTAAAGAAAGAAAAGAATATGATCACTATATTTCAGGATTTAAGAAAACTTTTGGGAAATTTCAAAACCTAGTTACATTCTGCAATTAAACCTGATAGAACTCCAATGTAAAATTAATCATACTCAAATATCATAATTCAGTGCTATAATGATAAAGGGAATGAAAATTTAAGTTGTCATAAGGGAATTACAGCCCCCTCCCCACCAAACAGCAAGATTTCACCATATTTTTCCACAAAAAACTCAGAAATGACCAAATACATAAATACATAATATAAAAAAAAATATGGGCCTCAATTCTGAAGTCAATTTCCTAGCAAAATCAAACATGTTTGAAAGTAAATAATGAATGTGTAACAACTCAATGAACTTCAAAGAATTCTTGGAAAAAGAATTGGGAAGATAGGGAGACAAATGCACAAAAGAACTGATTCTTAGCAATGGGTTAATCATGATTGAAATCTTAACATTTGAGATGGTACTTTGAGATAACAATTACAGTATTGTATTGGATAAATTATTTCATGATTTAATCATATTGAAAAGAGAAGGGGGGAGAGAAATCACCAGAAAGGAGAAAGGAAATGTAATTAAAAGGTTATTTTTAGATAAAAGAGAATGGAAGAAAAAAACACAATAGAGAGGGGACTAACGAGTGTTGATGAGCCTAAGACAAAACTAATTCAGTTCATTAAACATTTAAAAAGTATCCACCATGTGCAAAGCACTGTGCTCAGCACTGAAGTTATAAAGGAAAAATAAAGCTTTTGTTCTGCTAGGGATAAGATAGGCATGTACAGATGAGTATAACTCAAGGCAGAAAGTTAAGGAGATAGATGAGAGCCCGAAGGGGAACTGCACTAACAGCTTGAAAGATCCGGATTAACTTTCTAGAGGAGATGGACAGCACCGGAGCTGAGAAGTAAAAGGTAATCAGGATGAGGCTGTGTATTGCAGATATATGGGATGGTTTGTGGACTTATTGGTGGGAGGTACCATCTTACTGTATTGAGTATAGAGAATAATAGGCTAGTTTTGCTGGAAATGGAATCAGTAGTAGATAGGTTGAAGTCAGATTATGAAGGATATTAGAGATAGTGAAGCTAGAAATTAATGATACAAAAAATTAATAGGAAGCAATTGTTTGACTAGACAGCTAGATGGTGAACTGCAGAAATTGCTCAGGGAGACCTGAGTTTGAATCTTATCTCAGACACTAGCTGTGTGACCCTGGGCAACCACTTGGTGTCTCAGTTTCCTCATTTGTAAAATGGAGATAGTAATATAACATACTTTACAAGTTTGTGAGGACAAAATGAGATAATATTAGTAAACACAGCGTAGGTGGTTAGCACATAGCTGTTATTGTTGTGTTTGTCTTTCGTTCTCAAAGAGGACCATGACATCAAGATGATGACATGACTTGCAGTTGACTTTGACTTGAGTGAGGGAGGGCTGTGCAAGGTCACCAGCCTCACTTTCTCCTCCAGAGCCATCTGGGTCCAATGGCCAGATATTCATCAGGACAATTGGATATGGCCCAGGATGCAGTGGGAGACCCTGGCACTTTTAGGCTAAGGTCTTTTCAGGTTCTCACTTTGAGTGAGGTAATGCTCATTCAGTGAATAGGCCTCTTTAAAAAGTAGTCAAGGGATGGCCCCTTACTAGGAGGGGAAGACCCTCAGGGTCTTCCTTCTTTTCTCAGGAAAGAGAACCAGTTACTATTTAGTATTTACATTCACTCTGTGCTAGGTGGGTTGGGGACAGCACATAGCTTGTAAGTGTCTGAATGCAAATTTGAACTCAGACCCAGCATGCTATCCATTATGCTACCTAGCTGTTCCTCAAGCATATAATGATAGCAGATGTCTAAATTCTGAGAAAAAGTTTTTAAATTCTTGAATATGGGACACTGGATGATGGGTTACCCAGTAACTTTACTCATAAGTCCCTTGGGAGTTAGAATTATTTCATTTTTTTGCATTTGTATTCCTAGCACATAACACATTAAATGTTTAACTTCATGTTTATGAGTTATTGTTGTTTCACTGTAGCCTAGATGCAAGAACCATGAGTTGGGTGTTCCAAGAATTCAGGGCCATGGGGGAGGGAGACCTTAGTGGGGTAGGTAGGAGTCAGGGGACTGTATGTGTTCTGAATTCAAGGGTGACTAGGATTTTCAGGACCCTGGAGCTCCGGAGGATTTGTGACACTCAAAGGAACAAGAAATTCAGAGAATGAGGGGCCTTTTGTGATGTTGGTCAGGGATGGTAGGGGGTGCAGTGGTGGAATGCTGTCTCTTGGGAACAATTAGGAACTGCCTCAGCAGCAGTAGCAGTAGCTCCTCAAAGTACCTAGGGCTGCTAAAGATTCAGGGAGTCCTGGGGAAAATGCAGTCTTTAGGAGGACCCAGGGGTAGTGGCATGGAGCACCTAGGTGATGCAGTAGATAGAGTTCAGAGCTGGAGTAAGGAAAATTCATCTTTTTGAGTTCAAATTTGGCCTCAGATGCAAGCTATGTGACCTTGGGCAAGTCACTTCACCCTCATCTGTAAAACAAGCTGGAGAATGAAATGGCAAACCACTCCAGTGTCTTTGCCAAGAAAACTCCAAATGCCCTCACCAGTGCAACGTGACTGAACAACAAATAATTCAGAATGCAGACTAAGGAGGACTTGACCTCCACCCCAGCAAGTCAGAGAGTCAGACCTCCTCCCCCACAGGAGGTGAACATTTTCCATTTCTTACCTTTAGGCTTCGCCACAGAAGAGAGGCTACATTTCCCAGAAGCCTTAAAAAGATTTAAAAAAAATTATAATGAAATGTCTCCATTGTGAGCAGTGGCTTTTGGGAAATGAAGTCAAGTTAATCCTGGCACCTTCTGGGAAGTGTAGTTTATAGTCTGGAATGAGACTACAGGAGCCTCTCAGTATGGGGTTCAGAGTCAGCTAAGTAGTGATGAGTGGGAGGATGAAGGGATGGGGGAGGCAGGAAGTTAACCTGCCACAGGGATATGTGTGTGTGTGTGTGTGTGTGTGTGTGTGTGTGTAGTTCTATATCACTGTGTGTGTTGTCTTGAATAATGTGCCTATTTTTCTCATGCCTTCTTCTATGCCACCGGAGTAGCGAGTGGTGAGACTGTGAATGTCAGAAGAGACTTACAGATCTGTGTGCCTGTGTGTCAAAGGAGAGGTCTGTTCCATGTCTTTGGGGAAGTCAGAGGATGTGTTTTGGATGCCTGTTTCAGAGATACACTTTGTGTATTTGGAGAGCGTCAGAGACAAGCCTTTCCCTTCCTAAGGAGATAGGAGGCTAAGTTTAGATCTGGAAGGGGTAATAAGAAGCTGTCTGGTGATCTACATGTGTCAGAAAAGACTATATGTGTGTAAGAAAGATAAGCAGTGTGTGGTGTGTGAGAGAATGGGCAACTTTTGGCAGTAGAAAAATTTCAAGACTGGAGTCAGAATGTCTGAGTTTGAGTCCTATCCCTATATGATGACTAAACTTCTCTTGGCCTCCATCTTCCCATATATAAAATAACAAACTTGTATTAGATAAACTTTGAAGTTCCTTCCAACACAGTATGAGATTCTAAGTTGAAAGAGAGGGGATGGTATTGAGTAAATATCATCTTATTCTTTCCTCAGTTATAAAGGTATAATTGAATATTTAAGAATAATTTTAAATGGAGTGACAAATGGAGTCACTTAAAGAAATACCTTGACTCTTTTTCCAGGCTTCTCTCCATGTCTCCATCATGGAGTATTAGAGCATGTTGGATGCAGTAGAAGTAGTGCTAGATTTGGAATTCATATCCTAGCTCTGATATGTAATAGCTACCCACTAACCACTCTGTGCTTTAGTTTCCTCATCTGTAAAATAATGGGACTGGATGAGGTGATCTCCAGTTCCTTCCCAAGTCTATATCCTATACACCTGTGAGACTTTTGGTCATATGTCTGGTCACAAATGTGTCTGTATATCAGAGTAGAGTCCCCTTTATATATTTCTATCTTACAATAAGCCAAGTGTATCAGAAAGGAGCTTCTTGTCAGTCCATGTAAGAGAGTTCTTTGTAGAGTATATATGTAGAATAACCCTTTGTTCTTATAACTGAATCAAAGAAATGCTATATTAAGGATTAAATACTTAAGTGATATATATGAATGTCACTTTTTGCCTGGTATACATCACTGTGCTAGAGAAAAGCCCTGCGTAAGTATTTTTATGCTTTTCACTGAGGAGCCCTCTGAAGCTATATGTGTGTTTGTCAAGAGATCTGAGTTTGTGTGTGTCAGAGAAAGACCTTGTGTTTGTATGTTACACAAGAGCCCTGTGTGCCTGCTCTTTTGTGCATCAGAGAATAGACCAGTATACATGTGGCTTTTGATGTTTGATAGCCTTTTATAAATGTTTGTGACCAAGAAAAGTATGCTGTGTTTTTTTCTGTGAGACAGAAGAGCCCCATGTTTGTGTTTTAGGAAAGAATCGTGTGTGTGTATGTACACACACACACATATATGTATACATGTATGTCCATAAAAAGTCCTTTATACTTATATCTTTTACAAAGAGAGGTCTTTGTATATAAGTCTGTATGTTAGGGAAGAGTCCCATGTCCATGATTCTGAGTATCTGATTATATCAGGGCCTACAACATGTGTTTCCTTATTCACTGGAATCAGAGAACCTTGCCTTAATTCTTATATATCATATATGTATATATAATATATATATATATATTATATATACATATATAAAGCTTCTTGTATCTCTCACATATCCCTATACACACACATACACACACACATATATATGTAAAACATATGTCCACTGTGCTTAAAGTACAGTAGTATGTACTTGTTAAGTATTTCCTGACTGAATAAAACTTGTCATGTACCTGTTTATATGCTTGGGAGGAGGGCATCTGGTCATTTCTGTGGGGCACTGAGGTTAGACAGTATTACTGAGTTTGCTACTTTACTGACTCAATCCTATTTGTATCTTGACTGGCATTGAGTTGAGTCTACCATAGTTCATCCTGGGGTATAAGAGGGAGAATTCTGAGTTCTTAGTACATTGCAGTGAATGGCATATAGTAAGTGTCTAATAAAGGATCATTCATTCATTCATTTGTTCATTCATTCATTCTTGTGAAGGTGCCAGAAGAAGTGATCTTGTTTGCAATTCTTCTATCCTCAGTTCATTAGGAACTACCTCCCAGGGTACTTAAAAAACTGGCAGGTATGATTGCTGAGCTGCTAATGTTTTTTGAAAAATATGGAGAACGGGCAAGGTTCTGAAGTATTGGAGATGAATAAATAACCTCAACTCTCTAAAAGGAGAAGGTAGTGAATTTTGCTCCAGTTCTTGGCAAAATTTTATAACACTTCATTGAGGGATAGTTTGTGAGTATTTAGAAAAAGAATATGTGGTTGCCATTGTCCAGCATGAGTTCACTGAGAACAAAATGTATAAGACTAACCTCACTTCTTTTTTTGACTGAATTCCTACACAACTTGTCAAATTCTGCAGATGTAATATATTTAGATTTCACCAAGGCTTTCATCATTGAATGATGAAATTTATTTCATAGATGTGAAGTCGACAAATGATAGTACAGTTAGGTAGATTTGAAACTGGTTGGACAATCAGACATAAAGATTATGTGGTACAATAGAAAGAAGGCTGCATTTGGAGGATTTGGGTCAAGATCCAGGCTCTGCTCCTGATTAACTGTGTGACCTTGGTAAATTACTTAGTCTTTCTGGGTTTTAGCTGCCTCAACTGTAAAACAAAATTGGACTAGATGTCCCTGAAAATCCTTTCAATCTCTAAATCTAAATTCTACTAGCATATTGTAAAAAAAAAATTATTAAATTGGAAAGGGTTTCAAATGGAATAGGTTTCTTTTTGTCCCTGTTTTTAAAAACACTTTTTAATTTACTTAGATGACATTTTGATGAAGACATAAATGGCATGTTTATCAAATTTTTGGTGTCATAAAGGTGGTGAGAATAGCTAAGGCAGGGATTATGTTTGTATGCCTTCACTTAGCTCTGTACCTGGCACATAATAAATACTTAATAAATACTTGATTGACTGACTAAGATGTCATGTTGGAATTGAGAACTAAAATTAGTTCAACAACCTGGAAATATAGACCAAATCTATTAAGATGAACTTTAACATAGATAATAAAGTGTCATGTCCCAATTGTTGTTGCTCAGTAATTTCAGTTGTGTCCAACTCTGTGACTGCATTCAAGAGGTTTTCCTGGAAAAATGGTTTGTCATTTCCTTCTCCAGCTCGTTTGACAGATTGAAACTGAAGCAAACTGGGTTAAGTAACTTGCCCAGGGTCACACAGCTAGTAGATGTTTGAGGCTAGATTTGAACTGAGGTCTTCCTGACTCCAGACCTGGTGCTCTGGGCCACCTAGTTTCCCCATCAAGTCCAGACTTGGATTAAAACAAACAAGCAAGCAACTGTACATGAACAGGATGGAAGATATACCTGGATACTAGTTCATGTGAAGAAGACATTAGTTTTATTCTAGCCTCTAAGCTTCCTTAGTCAGCAGTGTGATGCCGTTGGAAAAAGAAGTCATCATTTTTTTTTAAATTAATAGAAGAATGGTATTCAGAACAAGGGGATAACAGTCAACTCCTTGACTGAACACTTCCGGAGTTCTGCATTTAGTGCTGGGCTACAGCTTAAGAAGCTGCAGCATCTACCCAGAGGAACATGATCAGAATGATAGGGGGTCTTACAGTCATTCAGTTGATACTTTTCCCTGCCAGCAAGGAGCTTATCTTCTACTTAGGGAATAACCAGTATATAAAAATTATAAAGTGAATAAATGCAAATATATTCAAGGTTGCTAAATACAAGGTAGCAATTTGAAGGATCAGAAAAGACTTCATATTGGGGCAGTGCTTTAGTTGCATCTTGAGGATAGAAAGGGAGGTATGAAGGGAGTGCAATATAGGCATGAAGGATAGTCAATAGAAAGGCACCAAGATGGGAAATCGAGTGTTGTGTCTGAGGAACATAGAGAAGGTCACTTTGACTGGAGTATGAGAGGAGGGTGGTGATGTCCATGGAGGCTGGAAAGATAAGTCAGACAATATGAATTTATTAAGTGTCTCCTATATATCAGGCACTGTACTAAGTGTTGAGGATACAAAAAGAGTCAAAAGACAGTCTTTGCCCTTTAGAAGCTCATCATTTAAAGGCTGAGACTTTAATAATTAAATACATACAAACAATATAGACAGGTTAAGTGTAGGAAATAATTAAAAGAGGAAAGATACTAGAATTAAGAGGGGTTAGGAAAAGCTTCCTGTAAAAGATAGGATTTTATTTAGGACTTAAAGGAAGCCAGTAGGCAGCTATAAGGAGGAAGAGAATTTGAGGCATAGGGGACAGCCAGAGAAAATGTCTGGAGATGAGAGATGGAGTGTTTTGTACATGGAATCTCCAGGAAGTCAGCATCACCGAATTGAAGAGTATGTGGTGGCAAGTAAAGTATAAACTGCCTGGAAAAGTAGGAGAGGGCTAGGTTAAAAAGTACTTATTTTGTATTTATCTTGGAGGCAATAGGGAGTCACTGAAGTTTATTGAGTAGAGGCGTAACATGGTCAGACCTGTGCTTTAGTAAAAATTATTTTAGTGACTGAATGAAAGATGAATTGGAGTGGGGAGAGACTTGAGACAGGCAGACTCACTAGTAGGCTATTTCAGTAGTCCAGGAGTGAAGTGATAAGGGCTTGCACCATAATGGGTCAGAGGAAAGGAAGGGTTGTATTTTAGAGATGTTGCAAAGATAAAATCAACAGGTCTTAGCAACATATTGGATATGGTGGTGGTGGTGGTGGTGGTAAGAGACAGTGAGGCATTGAGGATAACCCCTAGGTTATAAGCCTTGGAGGACTAGGAGGATGTTTGTATCTTTTACCAACATAAGCTGGGAAGTGTAAAGGGTTCAGTTTAATGATGAATTTAGTTTTAGAAATATTGGGTTTAAGATATCTATTGAATATCAAGTTTGAGATGTCTTGACAGACAGTTGGAGATAAAAGACTGGAAGTCAGCAAAGTGGTTGGGGCAGGATAGGCACATTTAAAAATAATAAGCATAGAGGTAATAATTAAATCCATGGGAGCTGATGAGATTATCAAATGAAGTAGTATGGAGGGAGAGAAGGGCCCAGGATAGAACCTACACCTGTGTTAGAGATTGATTAGGACTAGGTTGAGTAGGGCTTCAAAAGCTAAATAGGAGAGTTTCTTTGAAGAAATAGGAAGCCACAGGAATTAATTGAGTAGGGGAGTCACTAGGTCAGATCTGTATTTTAGAAAAATCACTTTAGCATCAGTATGTAGAATGAACTGGAATAAGGGAAAAATTAGGGTAAGGAAGCCACTTAAGAAGCTATTTTAACAATCTAGGTAAAGAGTGATGAGGACCTGAATTGAGGTAGTAACTGTGTGGTTAGATATGTAAGCACTATTGTGAAGGTTAGAGCAACAGGATTTGGGATTTAGAAACTATTTGAATATGTGAAATGAGGGAGAATGAGGAATCCATTATAAATAATGTTTGAGTTACAGACCTGAGAGATTGCAATTATGGAAATACCTGGGACAGAAATAGGGATATTAAAAAGAGAGAGGGGTTACAGGGAAATGTAATGAGTTCTAGTTTGAATTTGAGATATCTATACTTGGAAGGTCAAAGTGGGGAGAGTATTTTGTTTTGGAGTCAAGTGGGGGAAACGTGAACTCCCCTAGATCCATGGTCAGTGAATACAGAATGAAAGAGAAACAAGAGCCTGAACCAGGGACACTGAAGAAGGGAAATATCATCCCTAAGACCTGAGTTCTCATACCTAGAGCTACCAGTTAAAGAGAACAAGACCCAAGTCACTTCAAGGATGAGACATTACAGAAGAAAAGGTGTTGAAGACCATTGAATTGACCTGTTTGCCTTTTAATTTCTTGTATATTCTGTTAATTTCGTCTCTATTTTTCTCCTGACTCTCTCAACTTCATCTTCCCGTGGTGCAGTATAAAAAGTGCCAGACTTGGAATCAGGTGGCCTAGTTTCAAGCCATCAGACCTTAGTTTCAACACATTATCTGTATGCCATTAAGCAAGTCACAACATCTCTCAATCTCGATGACCTAATCTGTGAATTAGGAATAATAACACTTGTACTTTCTAACTTATAAAGTTGGAAGGAAAGTGCTTTTCCTTTTTAAAACTAAAAACTAAAATTGATGTAGAAACCTGCTACTATAAAGTATAATACTCTCCATGTACACATTCTCTCTCTCCCCCCATAATTTTTTCTTTCCTTCTTTTTGCCTCATTTTCTGACTCCCCAAATCTCTTTTGACCTCAAACTGATTCATCTCTGGTTCTCTTGTTTCCTTTCCCTTCTTCACTTGCACTTGATACTAGAGATGGAGGTGAGAATGGGAAAAGGAATATGAAAGAGGCATCTCCTTTTACCTAAAGCTTTAAGGTCTGCAAATAATTTTCATCGCCCCAACCACGTCAGAGAAAGATACTCAAATATATTATTATCCCCATTTTACAGACGAAGAAACCAAGGTTAAAAGAGAAGAAATGACTTACGTATATGTCACACAAATGTTATTGCTAACATCGGAACAACGGCATCTCATTCCCTCAACAAGCATTTACTTAGCAGGTTACTGTGTGCTAAGTGATAGAGAAACAGAGAAGGGCAAAAAGAGTCCCTGTTCTCAAAGAAAACCCATTCTAACAGAAGCACAAGCACATGACAATGTTCATACAAGTCTATCTATGTAACTATATCCATATTTATATCTGGTAAATTGAAAATTATCTCAGAGGGAAGGCATTAACAATAGGGTGATGGGGGAGTGTGTGCATTAGGAGACACCTAGACTTAGTGGAAGTCTTGTGACCTCCATCCATGACCAGGATCAAGATCTAGCAAAAGATATTGAGAAAGAGCGGTCAGATGCGTAGGAAGAGAAGCAGGAGAGAGCAATGTCCTAAAAACCTAAAGAGGAAAAAATATAAAGGAGAAAAGGGTAAATAATAGTGTCAAGGATGAGTGTTGAGAAAAGGTTATAGTTTTTGGAAAAAGAGATCATTGGTCACTTTGAAGAGAGCAGTTTCCATTTAATGATGACATCTGAAGGCAGACTACAGAGACGAGGAAAATGAGAGACAATGAAGTAGAGGCACCTATTGTGATAGTTTTCTCAAGTAGTTTAGCCAAAAAAGGGAGAAGAGAAAGCTAGTGAGGATGGTGGGATCCACTGAATTTTTTTCGGAGGACAAGAAAGTCATGAGCTCATTTGTAGGAAGCAGGGAAACAAACATGTTGATTAATGAGATCAAAGATGCTAGAGTGGCAACCTGAGGAAGAAGATGGAATGGGATGGGATCAAGCGTGCGTGTAGAAGGATTTTTATTGTCCCTAAGAACGGCCACTTTTTCATGTGAGATATTTGAAAGTGAAATGAAGAGGAGGAAATAAAAGAGCTCTTGGTGCATAGATTTAGTTTTTTCAGTGAATTATTCTGAATTGAAAGGTTGGAAGGAAGGGTTGTTGTGGGAGGCTTTAGAAGGGATGAAAAGGTTTGTAATGGCTGGGTTCTATAGCCTTAGTCATTGAATAGATGTTGCCTCAAAAATCTGAGACCTGGGAAAGACCTTGACATAGAAAGGTCGGGGTCATCCACTGCATCCCGAGTCATTGCCAGTCATCTTGACTTTTCTCTTGCCACTGGACTTCAGTATCTCTAGGGGAGAGAAGGAGGCTGACAACTTTGCACAGCTTTGCCTCACTTAGATCCATTTCATTCAGAAGTCAAGACATCTCCCTCCTGATGTCATTGGTCATCTTTGAGAATGAAAGATGGAAAACAACAACCATGCCTGGAATTCTGTCCCTTCTCATCTCCACCTCACTACCCTGGTTTCCTTCAAGATTCAATGCAAAATAATTTCTAGTGACAGGGATAGCGAATTGATTAGGGAGCTGTAAAAAAATGACCTTGCTTAAGTGAGGGCTTGGTTAAGATGGTGTAACATAAATTTGTGGTGTGTCCAATCAGCATGTTTTCACTCTGTTCTACAGCAATAAATAGGAGTGAAAGCAGGAGATGTTGGGAGTAATTCAAATTTGTGGTTGAGCAAAGCATGATTGTCAATAGGATAAGAGGGAAAGGGATTCATAGGTAGAGAATAGTGTAGAGATGAACTAGTTCACAAATGAGTTGATACGGGGAAGTGCAGGGATTATGGTCTGGGAAAGAACTGAGGAGTGGAGGGATAAAAGGTCATAATGAGGATTAAGAACAGAGTTAAGAGTCTTAATGCAGACTGAAATATTGAATGGTAAAAGATTATGACCAGGCAAAGAAATTTCAGAATTCATGAACTTGGAAATAGAATATGTTTAGGTAGTAGCATTATTATGAGTATGATAATCTTGGTGTATAGATTAAAAAGGAATGGATGAGTAGATCGTAGGAAATAAGTAAATTGAAGAACTAGGAAGTTAGGGGTCTTGAGGAAGTATATATATATACATACATGTAAAGTATACACACATGCATACATATATATATACACACACACACACATGCACACAGGATCTAGGCAAAAAACAGGGCAGCCTAGGATCATTCACAGAAGTCATCATGATGGATACCACAAAGATGAACCTACTTGAGGAGAAATCTATTGAGGGAGGCAAGTGATTTTTCTGGTCTTATGAAACCCAGGAATCTTGATTCACAACAGGTAGAAACAGATGAAGTTATAGCCAGGAGCAATCCAGGCAAAACCAAACTGCTGACATATCAAGGTTGGTGTGATCTTTGGATCACCAGAGAAGGTACTGGGACAAAGATAAGAGACTAGAGTCCTGAGATCCTGATACTGCTTCAGGGCTTTCTGGGAAATCATGGGACCAGACAGAGGCCACAGGTGAGGAACCTACAAGGTATATCTCTTGACTCCAAATCCAGTATTCACTGTACCAGAATCTACTACCTCTCTTGCACTCTCTATACAGGTAGCGTTTAGGTGAATGTGGCTAAGGATAGTGTATTTTAGTGTATTTGGTGTATCTTTATTGACTTGGGGAAGGGGAAAGAGATAGATAGATGGAGAGAGACAGAAAGAGAGAGAGAGAGGGAGAGAGGAGGAGAGAGAGAGAGAGAGAGAGAGAGAGAGAGAGAGAGAGAGAGAGAGAGAGAGAGAGAGAGAGAGAGAGTTTAGGGAAAACAAGATTCTTACCCTGGAGGGTATTAAAGATATAAAGTTGTCAAAAGGTACACTCACTGAAAAATCTGAGTCAGCAGAGTTGTCACAGTGTCTAGACCTAGAGAAAGTAATAGGAAGTGAAAGAGTGTAACAGAAAAAGAGTTGCTTAGTGCAGAAAGATGAATGATTCTCTCCCCTTCCTGTACTTAGGCAGTTTAATTTTTGAACCCCATCGTAAAACTTTATTTTTATTTCCATTGCATTTCTGCATATTAGATTTGACCTATTGTTCTGAGATCTTTTTAGGTCCTAATTCTGTCATCTAGCATATCAGCTACTCTTACTAGCTTTGTGCAATGTGAAAATGTGATGTTCATGCCATCTCTACATTCATTTAAGTCACTGATAAAAAAGTTCAATAAAACAAAGTCAACATGCTTGAATTGTTAAACTAGCTAGGTTGATAATAACTCTTTAATATAAGTCCACTGACCTAGTGTCATTACACCTATATCTTTTTATCACATCCAGAAGAATATTCAAGGTAAACCCTAAAGAATTATGGAGCATTATATGACTTAAGTAAACTTTGAAATTTCTAAGCAGAACAATGGAAAGTCCCTGTTCCAATTACTCTAGCCATATCCTGTTAATACATTACTTGTTCCCAGACTATCCCAACCACAACTTGTGCCCCACTGACACAAATCTATCCTCCCCTTGTTTGACTTTTGTTTTTTGCAGTCCAGCATAGAAGACCATAAAAGATCTGTTTGTACTTTGCTTGGGAAGAACACTTTTGTGGCATGGGTACTTGCTGCAGCTGCTCAGATAAAGAAGGGTTTAACCAGACTCAGATCAACATAGAATGAGATCCGTTTCTTGTGTTATCCAATATTCATATACTAAAATAGACCTTTAATATCATTGATTTAGATGTTCTTTCCTCTTCGTCCCCCTCCTCCCCCAGCCATGATGAAGGCCATAACTCATCATTCCTGCTTATCCTGTGACTATTGTCTAGGTCTTCCTAATAAGTTTGCTATGGGGATCCATCTAATATGCTAGGTATCTTTCTTTTTGCTGATCCTATAAAGAATAATAGTGAAGCACTCAAGCTGTTCAGATGCTACTTCCTGCTCTTATCACATGGCTAGCCCATTTTCTTATTTGTTCATGCTTTTCCTGATAACATCTTTTACTCCATTTCTTTA
Organism: Potorous gilbertii; assembly: GCA_028658325.1. Lineage (NCBI taxonomy): Eukaryota > Metazoa > Chordata > Mammalia > Diprotodontia > Potoroidae > Potorous > Potorous gilbertii. The sequence goes on from CM053769.1 coordinate 148,018,835, forward strand.
AAATTCCTTATTTTTTATACATTTCAATCTACTCATATACATAATATACTTTCCATGCAATATTCCTTTTAAAATTTTTTAACTCTTTATCATGAGAATGGCAATAAGAGATGACCAAATAGACCATGCAATTGTGTTTCTCGTTGCCTTTGTGTGCACAATAAAACCAAATTCCTCCAATTTCTTTATTTATGTCTGGAAGGTAAACTTTGTGAGCCATCTTTCCATTCTGCTACAGCTTTCTTCTTTTTTCAGATTTATCATATCACACGAAAGTGAAGTCCCCCACAACATCTAACCTGAGTGACTCATTATGAGGTGGAGGTGATCTTAGGCTTTGAAGGCTATTCCAGGGAAGTATAAGGTCTGGTAAAGTTTTGGGGATGTCTAAAACAAGATTATTTGGGGTTTTTTTTGTTGTTGTGAGGATTAAGTACGAACTTGGTGATGAATTATTTGGCTATGGCAATCCATAAAACAAAGGAAAACGTAATATTGTTTTTAATCTTTTATGGTCCACTTCCATTCTGCATTTAGTGGTAATAGAGTGGTAGAAAAGAGGGCAATGGGTGCTAAGAATTACAGTTTTTAGACCTTCTGTTAACCTTAACTTGGTTGTAAAATAATTCTTTAATTTTTTTGGTTATATATTAGATAATCATGAACAAACACAAATATTTTAATATAAAAGGACTTCATATGAAGGAGCAGGGAAGAAAATAAGCATTTATATAACCTACTATGCTCCAGTTACTGTGCTAAGTGATTTTAAATATCTCATTTGGGCTTCACAACAACCCTGTAAGGTAGGTACTATTATTATCTGCATTTTAGAGTTGAGGAAACCAAGGTTAGTAGAGATTAAACGATTTCCTCAGGGTCACACCACCGAAAAGCACCTGAGGTTGGATTTGAACTCAGGTCTTTCTGACTCTAGGTCCAGTTCTCTATCCACTGTGCCACTTATATGACATATGAAGCAGCATTTATTTCATACAGTATACTTTATCCACTTATACTCAAGGCCTTGAATTGAGGGACTTTTTGCTTTGTTTTCCTCCCAAAAGCTTTGGGAATTTTTGTCTTTTTCCCCCTTATTTTCCCCTATTGCTCATTTTCTGACCCCTTCCCCTTTGAAGGATGTTTCCCTGGGGACTTGGACTAAAAACCATCTTATCCCCCTCCTTTCCTGGGCAATTCATGCTTCACTAGCCTCAGTCTGTCCCAACTGACTTCTGGAGGGAAGATGGGAAGAACTGGCCTCAACAGGGATACCAGTTTTTTTCCCACAGGCTTAGTGGAGTGCCACATAGCTACACACACATATACTCATTTGACCCATTTCATTTGGTTCCCCAGCCTCTAACTCATTTCTGTTGCAGTACAAAGCACTACTGCATAGCTCTCCCAGCCAGAGTGAGATTCTGCCTTTTGGTTTCAGGGAGTGATAGACTGGGGTTCTGTCGAAAATCTTTTGATTAGCTTGTGTAGCTCTTGTGGGTGGTTCCAGAGGGAATGCTGAATGAGAGCCTTTTGATTTAAGGATTATTAACATCTCTGTTGCTAATTCACTGAATTTTTAACCTCTGTTGGGTTCTTGGTATCTTAGTCCAAGAGACTAAGTTGGAATTGTTTTATTTCTTATGGATAATTCCTGGTTTGGAGAGGTTTGAGAGGCCATTGGGATCAGAGAAAAATGTCTAGTCCTTCATTTTGTTGGTCACATGACCCAGAAAGCCTGTATTTACACTTAATGTGAGATCCTAGTCCTATGAGTAGATATGCTGTTTGATGAACTGAATCATGTCAATCTTGACTAGTCTAGTCACCCAATCAAAAATTAATTTAATCTAACATTATTTATTTTTCTTTTTAATTTTAATGAATTTTCAACTTTACACTGCATCTATTTCACAGTAATCCTCTCATTTGTGCTGTTACTTCTAATAGAAAAAAATAAAAACAGTTACAGAAAACCAGTTATGCCAGATTGACAGAGTATATAACACTCCATACCCATAAATTCACTTCTCCTCAAAGGAGTCATTAGTACTAAATAGTTTTTGATGATTTCTGATTCATAGGATAGTTTGAAATTTTACCATATTAGGTCTAGGCAGGTAGATGGAGCAGTGATTAGAGTTCTGGGTCTGGAATCAGGAATATATAAGTTCAAATGTGGTCTCAGACACTTACCAGCTGTGTGATCCTGGGCAAGTCACTTAACCCTGTTTGCCTTAGTTTCCTTACCTGTAAAATGGCAAGCCACTCCAGTATTATTGCCAAGAAAACCCCAAATGGGGTCATGAAAATTTGGACACAACTGAAACAACTAAATAGCAATAGTGTTAGGTCTCCTACATTCCTACTTTTTATCACTGTTTGCCTTGATGTTCTGGACCTTTGGTTCCTCCAAATATAATTTTGTAAAGTGACCTCTTGTTAACATATTCATGTGCCATCGTTGCATGGAGTTATGCTAATCTCTTTATCATTCTAAATTTAGTACCTGTTGTTCTTAATGAATTCATACTCCTGCCTAGTGATCTGTGCTTCCCTATATATTCATAAATTAATAATATGTTTTAAAAATACATCAAAAGTGAATGTCAAACTCATTCATTTGTAGTTTGATGAGCCACTTCTACTCCTTTTGGAAAATCAGAACAAAGTGTGCTTATCTATAGTCTTATGGGATTATTCTCATTCTCCAAACTTAAAACAATGTTAATCTTTTTTTTATTGTCACATCAATTAATACTTAATACATGCCTGTCCTAACAAGCCATTTCTAGCAACAAGATTTCAAAAGAAAGAGAAAACAAACAGTTCAGGAAAAATCAACCAACTTATCAACTATATTTTGCAATACATGTAGGATGTGTTGGTAAATGCTTACCAATGCTTTTTAAAATGTAGTGACAGCACACTGTGAAATTAACATTTTCTTCATCACTTTCTTAAATCTAGAGTCTAGGCAATCAACAAAACAATAAATCATGGCATGATTTGTAGTATTTTTTGATTTCCAAGGTATAAATGAAAATTCAACAATTGGCTCTTCTAGAGCCAGTAAAAACTAAGTCCCACACATCCCTTCATAGATGTTATATTCCTCTCCCATATTTGACCACCTCCATAATGAAGGGAGCAAAGTGCATTTTCCCACTCTTTTCTAGAACTAAACTTGAAACTATGTAGCATTTTTGTTGTTTTTATTGCTGTTATTTTCTTTTGATATACATTGTTGCTGTTCTCCAAGAATACTGACCATTTTTTAGCAGTCCCATCATCCAGGTCTACACCTTTCACTTGGTGATCCTATTAGTTTTCATGAGTTTCTCATTACTATGCAATGTGTGTGTGTGTGTGTGTGTGTGTGTGTGTGTGTGTGTGTGTAACCAGTCCCAGTCTCTTTGCCCAAGTTGACCCACTGACTAGTAAACATTTCAAATTGATGTAAGGGTAGGGAGCCTTGCCCCTGAATATAATATTAAGTCATACAGTAATATAAAGTGTTAAGGTTTTGACTTGGAGTGTCCATATGAATATAGTATTTGAAATCTTCAGTATCTCATACCCTTAGGGACATATTCATAGATTGTAAAATGTGTAAAACTGAGAGTGGCCACACCCAGGTGAGGCTGAACAGACTTGTAGCAACTTATGCAACCTGCCTACTTAGTCCACTACAAATTTATGTCATCTAATCTCAATTCTGGATAAAAACAAGGCAATTCTTTTTTTCTCTTTAATTAATTCTCTATTCCCTTTACAACATACAGGGACTATTGTAGACCTTTTCTTCTGTCCTCAAGCTTCCCACTTCCTTTTCTCTACTTGCTCAGGTGAGACCCTCATTTCATAATTTATAAAGAAAATGGTGGTAGGAATGAAAACAGAATGACATTTATGTTACAAAGCAGTAATTATCCAAGTCACTTGATATTGTTTTAAAAAATAGAAAAGTAGATCAATGCAACTAGATAAAGGAGAAACAGAAATGATGAGACTCAAAAACCTATTATCTGGTAGACTTGGAAACATAAATGACTTAGGAAAGAAATCCCTGTTTGATAAGAGCTTTTGGGAACACTGAAAAGCAGAAATAAGCTTTAAGTTCATCTTTTAGACAATTTTCTAGAGTACATTCAAAACAAATAAATGATCTGAATATTAAAGATGCTACTATAAAAAATTAGAAGAGAAGCAGATCTTGTTGTCCACATCTACAGATAGTCAATTTGTAGCCAAAGAATAAAGGCAATTACAAAAGATAACATAGATAATTTTACTGCATTAAATTTGAAAAATTTTGAACACACACAAAATTAAATCATCTAGGATAAGAAGGGAAGCAACCAATTGGGAAATATCTTTGCATCTAATATCTATGATAAGGTTTCTATATTCAAGATGTATTGACAGCTAATCGTAATATATGACCAGAAGTCATTCCCCAATAGTTGTCAAAGGAAATGAACAAAGAGTTCTCAAAAGAATTGCAAATTATTAACATCCATCCATATAACAGAATATCCTAAAACACTAAAAATAAGAAAAATACTAATTAAAATATGTCTCAAATGAAAACATTATCTTATAACCATCAGTTTGGTAAAGATGAAAAACGATGGGAATAGTCAATGTTGCAGGGGCTGTGGAAAGACGGGCACACTAATGCATTGTTGGTGAAGGTGTGAATTGATATGACAATACTGGAAAGCAATGTGAAATTGTGCAAATAAAGGGACTAAAATATTCATGTCCTTTGGCTCACTGCTATGCATATACTCCAGAGAGGTCACTGACAAAAGGAAAGACTCCACATAAACCAGTATTTATAACAGCAATATTTGTGGTAGTTAATAATTAGAAATAAAAGAAATGCCCATTGATTAGGGAATGACTAAATAACTGTGGCATGTAAATAGAATATTACTGTGCTCTAAAAAATTTTGACTACAGAAAGGCATTGAAAGTTTCATATAAACTGATTCAAAGTGAAGTTAGCAAGATCAGTAAAACTATATATATATATATATATATATATATATATATATATATATATATATATATATAATGAAAACAACAATGTAACTGGAAAGAGCAACAAAACATTTAAGTGATTGCTTTGAAATTATAACCAAACTTGATCTCAAAGAAGAGACATGAGAAGACTCCTCCCCATGCTCCTTTGTAGAGGTAGAGTTCCACAGGTTTGGAATATTACTGGATTTTTTTTCAAGATGTTGATTGATTTGCAAATTTTATTTTCTTTCTCTTTTAAAAAAGTAATTTTTCTTTGACCATTTGGAAGGAAGGAATGGGAAAATGAAAGTGATGTAAAGCAAAAGGTATAAGAAAATCTCTTTAATAAAAAATCAAGAGTAATCCCTAAGAAGAATCTTCTCTGGAAATTGAGAAGAGAGCCAATTATGAAGGGAAAAAACCCTATCTTTTGAGGTAATCATGCTTTGCTTTTTCTTTTGTGCCTCTTCTAGAATGCATAGAGGCACTAGATGGCACAGTAGATGGGGAACTAGTCTTGAAGTCAAGAAGATCTGAGTTCAAATATAGCCTCAGACACTTACTAGTTATGTGATCCTGGACAAGTCACTTAACCTCTATATAGCTCAGCTTTCTGAATTATAAAATAGTGACAATAACAGTATCTACTTCACAAAATTGTTGGGAGGATTGATTGAGATAGCATTTGTAAAACACTAAGCATAGTGAATGACACATAAGTGCACATTGAAGACTTGTTTCTTTTCTGTTTTTCCACTCCCTTTCTGCCCACTGCCAAAAGTCATCATGCTGTGGAGCAACTTACTCAGAAGGAGAGAGGCATCATGACAAGCAGAGAGCAAATCTGAAATCCATTTGTCAAGTCAGTTTGAACTATGGAAAGGAATAGTCTTGGGGAAGCTCAGTAAGTCAACCTGTCCAGTGGAGATACTTTAATTTATTTAATTAATGTTATGCTTTAAAAAAAATGTGCAACTATTGACCATGATTCCTATCATGCATTTCCTTCTGGATAAATGAATAAAACGGTAGTAGTGATAGTACATAATAGGTTACAGAGATACAAAATCTATACACATCTATAAAGTTGGTATCTGTCTCTAGGGGTGTATGAGATATCAGGGAAGACTAGTACTTCTGGTGTGAAGGCTGCCAAGCTCTTTTTAGGATGACTTTCCACCTTTTGTGTCTATCTGATTCACTCAACTCTCAACTGTGGCTCTAAGAAGCTGTAGCACGTGCAGCGGCCATGCTCCAGGCAGGGTTGGGTTGGGAGGTAGAGTTTTGGCTTCATACTGTGTGCTATGTGGAAAACAAACAAAAAGGGAAGGGTCAGCTCTTCATCTGTGACTGGAATGAAGGACAGGATGATGGGGGTGAGGAGTGATATATGAGAGTTGAAAGATGAAGAAGTAATGGAGAAAAAACTGCTCTCAGAAAATGGTCTTAATTTTTTTTTTTAGTGAAGTGTTTATGCATTTAGGTCCTCAACTGAGCGGGTAAAGGGAGGAGTTGTTAAAAGTTTGGAAGAGTGGGATAGTGAATTGATTAGAGAGGAGTAGAATGATGGCCTTGCTTCAATGAGGTGTCTTTTTGGGTTTGGATAACATAAATTTTTAGTAGACCCAATCTCCATGGTTTCATGATTTCTTCTAGTTCTGTTGAGTAGCACATGAGTAGGAGTGGAGAAAGTAAGTAGGAGTAATCCAGGTTGTGGTTTGGCAAAGTATGATCTTAAAATAAAAAGGTGATAATGGAGTCAATAATAGAGGACAGTGTAGGATTCATTGGTTCAACAAGGGGTTAAAATAGGGCAGGAAAGAGAGCATAGCCAGTACAGGAGAGAGGGACTAGAAATAACTGAGTGATGGAGATGATAGAAATTATAGTGAGGAGGAAGAACAGGACCATGGTGCTCTCTAAAAAAACAGGGAAGCTTAGAAGAGGGATGAGTTTTGGGGTGGAGATGATTAGTTTTATTTTGGACATGTTGAGTGGAAATGTTGTCCAATAGTACTTCCTTTTTCTCCTCCACCAAACTCAGCAACCACTCACCCTTAGGAAAATCTTTTGTAGCTCTTGTATCTATCATGTAATATACATTATAGTTACATGTGCTGTATTATCCTCCTACCAGACTTTGAGCTCCAAGATGATGGAGATTTTTTTTTTTAATCTGAATTTTATGTCTTCCCTAAGACTAAGCACAGTTCTCTGAACTTAGCAGATACTTAATGTAAGATAAATGAAAGAGTAAGCGAATGAAGCCTGGTAGCAGAATTGCCTTCCTTTGATCTCTTCCAGGACATAACGCCTTGCTTCACGCCTCAAACTTATCAGTATGGCTATGGCAGTCAGTTCTCTCCCTTCACTGAGGAAGGTTAAAAGGTTAAGTCTTAATAAAAGTTGTGTTATGGGGCACAAAATAATTGCTGTATTTCTGGGTCTCTCATGAAATATGAAGAATAACCACTAGGTGGCGGTCTATGTCCAGTTATTTTCAATGCATTGAGGAGCCTTTTTTATGTTTTTCTTTTCAATGCCAAGTAAAACACTAAGGGAACACTTACAGGGCAGAACCTTGGAAGTCATGCGGTCCAAACCTTTCATTTTGTAGATTAGAAAACTGAGGCCAAGAGATAGGAAGGGAGTTGCCCAAGATCATACAGGTAGTAAGTATGAAAGAAATAAATATGTAAATACTCTATAAATATGAGCTACTACTCTAGCTCAGCAGAACAGTTTCAGGATGTTTATGCAGACCTAGTTTTACTGGTAGATGAGTGATGTGAAGCATAGTTTGAAGCAGGCCAGGTGTAATGGGTTATAGGCCCTGTTTACTCTCACTCATCCACCAATCAGGACAGCTCAGCATCAGAAGAAAGTTCCAAAACTGAGTGGAGTAATTCCTCCAGGGAAGATAACCATGATCCCTGGAGGTCCTTTTGAGAGCATTGGCATTCCAGGTGGGTAGAAGGGGTGCAACAGCAAGGCAGATGGTAAGATGCCTGGGTAAGCCATGGTTTCTACCTTATTTTCAGGTGGATGGTATATAAACAAAAAAAAAAAAAAACATTTTACATGTGAGGAAAGTGAGGTTGGCCAAGTGGCTTGCCCAGAGACACAGGACTGTAATTTCGTAATTCTGACGGAATGCCAGGCAGTGGTTCAGCAGTCCCCTCTTCTACCTTCTTCTACCCTCTTACACTTTTGACATCCTGTGTGCTGAGTCCTTCCAATCCAAACATTCTGTGTTCTAAATTACTTTTAATTTCTGACATTTTATATTCTTCATTAATAGCTGGTATTTATATAATTATTTAATGTTTACAAAGTGAGTCATAAAAATAACACTATAAAATAGCTATTATTGATGCAGTATTATACTTATTTTACACATGAAAAGACTGAGACTCAGCCAGGTCAACTGATTTACTTAGCTTTCATCTACTAAATGTCGTGTAAATTATTGGAATTCAAGATTTTCTTAGTTCAAGAGAAGCACATTGACCATATTGCTTCATCTATACTTTCTGTTCTATATTTCAAGGTCCCTTTAAGTTTTGACATCCTATATTCTATTCTAAGATTCTTTGTAGCTCTGACACTCTAGCTCTGATATTCAATACTTTATAATCTAAGGTCCTTTCCAGCACTGTGCTCTATGTCACTGGTTCAGAAACATTTTGAGTATAAAGACTCCTTCCTAATGTCAAAAAATGTCTTAGACATGATATGATTAGATAGGATAAGAGTTGTAACTATTGTTATACATTGTTTGAAGAAATTTTAAAAAACTACTATGAATTTAGTCATCATGTTTAGTTTCTGTTTTATTTATCACAATTGCATCTATGTATTTGAAAAATAGTCATCAGACATTCTATTTAGAGTGGAAATACTTGCCTATTTATGAATCTCTTATGAAAACTTCATGGCTTCACACGAGTCTGCTGGTTCATAGACTGGGAACCATTGGTTTATGTTATGTGTAGGTCCAATATTCTATATTCTTTATTCTAAGGTTCTTTCCAGATCTAACATTTTGTAATTCTTCTTCCTAGGGTTTTTCTCTGCTATCGTTTGCCATAATTACTCATTTCCTCTTTGATCCTAGCTATGGTTTTATCCATAGGGACCCTTTCAGTAACTGGTTCCTGTCCTCTTTCCTATCCTAGATTCCAGGGTCCTACCACCCAGGTCCAGGACTCTCTACTCCATCTCACCTCCTTTATCATGTTTCTTGGAATTTGGTTTTATCCTTCTAGTAGGATTGCAGAAATCTGTGTATCTGATTTTTATCTAGGGCAAAAAAGCTTTGTATATGTTTTTCTTCATACATTAAATAATTTTTTTAGCAAACTTGAAAGACTACATTTATGACTTGATTATCAAACTTAGAGGTGACAGAATTAGAATGGATAAACTAAAACCATGGATAAACAAAATATTTCAAAAGGCTTGATCAACTTAATATGACTAATCATAAAGTATGGTACTTAGATTTAATAAAGATCAACTGAAAAAGTACAAGATAGAGGAGTTATAGTTAGATAATAGTTCACATGAAAAAGACTTGGGGATTTTAGTGGACTTGTTCAGTTGTCAATTGTGTCAGACTCTTCATGACCCCATTTGGGTTTTCTTGGCAAAGATACCGAAAGGGTTTGTCATTTCCTTCTCAAGTTATTTCTACAGATAGGGAAACTGAGACAAACAGGGTTGAGGGACTTGTGTAGAATCACACAGCTAGTAAGTGATTGACCTCAGATCTTTCCCACTCTAGGCCCGGCACTCTGTCCACTGCACCACCTAGCTGGACTAAACTGCCAAAGTCAATTTCTCATTATATAAGTGAAAGAGGAATTAGAATTGCTTTTCTTGGTCCCAGAATATCAAACTGAGATTACAGCCAAAAAAATCTAGTTCCATCTTAGCTGTACTAAGAGACAATGAGGTTTTAGTTGTGATGTCTTCTGTCCTGGACAGATCACACATGGAATAGTTTTGTCTTTAGTTCTGTGAATTGTATTGGAATGGAGGATGAAAAATTGTAGTGTTGCTAGTGGAGAGTGTTTAGGATGGTGAGAACCTTTCCCACGTATACACAAACCCCAGCATTTCCATAATGCTTTAATATTTGTAAAACACCTTGTGTATGTTATCTCATTTAATCCTCACAAGTACTCTGTGAAGTAGGTACTGTTATTATCTCCATGCTGAGGGGCAGCTAGTAGGTATCTGAGACAGTATTTGAATTTTGGTCTTACTTCCATTTCCTGCTGAGCCTACCTGATCTCCAGCTTTCAGAAGGAAGAGGAGAGAAGAAACATTTCATCTGTTCCTGCATCTTTCATTTTGTGCTATGCCTGCATCTGCCTGATATCCAGCCTCCTCTGAGAAGAGGAAAGGTATCTACTCTTTTCCTGTATCATGACCTCTAATCCCTTGACCCTTTGGTTCTCTCCAAGGCTTTCACTCGTACACTTGTTATTCTCTCCTTTTCCTCTTACCATCGTGACCCCTTGGTGAACCAATTCAGCTCTACATTGTCCTATTGTCTTGATATTCTGATTGTGCCTTCCCAAGCCTCAGTCTTTTAAAAATATTTTATTAATACTAATTAATATATTTGTAACTAGTCAATGATTCTGAGCCCCATCCAAACCTCATTCCCTATTCCCCACTCTTTGATTTCTTATTCTAACCCTGCCTCGATTCTCCCACCCCAAAGTCTCAACCAAATGCTACCCATGTCTTCTATTTTTTCTCCTGTACCTGCTCCGTATGTGACAAGTCTGCCTTCATCTAAAATCTTTTCTTCTCCCATTCCTTCTGTCTTTTGGCAGTCACTAAGACTTATCTTTCCTCTGATGACACAGTCTGCCTGGCCACCTTTTCCAGCACTGGTTGTATTTATCTTCACTTATTTCCCTCAGCTCACTGTTCAAGACAGGGGAGTTGGAATATTCCTTGCTCCTCATTACCACTTCCAGGTTCTCTCCTCACCTCCATCACTCAGGAATTTCTCTTTTGAAATTCAGACAATCCACATTTTCCACCCAATTAAATTCTTGCTAACTGTTGTCTACAGATTTCCGGGACACTCCCCTTTTTTCCTTAACAAGTTCAGTACCTAACTTACAGTCTTTCTCTCCTCCCTAACTCTTGTTTTCATATTAGGAGACTTCAACTTCATTCAGATTCCAGCAGTTCCTTCTCTGGAAGTGAATGGCATTTTTCATCATGGGTCCTTTAGAATTGTCTTGGATCATTGTATGGCTGAGAATAGTGAAGTCATTCACAGCTGATCACTACATTGCTATTACTGTGTACAGTGTTCTTCTGGTTCTTCTCACTTCACTTTGCATCAGTTTATTAAGTCTTCCAAGGTTTTTCTGAAATTATCCTGCCAAAGTCTCAGTCTTGGATTACTCTCATCATCTAATGCCTTTTGTCCCATTCTCCAGATGCTGTGCTTTTATCCTTCCTCAAACCTCCTTCAAACTTGACACTTCTCCTTCACCTTCTCAGCTGAAAATATAGTGTCATATTTTACTGAACATATTGAGGCCATTCATTGAGTTTCTTTTTCTCCCTTCCTCCTCATCTTATATCACTCAGATGCCTTCTTCTCCCTCACCCTGGTCTCACATGGTGAGGTGGCTCTACTCCTTGTCAGGCAAACCCCTCTACCTACACAAATAATCTCATTCTATCTTGTTTCTTCCAACAGATTTGCCATTCTATCATTCCCACTCTCTCACTTATCTTCAATTTCTCCCTATCTACTGACTCCTTTCCTATTGCCTACAAACATGATTATGTCTTTTTTGTCTTCAACTAATTCTCACTTCATCCTTCCATCTCCATTAACTATAGTCCTATATTTCTTCTGGCCTCTATGGATAAACTTTTTGAGAAGGTCATCTGTAATAGATGCCTCCAATTCCTTTCCTCTCATTCTGTTTTTAACTTTCTGGGCTATAGGATGTGTTCAAGGAATGTGAGGGCTGCTGAGCTCCTTGTAGAGCTGCTTTCCACCTTTGGTATTGACCTGATTCACCTTTCATCTGTGTTTCCAAGAAGCTGTAGCATGTACAGTGACTAAACCCATTTGACAAATAGGCTAAACCAGGTTGAGGGCAACTGGGGGGGTCTCAAGCCCTTTGGTGAGTTGTGCCCCAAACAAAGACTTCCCCTGGCATGGCAAGATGATAACAATTTGTTCCAATAGCCATGAAGGAAGCTGAGACAGGTGCTATGGAGTACATGATGTTTTCAGCAGTGTTTTCAAACATCTTCAATGAGGATGAAAATGGCATCAAGGTCAGTTACCACACTAATGGTATATTATTTAATTTAAAAAGGCTACCAGCCAGGACTACAGTGGAGGGAGAGCTGGTGTGTGATTTTTTTTTTTGTTTGCTGATGATTGTATACTCAATGTAACCTCTGAGATTGAGATACAGCTGAGTATGGATTTATTCTCTGCTGCTTGTGAAATCTTGCACTAACAATGAACACCAGAAAACAGGTTCTGTACCAGCCAGCATCACACCATCTGGAACCAGTGGTTATAGCAAATAGAGAAATTTTGAATACTGTGGATAAGCTCACTTACCTTTACAGTATGCTTACCAGGGATGTACACATAGGTGATGAGGTTGACACCTACATTACCAGAGCTAGCTCAGTATTTAAGAGTCTCTGAAGGAAAGAGAAGAGTCTCTGAAGGAGAGAGAAGCGGTATTCGACTACCTACCAAACTGAAGATCTACAGAGATGTTGTACTGACCTCCTTGTTGTATGCCTGAGAAACCTGGACAGTCTACCAGTTCTATACCAGGAAACTGAATTACTTCCATTTGAATTGTTTTAAAAAGATTCTGTAGATCACCTGGTGAGATAAGTTATTAGACACTGAGGTCCTTTCTTGTACTAAACTGGTAAGCATTCAAGCTGTACTGCAGAGAGTACAATTCTGATGGGCTGACCAGATTGTTTAAATATCAAAAATAAATTTGCCTAAAAGAGTATTTTCCAGAGAACTCACACAAGACAAGTACTCACATGAAGGTCAGAAAAAGTGACATAAGGATCTCAGGTCTCTCTGAAGAACTTTGGAATTGATAGTGTGACATGAGAGACACTGGAAAAGGACCAGCCAGCATGTTGTGCCTGTATCAAGGAAGGCACTGTACTGTATGAGCAAAGCAGAATTGCAGTAGCTCAAAAGAAACACAAGATGCAGAAAGTTAGAGACATCTCTATAACTGTGACTATGACACTTGTATGACCCAAGCAATCATACATACTATTTGTGCCTGACCTGCCTTCTGTTTGCCTACTGATGAGTCAGCCTGCCATGAGTTTCTTCTCACTCTAGTCTATCTTCCTTTCAGTTACCACAGTGATTTTCCCGAGAGTATTTGTCTCCTGTCACCTCCAGGATCAAATACAAAATCTTTTGTTTGGCATTAGAAATCCTCCATAACCTCCCCTCCTCCCCCACTCTTTATAATCTGCTTACATCTTATTCCCTAATCCCTTCAATCTAGGGATCCTGACCTTCTATACTATGCACAAGCAAGACATTTCATCTTTTGACTCCAGGCATTTTGTTTGGCTATCCTCCATGCCTGGGATGCTCTTCTTCTCCATCTCTGCCTCCTGGTTTCCTTCAAATGCCAGGTAAGATCTCACCTTCTACATGAAACCTTTCATAATTCCTCTTAATTTTCATGACTTTTTCTCTGTTAATTATTTCCTACTTATCCTATATATTGTTTGTTGGTGCATATTTGTTTGTTTGTTATCTTCTCCCTTAGATCAAGAGCTCCTTAAAGGTAGAGACTGTCTTTTGCCTTTCTTTGTGTCCCCAATAGTTAGCATAGTGCCTGGCACATAGTAAATATTTAATAAATGCTTATTGACTGATTTACTCCAAGTCCAACACTATCCATTGAATCTACAAGCTGTCCTGAGAAGACTAAAAACTATGCCATAAGGATATAAACGTAAGGAATTTGAAATATTTAGCTTGAAAAAGACTGCAGAGTGATGGTCTGAATATAAATTCAATCAATTGACTGATAGTCATTTATTGATGTTCCTATGTTCCAGGTACTATGCTAGACTTTTGGGACATAAAATCCAAAATAAAAACAATGTTTAATCTCAAAAAGCTTATATCCTACCATATAAATATATACATACTTACTTATATACAGAGGAAAAGACATGCATATAGAAGTATATGCCAATGAAATTACGAAGTAATTTAGGGATGGAGGGGTACTAGCAGTTGGATGAACTGGAAAAGGCTTTGTGTAGAAGGTGGAGCTTGAGTTGTATTTTGAAGTCAGAGAGTGATTCTATGAGGTGGAATTTAGGGGCAAGGTATTCCAGATATGGCAGAAGGCCAGCACAAAGGCATTGAGATAGGAGATGGAGTCCTGTGTGTGAGGAATGCAATTTAGATGGGTTGGAGGGTACAGGATTATTATTCAAGTATTCAAATATTATATAGTTTTCTAGGATATGAAAAAGGGATTAGAATCATTCCCCATGGCTAAAGGACTGAGCAAGGAATAAAGAAAGGGGAGATGTTACAGAGAGGCAGATTTTGGTTCCATGTAAGGAAAAATTTCCTAACAGTTGTCCCAAAGTAGGATTGGTTGCCTTTATATAGTAATGGCTTCACTATCCCTGAAGGTTTGCAAGGGGAGCCTTTATGACTTCTTGTCAGATGATGCCTCTGCTCAAGTACAGGTTAGATTAGATGAATTCTCTGTAGTCTTCACCCAGTCTGAGATTCTGATTCTGGGAGCTCTGTTTGTGATGGAAGAGGGACTTGGGGTCTAGATAGCCTCATCCTCTCATCACTCATATATTTCAGAGCTAGAGTCCGACTTGTCAGACTTTCATTTTGCTTCTACCAGAGCTGAGCCTCCGTTTGAACATTAATCTTCTTTTTCAAATAGACGTTTTCACCCATCACGTCTCGAAGTGTTGCATGTCTAGAACTAGACCCTTCGAAGGATTTCAGATCAGTAGGAGAAGCACAAAGTTGCTGGTGTTGAAAGAGGTTGACTTTGCTTGACTTCAGGGCCAGGCCTGAGCCAAAATAAACACATGGCTCAGGTTTTAGAGTTCACATACTTTTCTGTCTGCATCTGCTGCAGCAGCCTAAAGAGCTAAGCTTTGACCTCTTATCTTATTAGTAATAATAATTTATGAATATTATACTATTTATAATTATAGACTATATATTTATTTTTACATACCCATTCATAATTATTAATGGAGTCAATAGATGAATGAATGGTTAGCCCCAGTGAGAGGAAAAGGACCTCTAGTAAGGTGAAAGAAACCTCTATGAATCACTTATGGATGAGAGGGGTCATAGAACTGAAAGGACATCTCAGAAGTCATTGACTCTAACTTTTTCATTTTACTTAGACTCATAAGGAAACAGGGCCAGAGTGTGAAATGATTTACCTAGGATTGTACAGCTAATAATTGTCTGAGGTGAGACTGGACCCAGGTCTTCCTGACCCCAAATCTCATATCACTTTGCCTCTCAATCAAAGTCTTTCTGGAGGTAGAGCACACTGGTAAGAACAGGGATCTTCTGAACTATCTAACTCCAAATACAACAAGAGATCCATGTTCCGTTGCCTCCTTATAGTTGGTATTGCAGTGACTTTGGCTTCTCAAAGGACTCAGAGGGACTCAGGGTGCTTGCTCATCCCAGCTCTGTAGCCAGATCTGAAGGATCCATGTACCAAGGAGGTTCCATGCTGTGGGGTTCCCTGATTTCTCAATAGGGTAATTAGGTTCCCCAGTGCTTCATTCCAGCCTCACTTTGGATTCCTGAGGAACAAATCCCCCTTTGGTTCCAGTCTAGGGATCCCGTCCCAAATCCAAAACAGGGAAGTAAAAGAAGTACCCTATATAAACACAAGCCAAGCACATGTCCTTTTACTCTCACGTAGAAAAAAGGATAACCGTGGAAATAGAGATGACTGGAACTTAATTTAGTAACCTTACTTATCCCTACCAGTTCAGTCAGCTGGGAAGGCAATATTTAGGTCTTAGGAGATCTCACAAAGCCCTCTGCAAAGGAAAGAAGACATAGGGTAGAAGTAGCCCCATCTTGGGTAGGGTATGTGCTCAAGGCTTGGGATCAAGTGGGAAAGTAAGGAAACCAACACTTATTATGCACCTATGTGCCATGCGCTGTGTTAAGCGCATGCATGGCACATGCGCTTTGATCCTTGCAACAGTTTGGGAGGCAGGTTCTGTTATTGCCCTCATTTTACAGTTGAGAAAACTGAGGCAAACAGATGTTAAGTGACTTGCCCAAGGTACCAAATGGCTGAGTCTCACTGACTCCAGACCTGGCACTGTATCTACCTAACTGCCTCTGTTTTTGCCATTAGCAGATAAGGCTCCTGTCTCACCCCAACTTACTCTCCCACATGAAGCTCTGAACAGTCCTTGTGCTTATGTAAGGAAGACTGACACAGGGACAGAGTACTTCTGACAGGGTTTCACCATGTGGGAGAGACTGTAGAGCTGGCTTCTGGAAAAGCTGTGAAGATTTGTAATAGAAATGCTGGAAGAGATGGGGGAGCTCACATAAGCATGCTCTAGATGCTTCTGATCAGCTAACCGCGTTGTGAATTAATAATAGGAGGCTCTTTGGCCATGGAGGTGTGTAAAAAGCACTGGGACTAGAGCCTGGCCCGCTCTGTTCAGCTGCTAGATCTGAGTGATTCCCTTTGAACTTCAGTGAGGGCATCTAGTGAGAGACAGTGTCATAAGGGGTGAGGCCTTGGGCTCTTTCTTCCCTCCCAACCCCCAGCCATGTGTGTATATGAAGAAAACCCTTGGTTCATTGCCTGCCGTTCATTTCTGTTTTAGGTGAGTAGAATGAATCTAGAGGCTCCAACCTTGTGAGGAGAGGTCAGAAAAGTGAACTTCTAAGAATCCTAGAATCAGAGATTATGCTGGATTTTGCAGCCAGCTAAGCATCAATAACATGAAGATCAAGGAGTGACCTTTGGGACCCAGGCCAGGGGTAGCTGAGACACTTTACTCATCTAGCAACAATCTTGTTTGGAGGATGCACAAGGACCAAGGCTATATAGAAACAGCTAAATTTAATCTGCTCCCTAGAGGTCATGGTAGATTAGGGGAAAATGTGCTTCTGAGTGGTTGAGGGGGAAATATTTGCACCTTTGTTATTGCTATATCTTTGAACAAATGTTCCTTTGTAAAAATCAATTGATGTTAAGTGGTCAATGGAACTAGGGCAATGCCTACTCACTGGCACCCAAAATACACCCAGTAGGGGCTAGAGCTGATGGAAGTAGAACAAAGGCACCCCAGATCTCTCAGGTGGGTAATCCCTGTAACCCTGAAGGAAATTGTGGCCCCAGTTCTAAGATAATGGGCCAGACTCTAGTCCTTTTTTAATTTTTTATTTAATTTTTTATTTTTAGTTTCCAACTTTCATTTCCACAAGATTTTGAGTTCCAAATTTCCTCCCCATCTCTCCTCTCCCCCTACCCCAAGACACCATGCATTCTAATTACCCCTGCCCCCAATCTTCCCTCCTTTCTATCATACCCCTCCCTTCCCTTATCCTTATCTTCTCTCTTTTCTTGTAGGGGAAGATAGATTTCTATACTCCATTACCTGTATTTCTTATTTCCCAGTGGCATGTAAAAATAAAATTTAACATTCATTTTTAAAACTTTGAGTTCCAACTTCTCTCCCTTCCTCCCATCCCACCCATCCCCACTGAGAAAGCTAGCAATTCAATAAAGGTCATACATGTGTAGTTATGCCTCTAGCCTAGTCCTTTTATTAAGGGGATTTGTTCTGTGAAATTTGGATTCAATCAAAAGGCTTTCTTGAGGACCCAGAGGGCCACATGCAGCCTCGAGGCCACAAGTTCTGCAACCCTGGCCCAAAGCATACTCATTACATGTGGGGAGTCATGCGGGATAAATTTGTGCTCTCTCACACCTGTATAATGAGTGAGTGGGGACAGCGACTGAGGCACTAGAGTAAAGGACTTGCTGGTTTGACATGGGGTAGTGTCTCAGTCAGGTAGGAGTAAAAGCTCCATTGACTTTCTAGGACTTGCCAGAATTTGCACGTCACATGCATAACCTTTGAGAATCCAAGGTCATTTTTGTAGCCCTTTGGGCATAGTTCCAAACCATTCTCCAGAATGGTTGGATGATCTCACAGCTCCACCAACAATGAATTAGTGTTCCAACTCTCCCACATCCTCTCCAGCATTTATCATTTTCTTGTTCTGACACGTTTGCCAAT